>CM033642.1:22867480-23098656 GCA_019512145.1 Engystomops pustulosus | reverse complement strand
GTACAATTAACACTATGCAATGTAGGCACAAAATTGTATTATGTTGACACATAAATAAAGGCAAATTACAATAGGTGTTAATCCAACATCACTTTAAGGGCATCTTTAAACTTTTCAGACATAGCTTTCCCGTTTCCAAAAATTCTTCTTTATTTTTATCTTTATGTAAATGAAATTTCAGTGGATCAGGGGTGTGGCTTTGCACGATGGAGCACCTGTTTTCTTTTTTCTGTACATCCTATTGCTACCTCCACCATTACACAATGATTGACGAATCCAGTGGGTGCACCAGCAATCACAGCCAGAGCATCCGGTCACCATGAGCTTCATTTACTTAAAGATATAAGTGGAATTGCTGGTAAACAAGTGGCTGAGTGGGTAGCACTTCTGCCTTGCAGCACTGGGGTCTTGGGTTCAAATCCCACCCAGGTCAACATCTGTAAAGAGTTTGTATGTTCTTTCCGTGTTTGTGTGGGTTTCCTCTGGGTACTCCGGTTTGCTCCCACACTCCAAAACATACTGTTAGGTTGTTTAGATTGTGAGCCCCATGGGGACAGGGACTGATTTGTCATGCTTTGTGCATAATCTGTGTGCGTCATATAAATAAAGAATTATTATAGTTATTTCTCATTAATTTGCATGGTGTGGAACTGGTTGCACCTTTCACTCATAACTCAATATGAAGCCTGCATAGTATGTAAGACACAGTAATTGTACCTTTCGGTTCCTTAGTTCTCAGATTTTTGAGCTTACGTTCACATTTTGAAAACTTTTTCTTTATAGTTGCTAGTTGTTTTTTTACAGGTGACTGATTCTAACTTTGCCTTTTATAAGACACCTAAGATGTTATTTTTATATCTCCATCCACTTTACTAACAAGATGCATATTTATATTTGATATATGTGATCTAAAAGTTTTATGGGTAATTGGAAGCCTCATCTATATTCAACCATTTTATCTATTTGTTTGAACTCGTCAACAGTTGTGAAATTAATGATGTTTTCTGAAAAGGTGGATTATTATGTTATGTACATGAGCTGTAAGTGTATCTGATATTTGCATTCTCAAAGGGAAGACCAACTTTAGGATCTTAATTAAAAAATGCTGCAAATGGCTTCAATGAGCAATGTACTGTATAATTGCCAGGACAATATGGCAAATGGAGCTCTATTGTAGAGCTCGGTGCAGCCATTCCTGCCTTTGAATGCTTGCACGCTCACCATTAAATTAAGTTTGTTGAAGTCATATGAAATGAAGAGAGGATGTTAACAGCATTTTATTACAAAATATAACAGAATGTGTAAAAGGTGCAGAGATACTTAGAGATAGAAAAGTTTGTGTTGAAAAAGTATGTCTCACAAAACATCAGCGCATTTCAGGGTCAAGGTACACATATTCAAAGATACACAGCATTGATGTTTTCTGCAAATAAGGTGGAGAAGAAAATTAATTCATTGGGGGAATGGCCTCAGACAAGACAAACAAATATAGTGAACCCTAAGGCTAATTAGGTAGGCTGTCCCTACCTAATTTCCAAACATACCCTAAGCGGCAGGTGGCAACTGTTCAACTTCTCAACTTCCTGTGCCAAAGTTAACAGGGAGACAAAGACTAGAAAATACAAGCTTAGTAGAGTAGGCAACAGATATACTGTAGGTGATAATCAAGAGAAATGGCAGGAAAACCTTATATGAGTCTCAGTCCAGAGGTTGATGGCACCAGTGGATGCACGTCATGTTAACATAGCATCTACAACACACAGAATTAACTCAATGTTAAAATGATGCATACGCAGTACATTTAAATGTTGCTTACATTGTGTTTCCGTAAGCACAATGTTAACACAATGTTAATGCAATGCAATTGGGCAAACCTCCTCTTCACAGCTGTTGAATTGTGTTTCAAAACACAATGTAAATGCAGCATGTGACCTCACCCTACCATCCAGACATAGCAGATAAGGAAGGGAGAGTGGAGGAATATTCTTTCCATCACAGCTAGCTTAAAGCGGTTGGTCACCTTTGCATAAAAATATTAAAATAAAGTAAAATGCACCCCAATGACCCCAGTTGTGGGTGTTAGCCTCCCTACCACATTCTTTCCTCCTTCTTTATGCTTGTCCACTCATGTGTATATAATAGGCGCTATAAATAAACATTATTATTATCACTATTTACCACTGCACGCACATCCAAAAGTGTAGAGGGAATGTTGTGCAGAAAGTAAAATGTTGAGGGTAAATCCTGCATCATGTGAAGGTACACAGAGGATAGGAGGAGACAACACTTGTTCCACCAGTGAGAGAGACGTGGAGGAGAGTCAGGAAAAAAAAAGAAGATTGGGACAACGCCAGAGAATTCCTAATGAAGGTAAGTTTGAAAAATGTTCATGTGTCTGCCCCCAAAACATAGTTAACATTTTTATTAAAGGGAACCTGTCAGCAGAACAGCTTTTAGATCATGTTTTTTTTCATGGTCCAGCTTGGTGGAATAATCCAGAAAATCAACTTCGAATTGAGATGTTAATTGACTTTATAAAGTCAGGGAAGCGGAAAGTTTATCAGCCAAGCAGGGCCATCTTTAGGTTTCAGTAGGCCCTTGGGCTACAGACCTTATTGGATCCCTTAACAGTAAACTCAAGTAGCGGCATGCATTAATTATATGCAGCCTCATCACCCCCTCCCCCATAGATTCATTACATACAGCCTGGTGCCCTACTATGGATTATATGCAGGCCCTTTCCCATGGATCATATGCAGCCCCCATTCCCCCCTTGATTAATTATATGCAGCCCCCACGGATTATATGCAGCCGCCTAGCCCCCATAGATTTATTATATGCAACCCCCATGGATTAATTATATTCAGCCCACTCACCCCCATGGATTATATGCAGGAACTGCCAGGTTGCCCAGGACTAAGATGTGGCCACAAGTTGGACCACCCAGCAGCTTTGGGCTTGGCACTTGCCCAGGTATGCCGGTGCTGGTGCCTTCCATGCACGGAAGTCACACTTTCCCTGCCTCTGAACACCACATCATTCACCGGATTTCAGGAGATCAGGTCAATGATGTCCCTGCATGTAGGACCATTAATTCCAGTGAAGGGGTTTTCTTAGGAAGGGAAAGCGTGATTTTTAGTGTTAAACTCTCCGCCTCACTGACTTCATTAAACCACTTTATATCTCATTTCAAAGTTGATTTTCTGGATGATGCTGCCACACCAGGTCATGAAAGAAACATGGTAACTTGTGGTGGTTTATCAGGCCAATTTCTGATGACAGGTTCTTTTTAAGATGGCCAATCCCTTCATGTGTTAGCAACCCAGAGCAAAATTAATAGGAGACAGGTGAGTGTTGTGGAAATTAATAAAGCCATCAAGGAATGAAATAAAGGGGTGTTCAGACTAGTAAGAGCATGTAACCAAAGAGCAAAATCACACACCACTTCGGTAGCCGGCCCAGCAGACAGATGATGGTGCTGAAGCCCAGACAGCTACAGATGTTACAGTAAGTATAGCTGGTTTTGTTAATTTACAGTATGACCAGCACATGGGAGAAATATCATTTCCACTTCCCTTTAAGCCTGAGCACCATCCCATTCTTTTTTATAACATTGGAAATAACAGCACTTGTCCTGTTTATACTATTCTGCAACCATTAGTCCAAGTGACATGTAGTTTTGTAAGTCGTTTGTCTGAAGTGTTCTGTACAGGGCTGTTTGTTATCATCTAGCAACATTTTTACAATGAACGATGTTGATAAAACTTAAATTAAAAGACTAGGATAAAAATCAGTCCCCCATTCCCCCTGTGTCTCCTATTCTGATGCTTCCTTGTTCTCTATTTACTAGTCTACTGGATCATATAATAAGTCATCACAGTTTGATCAGTGGTGATCCTACACCGTGGTCCCTTATTAGTTGCAGCTTTCCTTCATTACTCCTGTAGGCACAGATCCAGCCCTTTATACATAGCTAACTGATCACTCAGAAGGCTCCCCAAAACAGCAGTGAGGGCTATGTGATTATCAGAATTCAATATTAAAATCCAAATGAGATTTGTAAACCTGATAACACTATTAAAAAGAATGTGGCAGATGTGTTGACCATGTAGCAGGCCCAGAGAGCAGTTTAATCATAACTATGACCTATTCAGTGAACTGCTTCACAGCCCGTCCTGAACTAAAAGCCCTCTTCAGGTCTTACTCAGAGCAAATGGGAGGGTATGGAATAGCTTGAATCCAGATTCCAAGTCCAGCTACAAACCTCACAGTCCTGCTGCAAATAACAACACACACAGGAGGAGTGTTAGAGCCAATTAGAGCCAACGTCTAATAATGTTGGTTCTGTTCATTCATCAATCATTCTGCTGTTTTCTGTGTCCCATATTCCTGACCCTAGCTTGTGTTTTTCAACTCTGATTCTGCTTTGTGATGGATTCCCCCGGATTCTCCCTGATTACTGTCTGCCTTGACCTTAGACTGTCACTGACTATTCTCAGTCTGAACTCTGTCTTCTGAAGAGGCAGACTTCTGAATGGGGCCCACTTACCCCCTTAAAAATAATTTGTAAACTCACACATTTTCCAGTCATCAAGTTTAGCCGGTAGCTGCTGACCACATGGGGGAAGTACACGGCAGGGAATAGGGATAAGAGATACATAGTCCTGTAATTCTGCTGTCCCCTCTGTCTCCCCTGACATTTTTTATCTGAGCTGATGAATCCTGCTGTATACTGTAGAAGATGTGAACTGGTATATACAGATACTGTACAATGTGCAGTATGAAAACAAAATACTGTATATACTCGTGTATAAGCCGAGTTTTTCAGCACAAAATATATGCTGAAAAACCTTACCTCGGCTTATACACAAGTCAATAAAAATACATACATACAACTTACATACTCACCATCTGATGCCCCGATGCTCGTGACAGCTCCCGATCCTCGGCGCGGCTCCTTCCTTCAGCTGTATTAGACGGCAGAGGCGCTTCCATGCGATCTTCCGGCTGGCGCACACTATGATGCCGCTGATGACGTCATAGTGGGTGCTGGCTGGCAGATCACGTGGACGTGTCTCTTCCGGCTAATACAACAGAAGGAATACCGAAGAGGAGCCACCAGGAGCCCCACCGAGGATCAGGAGCCGTGACGAGCATCAGGCGCCGGAGGGTGAGTATGTAAATTTGTTTTTTTGTATGTGCTTGGCATGGCTGTATACTACCTGGGGCTGGCTGGCTGTATACTACTTGGGGCTGGCTGGTTGTATACTACATGGGGCTGGCTGACTGTATACTACTGGGGGCTGGCTGTCTATAACATGGGGCTGGCTGGCTGTATACTACAGGGGGCTGGCTGTATACTACCGGGGGCTGGCTGTATACTACATGGGGCTGGCTGGCTGTATACTACTGGGGCTGGCTGGCTGTATACTACTGGGGGCAATAAGTGCAAAAAAGTGCAATAATGCAATATCAAAGAAATTATATCCAAAAAATAGATGACAAAGTAGTACCACATCCTATTGCTCATAACCACAGGCAAATCTATGCTTCCCAATCTTGAGTAGCTCCTCTAAGGTTAAGTTTTATTACTTATAACGGATGTTCTGGAAATATGTTTTTATTGTCTTTTATTGCAGTAATGATGAAAATGCTAATTGGTTGAAAATAATAAATGATGAAAATGCACATTTGAAAAGCAATATACGTTAATCTAAGTAGTTCCTGTGCAGAAAATTGCATTTTTCTAAATTCATTATTTGCAAAAGTGATATGTAATATCTAGAGAAATAATTCAGCAAGTATTAAACATTAATAGCTCCAAATGTGAACAAAGCTGTTTTGGCTGCGTCCTCATAAACAGCGGTATACGTGTTCATTTGTAAAAGCTTTCTGCTTTGTACTAAGGTGATTATGAAGCTGTTAACATCTCCTAACAGTATTTTCCCCACGGACACAATGGATTATTTCACGTATTACCGGCTCACTAATACTGCAGGAAGAAAATAAAGAACTTAGAGTGTTCAACGCTCATCACCAAGTTCATCAAGATCTAATGTGACCCTGATTGTGCATACATTGGAAGTCTAATGGCTAGTAACGTCATGGCGTTTCTATAATACTCAATAATACTCTATAATACTCAAAGGGGACCTATCGTCAAGTTTAAAAATGCTAAATGAATGAACCACTTGTGCCTAAAAGAAAGTCAGACTTTACAAATTCAGTCCTATTGTGAAAACTAGTCTATGCGAATAATGTCTTGCAAAATACTGGTTGCTCATTGCAGATAGCACATGTTTCATCGAAATTGCATTTCATTTCTGGGGGCAGCTGCTGGCATTTATTTAGTAGTGGAGGCTACTGGACATTTCATGAGTAGAGAAGCCTGCTTGGCATTTCACTAGTGAGGGGAGGCTGCTGGACATTTCACTAGTGAGGGGAGGCTGCTGGACATTTCACTAGTGAAGGAACCTGTGACCAATGTATTTCCCACTGTAGGCTTATACTTGAGTCAATGGCCCACATTTATTATAGTGTTTGCTACAATTATGGGGAAGATTTACTTACCCGGTCCATTCGCGATCCAGCGGCGCGTTCTCTGCGGAGGATTCGGGTCCAGCTGGGATTCACTAAGGTAGTTCCTCCGATGTCCACCAGTTGTCACTGCTGCGCTGAAGTTCATCGGAATGCACTGGAGTTCACCATCCTCCGCTGGGTGCAGGTAAGCGCGTGTCAAGCAGCACTTTTTTTTTAAATGCGGCGGTTTTTCCGAATCCGTCAGGTTTTTGTAAGGCCACGCCCCCCGATTTCCGTCGCGTGCATACAGACGCCGATGCGACACAATCCTATCGCGTGCGCCAAAATCCCGGGGCAATATAGGGAAAATCAGCGCAAATCGGAAATTTTCGGATAACCCGTCGGCAAAACGCGATTCGGGCCCTTAGTAAATCACCCCCTTTGTGTCTGACTTTGCACTGAAAAGAACAGCCAAACTACTAGCACATGTATTTGTAAAGTGTCTGCACCAGTTTTGTGTTGTGGCTGCTCTGTCTGACAAGACAGAAAATATGTGCACCCAAAGTGCCATGCTAGTGCTCAGTCGGAGTTTGTGCCACATTTATCACTGATGTGTGCCACAATTCTGCAGCATGAACAAAGTGCACCAAAAAAAAAATGGTGCCCACTTCCCGAGCAGTGCAGGGGGCACCAGATTAAAGGGGTTTTCCCATTTCAGCAAATTAATTTTATTGTTTGTATAACGAAAAGTTATACAATTTTCCAATATACCTTCTGTATCAATCCTTCACTGTTTTCTAGATCTTTGCTTGCTGTCATTCTATAGAAAGCTTCAGTTTATATCCACTGGATAGAAATCTGACCATGGTCACACAGGAATATGGCTCATTAGTATCATACAGAGTAATCAAAGCTGTCCACTGGAAATAAACAATTAAGCTTTCTATACGATGACAGCAAGCAGAGATAAAGAAAACCAAAAGGAATTGATACAGAAAGTATAATGGAAAATTGTATAACTTTTCATTATACAAACAATCACATTTATTTGCTGAAATGGGAAAACCCCTTTAATGAAGATAGTGCCCCAGTTTGGATGAATCTGATGCACTCTGCAGACTGCACAGGCAAACCACACACAGTACAGAGTGCACTAGTTTTGATAAATGTGGGCCACTTTGTTTTAGTTTTTTAATTCAGGTCGGCTTATATTTGAGTATATACTGCACAGATGTCAAACACAAGGCCCGCGGGCCAAATCCGCTGTCTGTAGCTATGCGCTGTCTGTATGCGCTGCTCTGTACACGCCGTATGGCTGTATGAGGCGTCTCTGAATCTGGCTTCAGAGCCAGCAAGTACAGCCGTCATTCAATGGAATAAAGGAGATGACGGCCGCTGCAACAGAGGGCAGGCAAAGGTGAGTATATATTTTTTTTTTTACACATACAGACATGCATCAGGAGAGAGGCAGAGGCTTCTGGGTACTTTGGGGGGCACAGTGACAGCTGCGGGAGGTACTGTGGCAGCGGTGAGGGGGCAGTGTGGCTGCTGTGGGTGGCTCTGTGGGGACATGGTGACTAATATGGGGGCACTGTGGCGGCACTGTGACTACTGTGGGTACACTGTGGCAGCTGTGGTGGAAAATGTGGTTTCTGTGGGGGCACTGTGACCACTGAGGAGGTATTCTAACCATTATGGGGGCACTGTGTAAGCTGTGGGAGGCACAGTGGCTACTATGCAGGTACTGTAGCATCTGCAGGAGGCACTGGCAGCTGTTGAGGGCACTGTGGCTACTGTGGGTGAACTCACAGTAGCTATGAGACGGACTTTGGCACCTCTTTCGGCTGTGGTGGACACTGTGGTATCTGTAGGGGTACTCTGGCTGATGTGGTGTCCCAGGTAATGGCTGTTGTGTTGGAGGCACACTTACCATAATATATATATAGCTCTGTGGTTGCCCTGAATTGGCTAATACTATATAAATGTAACAACTGAACAGCTCGTATAGATACACTTATACAGTAATAAAATGACAGTCGGCCCCTTCAAGGCAACCGTAAGGCTGATGTGGCCTCCCGGGAAATGAGTTTGACACCCCTGGCATACAGTATAATTTTCTGTATATTTCAGCATCAAGTTCACCCTTTGGGCTACACTGTGGTTTTCTTTGCATGACATGAAGATTAAAATGTTAGGCTAACTGCACGTGCGCACTGCGCACAACAGATCCGTGGTCCATTGTTTGTGGCCTGTGTGTCATCAGCATATGAGGTCCAAAGGCTGCCAAAGCCGCAATCACAAGAAGGAATATGACCTTCTCCAAAATGTGTTGCTCGGGCAGTCGGCTCATACCCAGGCTCTGGAAACTTATGTAGCCTGTATTATCCAGCCCGGCTCCTATGTAGCCAAATTTTGTAGATTTGTTTTGTCTTAAAGGAAACCAGGGACCCTTTGTGAACCTCCTACATGTCCCCAAAGACAATAAATAGCTTATCCTCAAACTGTTTTTATGAAATTGGTGGTTCAAACATTAACTTATATTAAAGTCTACCTGGCTTCCTGTCTGCTTGCGTCATTGTGTCCCTGGGGAGTGTTAAGTACAGAGTGGAGTCTCCCCCCTTCCTCCTTTGAAAAATACTCATCTGTGAGTTTGAAAAAAGCTCAAGTGATAGGGACTCCAGGGTTTGCATCACCTTGAAGATCTCAAGGCCTCCACCACCCATCATCCAGGTTTAGACGGATTTTTCCATTCTCCTTGTACAATCATAATATAGATTATGGACACTAATTATCTGATATCCATATCACCCTACTCTGCCATTCTCTTTGTAGTCAACATGGTTATGGTAGCCTTTAGCCAACCAGGCGGCAGTGTACTAAGATGAAACCTATTGAAAGCTTCCAAGAACATGGGGATAGATAACTAAATAGGGGGTCTTCCATATTCCCTTGTAAGCATTGAGCACTGATTATAATACACAGGCTTTGTTGCTATATGGAAATGAATCTACTTATGTTAGCTATCTTAGTTTAGAATCCATGTCTTGGGCAGCATGGTGGCCCAGCATGGTGCAATGCTGGGGACCTAGGTTTAAGTCCCATCCAGGCCAACATCTGCAAAGAGCTTATATGTTCTCTCCGTGTTTGCACGGGTTTCCTCTAAATCCTCCTCCCACACTCATACTGGTAGGTTAATTAGATTGTCAAACCCCTATTAGATGGAAATGCCCCAGCAACCACCTATTATGACCAGGATAAACTACAGGCAGCCAGCAGCTTCAGCAGGGATCCTGCTCTGTTCGATTCTTTTTCCCAAAAGTGCATGTAGAAAGTTGTTGTCATGATGTGAATCCCCTTTACTGTGACTTAGCACCTATCATGGGCTCCAGTAAAGATCAGCAAATTATCCAAGATTCATTTCACTAAGGCCCGTGCCACACTTGCGAGTGTGATGCAATTAACTCGCATCACACTCGCAATGGGCACTGCCTGTATCTCCCGGCCTGAAACCGGGACTGAACTCAGCATGTCAGTTAACTCCCGGTTTGCAGCATTCGGGCTGAGATCCCGGCAGCATGTGCTAGGAGTGTGATGCAAGTTCATCGCATCACACTTGTAAGTGTGGAACGGGCCTAAATCTTCACCAAATTTTTCAAAAGATCCGACCCAGATCCGTATCTATTCAGTGCAAATCAATATTGCTCCAATTGGTCTGCAGATTGGTATACAACCCCTTCTAGTACTGTGAATCCCGAATGAAATTATTAGTTTTTAAAAAAATTTTATTTACAATGTTTTATTATTTTTTCCTTGTTTTCTCAAAATTTTAAGCCTTTGGAGGGAATAAGAATAGTTTTGAATTTGATTTGGTGCCAGAAAAAGGCAGATTCATACCAGATCTACTAACCAAGAAATACGGTAGATTTGCTCATCTCTATGTGTCAGGTAATTATCTAACCAGACTGTGATCAGGTAATATAATCCAGCACATATCAGAACAAATTGAATATACTTTATGCACAGTATCTGTGAAGAGTTTTTTTTTAAATGCGGCGGTTTTTCCGAATCCGTCAGGTTTTTGTAAGGCCACGCCCCCCGATTTCCGTCGCGTGCATACAGACGCCGATGCGACACAATCCTATCGCGTGCGCCAAAATCCCGGGGCAATATAGGGAAAATCAGCGCAAATCGGAAATTTTCGGATAACCCGTCGGCAAAACGCGATTCGGGCCCTTAGTAAATCACCCCCTTTGTGTCTGACTTTGCACTGAAAAGAACAGCCAAACTACTAGCACATGTATTTGTAAAGTGTCTGCACCAGTTTTGTGTTGTGGCTGCTCTGTCTGACAAGACAGAAAATATGTGCACCCAAAGTGCCATGCTAGTGCTCAGTCGGAGTTTGTGCCACATTTATCACTGATGTGTGCCACAATTCTGCAGCATGAACAAAGTGCACCAAAAAAAAAATGGTGCCCACTTCCCGAGCAGTGCAGGGGGCACCAGATTAAAGGGGTTTTCCCATTTCAGCAAATTAATTTTATTGTTTGTATAACGAAAAGTTATACAATTTTCCAATATACCTTCTGTATCAATCCTTCACTGTTTTCTAGATCTTTGCTTGCTGTCATTCTATAGAAAGCTTCAGTTTATATCCACTGGATAGAAATCTGACCATGGTCACACAGGAATATGGCTCATTAGTATCATACAGAGTAATCAAAGCTGTCCACTGGAAATAAACAATTAAGCTTTCTATACGATGACAGCAAGCAGAGATAAAGAAAACCAAAAGGAATTGATACAGAAAGTATAATGGAAAATTGTATAACTTTTCATTATACAAACAATCACATTTATTTGCTGAAATGGGAAAACCCCTTTAATGAAGATAGTGCCCCAGTTTGGATGAATCTGATGCACTCTGCAGACTGCACAGGCAAACCACACACAGTACAGAGTGCACTAGTTTTGATAAATGTGGGCCACTTTGTTTTAGTTTTTTAATTCAGGTCGGCTTATATTTGAGTATATACTGCACAGATGTCAAACACAAGGCCCGCGGGCCAAATCCGCTGTCTGTAGCTATGCGCTGTCTGTATGCGCTGCTCTGTACACGCCGTATGGCTGTATGAGGCGTCTCTGAATCTGGCTTCAGAGCCAGCAAGTACAGCCGTCATTCAATGGAATAAAGGAGATGACGGCCGCTGCAACAGAGGGCAGGCAAAGGTGAGTATATATTTTTTTTTTTACACATACAGACATGCATCAGGAGAGAGGCAGAGGCTTCTGGGTACTTTGGGGGGCACAGTGACAGCTGCGGGAGGTACTGTGGCAGCGGTGAGGGGGCAGTGTGGCTGCTGTGGGTGGCTCTGTGGGGACATGGTGACTAATATGGGGGCACTGTGGCGGCACTGTGACTACTGTGGGTACACTGTGGCAGCTGTGGTGGAAAATGTGGTTTCTGTGGGGGCACTGTGACCACTGAGGAGGTATTCTAACCATTATGGGGGCACTGTGTAAGCTGTGGGAGGCACAGTGGCTACTATGCAGGTACTGTAGCATCTGCAGGAGGCACTGGCAGCTGTTGAGGGCACTGTGGCTACTGTGGGTGAACTCACAGTAGCTATGAGACGGACTTTGGCACCTCTTTCGGCTGTGGTGGACACTGTGGTATCTGTAGGGGTACTCTGGCTGATGTGGTGTCCCAGGTAATGGCTGTTGTGTTGGAGGCACACTTACCATAATATATATATAGCTCTGTGGTTGCCCTGAATTGGCTAATACTATATAAATGTAACAACTGAACAGCTCGTATAGATACACTTATACAGTAATAAAATGACAGTCGGCCCCTTCAAGGCAACCGTAAGGCTGATGTGGCCTCCCGGGAAATGAGTTTGACACCCCTGGCATACAGTATAATTTTCTGTATATTTCAGCATCAAGTTCACCCTTTGGGCTACACTGTGGTTTTCTTTGCATGACATGAAGATTAAAATGTTAGGCTAACTGCACGTGCGCACTGCGCACAACAGATCCGTGGTCCATTGTTTGTGGCCTGTGTGTCATCAGCATATGAGGTCCAAAGGCTGCCAAAGCCGCAATCACAAGAAGGAATATGACCTTCTCCAAAATTTGTTGCTCGGGCAGTCGGCTCATACCCAGGCTCTGGAAACTTATGTAGCCTGTATTATCCAGCCCGGCTCCTATGTAGCCAAATTTTGTAGATTTGTTTTGTCTTAAAGGAAACCAGGGACCCTTTGTGAACCTCCTACATGTCCCCAAAGACAATAAATAGCTTATCCTCAAACTGTTTTTATGAAATTGGTGGTTCAAACATTAACTTATATTAAAGTCTACCTGGCTTCCTGTCTGCTTGCGTCATTGTGTCCCTGGGGAGTGTTAAGTACAGAGTGGAGTCTCCCCCCTTCCTCCTTTGAAAAATACTCATCTGTGAGTTTGAAAAAAGCTCAAGTGATAGGGACTCCAGGGTTTGCATCACCTTGAAGATCTCAAGGCCTCCACCACCCATCATCCAGGTTTAGACGGATTTTTCCATTCTCCTTGTACAATCATAATATAGATTATGGACACTAATTATCTGATATCCATATCACCCTACTCTGCCATTCTCTTTGTAGTCAACATGGTTATGGTAGCCTTTAGCCAACCAGGCGGCAGTGTACTAAGATGAAACCTATTGAAAGCTTCCAAGAACATGGGGATAGATAACTAAATAGGGGGTCTTCCATATTCCCTTGTAAGCATTGAGCACTGATTATAATACACAGGCTTTGTTGCTATATGGAAATGAATCTACTTATGTTAGCTATCTTAGTTTAGAATCCATGTCTTGGGCAGCATGGTGGCCCAGCATGGTGCAATGCTGGGGACCTAGGTTTAAGTCCCATCCAGGCCAACATCTGCAAAGAGCTTATATGTTCTCTCCGTGTTTGCACGGGTTTCCTCTAAATCCTCCTCCCACACTCATACTGGTAGGTTAATTAGATTGTCAAACCCCTATTAGATGGAAATGCCCCAGCAACCACCTATTATGACCAGGATAAACTACAGGCAGCCAGCAGCTTCAGCAGGGATCCTGCTCTGTTCGATTCTTTTTCCCAAAAGTGCATGTAGAAAGTTGTTGTCATGATGTGAATCCCCTTTACTGTGACTTAGCACCTATCATGGGCTCCAGTAAAGATCAGCAAATTATCCAAGATTCATTTCACTAAGGCCCGTGCCACACTTGCGAGTGTGATGCAATTAACTCGCATCACACTCGCAATGGGCACTGCCTGTATCTCCCGGCCTGAAACCGGGACTGAACTCAGCATGTCAGTTAACTCCCGGTTTGCAGCATTCGGGCTGAGATCCCGGCAGCATGTGCTAGGAGTGTGATGCAAGTTCATCGCATCACACTTGTAAGTGTGGAACGGGCCTAAATCTTCACCAAATTTTTCAAAAGATCCGACCCAGATCCGTATCTATTCAGTGCAAATCAATATTGCTCCAATTGGTCTGCAGATTGGTATACAACCCCTTCTAGTACTGTGAATCCCGAATGAAATTATTAGTTTTTAAAAAAATTTTATTTACAATGTTTTTTAGTTTTTTTTTTCAAAAACCTTCATGTGTGTAGCACCCCAGAAGCTAAATTTTAATAGGAGACAGGGAGTGTGTTGTGTGGAAATTAATAAGCCCATCAAAGGAATGAAATAAAGGGTTCATAGACTAGTTCAGACTAGTAAGGACCATGTACCCCAAATGAGCTAAAATACACCCACTTCGGTGCTGGACGCCGGCAAGAGACAGGATTGATTGGCGCTGTGAAGCCCAGACAGCCTACAGATTTGTACAGTAAGTAAGCTGGTTTTTGTTACTTGTTATCAGCATGGACCAGCACATGGGAGAAAATATCATTCACTTCCCGTTATTGTAGCCAAATACCACCACAGATTTTTTGTATAACATCGTTGAATTATAACAGGCACTTGTCCGTTATATACTATCTATGCAACCCATTAGTCGAGTGACATGTTAGTTTTGTAAGTCGTTGGTCCTGAAGTGGTCTGTATTCAGGGCTGTGTGTGTTATCATCTAGCAACATTTTATACATGAACGATGTGTTATAAAACGTAAATTAAAAGAAGGATAAAATCATTCTATGTCGCCCCATTATCCCCTGTGTTCCTATTCTAATGCTTAGCTTGTTTCTCATTTACTTAGTCTATCTGGATTCAATAATAATGTCATACAGTTTTGATCTATGTGGTGATCCTAACCGTGGTCCCTTATGTAGTTGCAGCATTTCCTTATTACTTTTCCGTGTAGGCACGGATCCAGACTTTAATAAATAGTGATTACTCAGAAGGCTCGCCCATTTAAACAGCCAGTGAGGGCTTTGTGATTTATCAGAATTCCCTAATAAAATCCTTCAATAAGATTTGTATAACCTGATAACTACTATATGTAAAAATGAAAATGTGTGTCAGCAGTGTATTACCATTGTAGCAGGCCCAGTTGAGAGCAGTTTATTATACTGATTGATCTAATCAGTGAATGCTTACAGCCATTCCTGTGTAATCTAAAAGCCCTCTCAGGTCTTACTACAGAGCAAATGGGAGGGTAAGGAATAGCTTGGAATCCAGATTCCCAATGTCCCAGTACAAAACCTCCACAGTCCAGTGCGTGCATATAGTAATAAGCAACACGTCTAATAATGTTGGTTCTTGTTCATTCATGTCAATCATTTTGCTTGTTTTCTGTGTCCATATTACTGAACGCTAGCCTGTGTTTTTCAACTCTGAGTCTGCTTTGTCATGTGATTCCCCCGGTTCTCCCTGGGGTGCTGGGATTGGTGTGTCTGGTACTGCTCTTAAATTATTAATGGGGCACTTGATGGAGGTATATGTATACACCATTGGTTTGGGCACTGGTAACATCCCTTACCTTTTTACTATGTGACCACCCTGTGGTGCCTGGTTGATATCCCATTGTGGAAGTATGTGTATTGCATTTGTGACCAACCACGCACTGTGTATGTTGTTCTTGTGGTTTTACAGTGGTTTAATATGACTTTTGGAGTGTCGATTGTTATAATAAAGTGTGAAATTGATTTCATAGTTCAAATAGGCCTATTGTCTTTTGACAGTATTGACTACCTAGATTTGTTAATGCTTTTGTTGTATCATCTCATGTGATTTGTATTCGTGTCTGCCTGACCTTAGACGTGTCACTGACTTATGTGTCAGTCTGATAACGTCGTTACTTCTGAAGAGCAGACTTGACCTGAATGGGGCCCACTTTACCACCCACCGTAAAAATCATTTGAAATCGCACATTTTCCAGTCATCAAGTTTAGCCGGGTAAGCTTGTGACCACATGGTGGAAGTTATCACGTGCAGGAGAATATGTGGTAAGATGGATAAGTCGTGTATATTCTGTCGCTGTCCCTCTGTCTCCCCTGGACTATTTTTTACTGAGCGCTGATGAATCTCTGCTGTATACATGTGTAGAATGATTGTGAAGTGGTTGATATACAGCGATACTGTATACAGTGCAGTATGAACAAAAAAATGATATTTTGTGAATACTGTGTATAAGCCGAAGTTTTTCAGCACAAACTTAGGCCTGAAAAACCTTACCTCAGGTCTATATACACAAGTGTCAATAAAAAAATACATACATGTAACAACTTACATTACTCACGTCATTTGATGCCACAATGCTCGTGCGGATGCTCCCGATCCCAGGTCTGCGGCTCCATCCTTCAGCGTATTATGACTGAACAGAGTACGCTTCCATGGCGTCTTCTCGTAGATCTAGGCGGCACACTGAGGTTGCCGCTGATTGTTGAGTATAATAGGCTCGTGGGTGCTGGCGTGGCAGATCACGTGGAACAGTATCTCTATCCGTGGCCTAATTTATAACGAACAGTAATATTGAGGAAAGTAAAGAGGTGATGCCAACATCAGCGCAGCACCTACACGAGGATCAGGAGCCAGCATGTAAACGAGGTAATCGGGGGCCAGGCCAGAGGTGAGTATGTAAATTGGTTTTTGTAATGTTGTTGCTTGCATGGCTGTTATACTAACTTGGGCTGGCTGGGCTGACTACTTGGGTGCTGGTGTGTATATACTCGGGCGTTTTGTGGTACCTGGCTGGTGTGTCATACATACATGAGGGCTGGCGGTGTAGACCTGCGGGATGGCTTGACAGTTTCACAGGGTTGGAGGGTTCGTAAGGGGGCTGGCCCTGAGCTGATTGTTACTACATGGGGTGCTGGTTGAGTACACTGGTGTGGCATGACTGCGATGTATAATCAAAGGGGGGGCGTTTGTTCTGAGTGGTCTTGTGACTCTGGTGGCTGGAGGGAGTCTATGGTGGCCAATTAATGTGCAAAACAGTGACAATAATGCAATATAAAGAAATATATCCAAAAAATAGATGACAATTAGTAGTACCACATGCCTATTGCTCATAACCACAGGCAAATCTATGCTTCCCAATCTTGCGTAGCTCCTCTAAGGTTAAGTTTTATTACTTATAACGGATGTTCTGGAAATATGTTTTTATTGCTTTTATTGCAGTAATGATGATGAAAAAATTGCTAATTGGTTGAGAAATAATAATAAATGATGAAAAATGACACATTTGAAAAGCAATATACGTTAATCTAGAGTGTTCATGTGCCAGAAAAATGTATTTTTCTAAATTCTTATTTGCCGAAAGTGATATGTAATATCATAGAGAAATAATTAAGCAAGTATTAAAACATTAATAGCTCCAAATGTGAACAAAGCTGTTTTGGTGCTGACGATCACTAATAAACAACGGATACTGTTCTTGTAAAAGCTTTCATGCTTTGTTATAAGGTGATTATTGAAGCCGTGTTAACATCTCTAACAGTATTTTTCCCCATGGAACACAATGGATTATTTATGTATATACGGCTCACTAATACTGCAGAGAAGAGAAAATAAAGAACTTAGAGTGTTCAACGCCTCATCACCAAGTTAATCAAAGATCTGGGGCCTAATGTGGACCATGATTGTGCATACATTGAACAATATAAGTGCCTAGTAACGTGTCATGGCATTTCTAATATACTCAATCTACTGTACAATATGATTGGTTTATAAAGGGGACCTACGTCAAGTTAAAAATGCTAAATGAAATGAAACCACTTCAATTTGTGCAAATACTTGTGCCTAAAGGAAAGTAGACTTTACAAAATTCAGTACTATTATGAAAACTAGTCTATGCGAATAATGTCTGCAAAATACTGTTGCTCATTGAAGATGCACATGTTCATCGGAAATGCCATTTCATTACGGGGGAGGCTGCTGGCATTTCTTTAGTAGTGGAGGCTACTGGACATTCATTAGTAGAGAAGCCTGTTGGCATTTCACTAGTGAGGGGATGCTGCTGGGACATTTCATAGTGAAGAAACCTGTACCAATTTATTTCCCATGTGAGGCTTATACTTGGTCAATGGCCCACATTTAGTTAGTGTTTGCTACATTTGTGGGGCAGATTTACTTACACGGTCCATTCGCCGATCCAACCGCGAGTTCTCTGCGGAGGGATTCGGGTGCAGCGGGATTCACTAAGGTAGTTCCTACGACGTCCACCAGGTGTCGTGCTTGCCAATGAAGTTCATCGGAATGCATGGAGTTCACCATCCTTCGCTGGGTGCAGGTCAAGCGCGTGTCAAGCAACGCTTTTTTTTTTAAATGCGGTGGTTTTTCGAATCCGTCGGGTTTTTTGTACGCCCATGCCTCCCGATTTCCATCGCGTACATCCGGCATTATCACTGATGTGCGCCACAATTCTGCAGCATGAACAAAGTGCACCAAAAAAAAAATGGTGCCCACTTCCCAAGCAGTGCAGGTGGGCACCAGATTAAAGGGGTGCTCCAATTTCAGCAAATTATTATTATTATTGTTTGTATAATGTAAAGTTATACAATTTTCCAATATACCTTCTATATCAATCTTCACTGTTTTCTAGATCTCTGCTGCTGTCATTCTATAGAAGCTTCAGTTTACATCACTGGATAGAAATAGTGACCATGGTTCACACAGGTATATGGCTCATTGTATCATACAGAGAATCAAAGCTGTCCACTGGAAATAAACAATTAAGCTTTGTATATGATGACAGCAGCAGAGATAAAAAAACCAAAAAGGAATTGATACAGAAAGTATAATGGAAAAATTGTATAACTTTTCATTATACAAACAATCACATTTATTGCTGAAAGGGAAAGGAAAAACCCCTTTAATGAAGATAGTGCCCAGTTTGGATGATAATCGTATGCACTCTGCTGACTAAAACAGGCAAACCACACACCAGATCAGGACTGCACTAGTTTTGATAAATGTGGGCCACTTTGGTTTTACAAGTTTTTTAATTCAGGTCGGCTATATATTGAGTATATACTGCACAGATGTCAAACACAAGGCCCACAGGCCAATCCACTGTCTGTAGCTCTGCGCTGCCTGTATGCGCCGTCTCTGTACACGCCGCTACAGCTGATGAGGCGTCTCTGAATCTGGCTCAGTGCCAGCACGTAAGCCGTATTCACACAGGACTAAAGGAGATGACGGCCGCTGCAACAGAGGGCATATATTGGTTGTGAGTATTTTACTGTTACAAAACCAATAAAAACTGTTTAAAAAAAAAATTATAATATATATTAGGTACATGGTACACCATGATGATAGTAAGGTGTTTTGGACCCACCTTTGCCTTCAGAACTGCCTCAATTCTTCGTAATAGATTCAAACAAGGTGCGGAAGCATTCCTCAGAGATTTGGTCCATATTGACATGATGGCATCACACAGTTGCCGCAGATTTGTCGGCTGATGCACATCCATGTGCGAATCTCCCGTTCCACCACATCCCAAAGATGCTATATTGGATTGAGATCGGTGACTGTGGAGGCCCATTTTTGAGTTACATGAGACTCCTTGTCATGTTCAAGAAAACCAGTCTGAGATGATTCCAGCTTTATGACATGGCGCATTATCCTGCTGAAAGTAGCATCAGATGTTGGGTACATTGGTGGTCATAAAGGGTTGGACATGGTCAGCGGACAATACTCAGGTAGGCTGTGGCTTTGCAACGATGCTCAAATTGGTACCAAGGGGCCCAAAGAGTGCCAAGAAAACATATTCCCCACAACCATGACTACCTACCACCACCAGCCTGAACCGTTGATACAAGGCAGGATGGATCCATGGTTTTCATGTTGTTGACGCCACAATTCTGACCCTACTATACGAATGTCGCAGCAAGAAATCGAGACTCATCCGACCAGGCAACGTTTTTCCAATCTTCTACTGTCCAATTTCGATGAGCTTGTGCTAATTGTAGCCTCAGTTTCCTGTTCTTGCTGAAAGGAGTGGCACCCGGGGTGGTCTTCTGCTGCTGTAGCACATCTGCCTCAAAGTTCGACGTACTGTGCGTTCGAGATGCTCTTCTGCCTACCTTGGTTTTAACAGGTGGCGATTTTGAGTCACTGTTGGCTTTCTATCAGCTCGAACCAGTTTCACATTCTCCTCTGACCTCTGGCATCAACAAGGCATTTCCGCCCACAGAAACTGCCGCTCACTTGATGTTTTTCTTTTTCGGACCATTCTCGTAACCTAGAGATTGTGTGTGAGATGAAAATCCCAGTAGATCAGCGAGTTTCTGAAATACTCAGACCAGCCTTCTGGCACCAACACCCATGCCACGTTCAAAGGAGATTGTCTTGACCTGTCTAATGCCTAAATGCACTGAGTTGCCGCATGTATTGGCGTGATTAGAAATTAATGTTAACGAGCAGTTGGAAGGTGTACCTAATAAAGTGGCCGGTGTGAGGTATATGTAGCTTTGTGGTTGTCTGAATGGCTAATAGCTATTAAATGTAAAACTGAACAGCTCGAATAGATACACTTATACAGTAATAAAATGACAGTCAGCCTCCTTTAGGCAACCGCAAGGCTGATGTGGCCCCATGGAAAATGATTTTGACCCCCCATGGCATTACAGTTATACTTTTCTGTATATGTCAGTATCAAGTTTCACCCTTTGGGCTACACGTGGTTCATTGCATGACAGAAGATTACAATGTTCGGCTAGCTGCACAGACTGTGTGCATTCACTGGCTGCACACAACAGATCCATGGTCTATAGTTGTGGCCTGTGTGTCATCAGCATATGAGGTTCCAAAGGCTCTGCCAAAGCCACAATCACAAGAAGGAGTATGACGATCCAAAATTTGTTGCCCGGCAGTCGGCTCATACCAGGCTCCGGAGAAACTTGATAGTGCCTTTATACTCGCAATATATTGGTGTATGAGCATATGTCATTATGCCATGTATATCCAGCCCAGCTCTATGTAGCCAAATTTTGTAGATTGTTTTGTCTTAAAGGAAACCAGGGACCCTTTTTGAACCTCCTACTGTCCCACAGACAATAAAATAGCTTATCCTCAAACTGTTTTTAGAAAATGAGGGTTCAAACATAACTTATATTAAAGTCTAACCTGGCTCCCTGTCCACTTGTGTCATTGTGTCCCTGGGGTGTTTAGTCAGAGTGGAGTCTCCCCCCTTCCTCCCTGAAAATACTCATCTGTGAGTTGAAAAAAAAACTCTCCTCCTCCAGTCACCTTGCAGCACATTTGCCGGAGAGGAGAGTAGCAGGGGGGGACAAAGAGTAGAAGGGAGGAGGAGAGGTGTTTTTCAAACTCACAGATGAGCATTTTCCATAGGAGGGAAAAGAAATCCCCAGGAACACAGGACACAAGCTGGTAGGGAGCCAGGTAAACTTTATATAAGTTATTGTTTTAACCACTAATGCCAGAAGTTTTATAAAAACAATTTGGGATATGGATAAACTATTATTGTCTGTGGGGACATGGAGGAGGGTCATAAAGGTTCTAAAGGTTTCTTTTAATATCCTTCAAATTACACTTATTTTAAAAATTTGCTAAATAAAAAGTCTTTGCATCACCGTGTTCAGACACTTAACTTTTTTCATACTTGTACGGAGCTGTAAAAGTTTCTTTTAGTGGAGTTAACAACTCTTTCATGATCATTTTTTCCTTTACATTGTTCACTGTATGCAAAAATTATTAATTTTTTGCTAAGTTATGGCATTGGGGGCGGGCACTGGGATATCTAAAATATTTATGAGTTGATTATACATAAAATGTTTATGATTTATTATTTATCAGCACTATATATGTGTTGAAGGGAAAAAGTGGGGTGATTTGAGTTTACATGCTGCTTGTATAGTGCCTTCTACTCTGCAAATATATGGTTGTATGTAGCATATGCATTATGCCATTACACAAGCAGGTTTTTTTTTAGAAAAATATTGATTCATTTGACCTATTACCATGATATGATAGTTGGAGCAAAATTTCTCGGACACCATGTGGACTAATTATGGAAAGAGGCCTAGTCTTCAACGCACGTGTGTCAATTCTCATGAAAAGGGTTCAGTCAATCCAAAAGGTCATTTTGGGGACTCCAAACTCACACCTGGACTTCAGTGAGAAGTTTAGGTTTGGCAATTGGGACTTTTCAAAATCCCACGGCAAAGCTCCCGATGACGCCAAAGGGAGCGACAATCTTAGGGAATCTAGCAACAGGCATGCAACACCAACATTTAAGGTTAACAGTGATCGCAAATGAAAGTGTTCCGGTCATCAATAGTCATGACTCAAGTGATAGGGACCCCAGGTTTTGCATCACCTTGAAGATTCAGGGCCTCCACCACCCATCATCCAGGTTTTAATGGATTCTTCCAGTCTCCTTGAAATCACTTAATGTAGATTATGGCACTAATTATCTGATAGCCAGTAGGGACTTGCCATTCTCTTTGTAGACAACATGGTTATGGAGCCTGTAGCCAAACCAGACGGCAGGCGTACTAGATGAAACCTACTGGAAAGCTTCCAAGAAAATGGAGATAGATAGCTAAATAGGGGGTTCCCCTGTAAGCATCGAGCACTGTTTATAATACACAGGCTTTGTTGCTATATGGAAATGAATCTACTTATGTTAGCTATCTTAGTTTAGAATCCGTATCTGGGCAGCACGTTGGCCACAGCAGTATTTGCCGTGGGTTTCCTCTGGGTCCTCTGGTCTCCTCCCACACTCCAAAACATACTGGTAGGGTGATAGATTGTGAGACCCATGGGGACAGGGAACTGATTTGGCAAGATCTGTGCAGCGTACGTAATCTTGGTGCGCTATGTAAATATTATTATTATTATTACGAATGTCCAACCCCTATTAAATGGAAATGTCCAAGCAAAACCTCCTATTATGACCAGGGTAAACTACAAGCAGCGAGTAGTTCAGCAGGGATCCTGCCCCTGTTCAATTCTCCCCCAAAAGTTCATGTAGAAAGTTGTTGTCATGCTGTTGTGAAACCCCTTTACTGTGACATAGCACCATCATGGGTGTCAGTTAAGGATTCACTTCACTAGAGCTTCACCAATTTTTTCAAAAAGATCTGACCCAGAACCGGATCTATTCAGTGCCAAACCAATATTCCTCCAATTGGTCTGCAGGTTGGTATTAAAACCTCTTCTAGTACTGTAAATCCCAAATGAAATTATTCTATTATGTTTTTTTTTTTTTACGATTGTTTTATTATTTTTCCTTGTTTTTCTTAATTTTAAGCCTCTGTAGTGAATGAAGAAAAGTTTTGAATTTGATACGGTGCCGAAAAAAGCAGATTCATAACAGATCTACTAACCAAGAAATAGATTTGCTCATCTCTATGTGTCAGGTAATTATCTAACCAGATGTGATCAAGGTAAGAATAATCCAGCAAATATCAGAACAAATTGAATATACTTTATGCACAGTATCTGTGAAGAGTGCACAGTAATCTTATATGTCTCCTGTTATATGCCTAATAAATATGAAGATGTTCCAAGCCCCGAGCATGTCGTAAATGAAAACTGGATGAAATGTTACTCGCTGGGTACAAGAAGATGGAGGGAGTGTGGAGTTTAATCATTTTTATGGAATTAATTGTAATTATAAAAGTTATGAGGGGAAAGAGAAATTGAAAATTCAGATGGTAGTAATTTAGTTATCGTGAGCCGTTGGTGCAGGGAAACTACAGCACTCACATTTCATGTTGTAGTTAATTTGTTATCTTTTGCTGATTGAGATGAATCCAGTAATACTAATACTAGATAGAGATGAGCGGACCTGAACTTTAAGTTCCGATCTAGGGTTCGTGTGGGTCCCACGTGACCCGGACATATTGCCGGATTGGCGGCAGTGCTGCCAATCTGGCAAATTAACGCTGCTACTTACTAGCCATGGATATGATTGGCCAGGCGGGGGACCTCTGGCCAATCACAGCCATGGTTAGTAGTTAGGGGTTTCAATTTGCAGGATTAACTGCACAGAGGCCAATCTGATTAACTAGTTACACCTCTTCTAAATGCATGAGCCCAGTGAAACTGTGAAGATGACAGAAGAAGGTTGCTTTTTTTATAATAAAAAAAACCCACCGCAACCTACTAGCCATGGTTGTGATTGGCCAGCCCTGGCCAATCAAAGCCATGGTTAGTAGTTAGTGGTGTCAATTTGCTGGATTGTCTGCATGGCCACCAATCTGGCAATATGTCAGGTTGCGCAGGAGGCACCAGAATCTCGGACCCAAACTTTAAAAGCAATCCAGCTCATCTCTAATACTAAACATTATGGGTTTAAATACATGCAAAAAAATACCCAAAAATGTAAAGAAATGGATGTATGTAATGACAGTCTCCCTGTCTATTCTATCCAGATCAACGCCAGTGATAACCCAACACACCTTTCCCACGTATTGTATATCTGCTTTGTACATGACCAGCAATTTGTTTCCTAGTGGAAAGATTAAAGGGAACCTGTCACCAGGGACCTCATTTTCACTAAAGACAGGTTGCAGAAGCCCATTACACCTGCAGTGCACATCTTCCTTTCTGCCTTTTATAAGCATTTGCATTACAATATAATTGTGTGTTATAACTTACCTTGCACCCTGACAAAATCCTGGTGTAGTCACAGGGGCTGGGCTTTGGTTTGGATGCATTTCAAAAAACAACATGTGCCTTGTCTGTGTTACTCCTTCCTCAGATCTTAGCCCCCACCTTTGTGCTCCTGTACAGCTCCACCTCCTGCTTCTTCTCAGAGGTTACAGCCTGGTGAGATGACATCAGTGGGGGAGGGAGGAGCTGTACAGCAGCACAAAGATGGGGCAGCCTGCAGCTCACACATGTTGTTTTTTTAGATACATCCAAACCAAGGCCCAGGCTTTGTGACTACCCCAGGATTTTGTCAGGATGCAAGAGTAAGTTATAACACACAATTATATTGTAAGGCAAATGCTTAGAAAAGGCTACACTACAGAACTTGCTAGTACAACAGAGTGCAACATTTACTAGAGACATACTGTATACACAAATCCCAGGTTGCACCACTAATCCCAGGGGGGACTGACCCAGAGACCCTCAAAATATACAGCCAAACTGTAGGCTGCTTTTATTTTCCCACAGTCAGGGCCATATTAAGGGTAGTGGTGGTCACGGGACAAGAAATCTGGTGGGGTGCTTCAATTTATTCTGAGTAACAGAAATTCCCGAAAATTTATAATAAATCTTTATTTCTATAGCACCATAAATTCACAACTTATCACGAAACTCATAATTCCCACCTCATGTTCCGTAGAACCTCTCAATATAAACTTCAGCTGCTGCAGGACCGCATATTACACACCTCAGCTGCTGCAAAACCTCATAACTCACATCTCATCTGCTGCAGGACCTCATAACATACATTTCAAATGTTGTAGAATATCACAATACCCACGTCACAATACAATACAAAACGTCACAATACACACCTCAGATGCTGCAAAACGTCACAATACACAACTCATCTGTAGTAGAACCTCATAAAACACACCTCATCTGCTACAGAGCATCATGACCCAAACCTTAGCTGCTGAAGAACCTCGTAATGCAACTTTGAGCGGCAGCCAAATATCATAACATACAGTACATCTCTGCTGCCACAGAACCTCACAATACAAAACTGAGCTGCTGCAGAATTTCATATTATATGCCACAGTTGCCACATTACCTCATAGTTGCAGAATTTCATATTATATGCCACAGTTGCCACATTACCTCATAGTTGCTGCAGAACATTATAATGCACACCTCAGCTGCTGCAAAACCTCATCATGCAAACCTCATCTTATCATAAACATCTCACATGCTACAGATACGCCCATCAACCACAAGGGTCTGCCCTCTCACATGCAAACCTCCACCTCCTCTGCCCGTGACTAAGGTGACCAGGAGCAAGGATTGAACAGAGAGCTTGACTCCCTGCACTGCATATCACTTAGCATTATCATTGTCACAGCTTATCTCCTCCCCCTCTCTGTACAATGACCTCTATATAGATAACACTGACCCATCATTACATCACTACTGACAATAGATGATGTCACAGCTTATCTCCTCCTCCTCCCTGTACAATGACCTCTATATAGACAATTTCCATATTTCTATACCTCAATCAGTTTTAATTTTCTGATAGGGGTAACTGAAATTTGATGTAATAGTTGTGGTCAGTCTGTCTGATCTGTTAGGGCTTCTATTAGGTCTTAAAGTGCTCCATCCTTTTCCATAGGTCTGTTCATGACATTTCTGACCTCTGGGTTCCCCTATCATACACCACCTTCATCATCCTTTAAATAAAATATAGAATGAGGATGAAAACTTTTGTTCCATTGAAACCGTCGGACCCCCAGCATCCAGGCTTTCAGCAATCAGACATTAGCCCCTGTCCAATGGATGGGAAAACGCCCTTAAGTGCTCTACATCTGCGCAGTACGTTTGATGGTTGTGCTGCCACCGGTATTGATGTTATTCATCTTTCTTAATAAATGCCGCCTCCTCCGTGTATGTGGATCTATGGAATCAACACCGCGATACAGGTGACAACTAATGTTCACGGGCCGGGCGATGATGAATGGGGGGCTGTCAGCTCCAGTCACCCGAGTCTTGTATTAGTAATCCATTCCTATATGGAAACCTGAGTTATCAATATTCCTGATGTATTGGATAGGAATGCTACATTAGGAAGACTCATTTAGCGTAAAGACAGTTTAAATGGGGCCCTGTCCATATATACTCTATAGCAGAACCCCGGGCTGTAGATAGAGATTAATGGGCTCTGGTACAGGCGTTAGGCTTGACCCCTCGCTATCTCTTATCCCACCCCCACCTCTATCACATTCACTATAAATACCACGCCACAATCCCACACAGTGCTCACAACATTAATACTAATTTTGCCCATGTGAGACAGAGCCAGGTCTCGAATAACGAGTACCCGAGCATTTTAGTGTTCGCTCATCTCTACTCCATACTCTATACCTCAATCTAGCCAACACCAAAACAACTTCTGTTTAGTAAATCCACATCTTTGGATAGTAACATTAGATACTTGGCTTTATCATTTGTTTACACTCTCAGTTGTTCTATCTTTTCTATTTTGTCCACTTCTTCTCTACCGTGCAATGTTCTGCAATCCACATAATTGATTCTTCCAAGAACGTGATAAGACATCTAGCCTTAGGCAAAGTTTAGTCTCTGGACACAAATATCACTTTTACTTTTTCTTATGTTCACAAAATAGCAACAGAAAACCTAAGCACACATAGGAACATAAGAGTTTTAACTTTAACTGTTATTTAGAATTTGAGTCATTCTGCAAAACTTTGTAATGGCAAAAAAAACATTGGTGTATATAACCAAAATCCAAAAATCTTAGACTGATTTACAGGGTAAATTCTGTGGGGTCCTGGGGCAGTGTTGCTAAAAAAAGTGTTTCCTTCTCCGGCACCAGGAAACACTTGATGGTTGTAAATGCTGGATGTTACGGGATCCACTTCAGCCAATCAATGGCCTCTGTGGTCCACTGGATGTTGCTTCTTATATCCTTATCTGGCTCCAAGAGAAAAGTGATTGGCTGAGGCTGGTCAAGTGACTAAAGTCCTAAAGTGCCAAAGTCCTAAAGTGCTGGTCGGACACGTGAGCTGGGAACCAGAGTAGAGTTTGTACACTTTCGTTTTCTTGGCACCTGTAAACGAGCTCCTGCAGGGTTTTACAGAGTTCATTGCAAACCCATTTTCAAGATATAACAATTAAAGTAACAAATACAGGTAGATATTCATCAGTTTTCTGACATAGAAGCACTAAAATAATCGCAATTTAATGCGCACTGCCTGACATATGATGAATCTGCCCTTGTATACTGTGCACTGTCTGTTTATTTGTCCATCTGTCAGTTATTAGGTGCACCTTGGGATTAATGGCGATGCTGTAGGTTGGGGACTTTCTGTTTTTGGTGTTTCTTCTATTGCAGCTCATGTTTTTTGCTGTGGGTGCCTGGTCATAAACAAGGTGCTGAGATTATTGAGATCCTGGCCCCGCTTTACAGACTTGGGTCACAGTGTGCGAATGACATGTTTACTGCACTCTGGATGATGAAAAAATGCCGTGCTGCGGACACCCTTTGGGCCAGCCTTGTGTGCTGAGTCATTGGGCAGTAGTAGGCAATGTTGTGGCTATGGACTGACTGCTGCACTTTGCCTCTCTTATTCATGTTCTGCTAGCTGCTTGTGGCTTCCTGACCACCACCTCCTCATCCATCACTTCCTTGCATCTATGTTTGGTCTTGTACCTTGTCATGAACCCTGGCATCCCTCCTTCTCCGTCTGTACATCGTAGAAAGCCCCAGCAGTTGGGTTTCATCATTGTCTGCAAGTAGGCCAGATGGATGAGTCATAGAATATCAACTAGGAGAGTCCAACACAGACAGGGGCCCCTGCCCCTTGCCATGGCATGACACCGGGCCTTTTACAAACTTTGTCCCCTCATGTGGCTCATCCATGACTTGTGGCAGAGATGGCTTTGCTGTTTTGAAGTGGGTCAAGGTGGAAGGCTCTGAACTTTCAACAGCACAACATGTCAAAAATAATCTGTATCAACGTTGTGAGACCTTTGGAGTAAGTATATGATCTACACCCTAGAACCTGTTTGCACCAGAAGAAGTTGTAGCAGGCAGGGACAGAACACATCCTCTCCCTGCAGCACCACCTCCATCACCTCCCATTCTCAGTTCTTCACACTGAAATTTAGAAGCATATGAGTATATAGATGGAGCAAACAGGAGCACTGCTATTTTGAATAAATTGGATGCATTAAATATGGTATCTATTTCATGTTCTGTATATCTAGGGATATACCGTTGCAGCAAAAGTGCTGCTATTTCTCTAATTGATGATGCAGTAAGGTTATCTCTTTATCACATCTCTGACTTTCTTACACTGTCCTGAAAAGGGCAATTATTTCTATATTTCTCTCACAACCTTCTTCCCTATCTGCCCTAAAAAGGGCATTTGTGAAATGTTTTTAATAGTGAAATGTTCCCTATCGATCCCGCCTTGCCAGTCACAGCCATGCTCAAACTCGGGCATGGCTGTGGCTGTGATTGACCACGAAGCAACCAGTTTGCCCAATTTTTGAGGTTCTGGTTCGTTCAACACCACCGGTGAGTTTACTCACAAACTGTGTCTAAATGTAGCTGAATAATGTATTCTGTTTTGACGGCAAAGATAGGTCACACCAAATATTTCATTTCAATTGTTTTTATTCACTTTGCATTTTGAACCATATTTTTGAAGCCTGTATTTTTTCCACACCTTTCTAAAACCTTTGCCAAATTCTATATAAGAAACAAGAAATTATGATGCATTACATTGTTTTTTATCTGTAAGACCCATTATCAGTAGAACAACTTGTGTTGTTTGAGAAGTTATTTGAAGCTGAATCGTTACTGTTTAACTATAGTACTGTAGAAATAGTCAGAAGTGATACTTCACCATCCTGACAAGAGAACAGAACAAGCTTTGGATGTTGACAATTGGTTTTATCTTCTTTGGAGAAAATCTTTTGGGAAGCCTGTGTTTTATTACAAGAGGAACATTTATCTCTAAGGAAAATCTTACCCCAGGACAAATTACCGTGAACAGAACAGTCACACTTAAATGCCGTCCAAGTCATAAATCAAGCTGTTTATCTTTTACATATATCTCACTTGGCAGCCAATCTGATAACCAATTGGAAACCAAAGCAAAGACACACAACACAAGACCTACTGGTAAAAATCATTGTATAAAGCTAGACAGATAGAGATCACAGAACCTTGTTGTTTAGGATCTTTTTCTTAAAAGAAGCGTTATTTTTTCTTCAAGAGGAAAACGACCACAAACATGCGGTTAAGAAAACCCTTAAAGGACCACGTCATTTTAATTTTTTACTCTCTGTCTTTATAAAACCATCATTTTCTTATATTTTCATTTACATAGTTGTATAGGGCTTGTTTTCTGCCTAACAAATTGTACTTCCTAGTGACAGTTTTCATATTCCATGCTGGTTACTGGGAAGCTGGAAAAAATTCCAAATGCGATAAAATTGTAGAAAAAACACATTTGCTCTGTACACTCCAAATGACTAGTCTCCTTTATTGTTTGGCTTGATACAATCATGGGAATATCAAATTTATAAAGGTTTTATTTTGTTTTAATATATTTTTCAACTCTGCTTGAACTCGAGTCTTTAAAAAAAAATTAACACTGTACACACCTTTCCAACGTCCCCCGTAGGTCCTCTTTTGCTTCCAATGCTCCGGTGCTTCGGGTCCTTCCGGTCCTCTTCGGGTTCTTCCACTCCTCTTCGGTTCCTCTTCGGGTCGTTCTGCTCCTCTTGGTGTCCCCTCGGAATGCCGGTGGCTGACAAACAATGACGTTGGCAAACGGCTGACATCATTCTGTGTGGCAGCCAACCGCAAAGAGCCGCAATGAATTGGAAAGAACCATAGAAGTCCGAAGGACCTGAAGAGGATCCAAAGCAAGAAGAGAACCTATGGGGGCGTCGGAAAGGTGAGTACAGTGATAATTTTATTTTTACTACAGGTTGGTAGGCTGGCTATATACTATGGGGCTGGCAGGCTATATACTACAGAGGGCTAGCAGACTATATACTGCAGGGGCTGACAGGCTATATACTGGGGGGCTGTAACCAATGCATTTCCCACCCTCGGCTTATACTCGAGTCAATATGTTTTCCCAGTTTTTTTGTGTTAAAATTAAGTACCTTTTCCTATACACAGGTCTGTTTATACTCAAGTATATACAGTAAAGACGAACAAGAAGTTTTGGAATTGATGATCTTACCCCCACAGGCTTTATATCAACAACATCAAGTCTGTCTGGGATTCCGTGTTTGGAATTTTGGAACAACCTTCCTGCTTTGTGGCCTGTCACACCAAATAATCACTGATGTAGATTTCTCTTTTGTTCATTCACTTTGCATTTTGTTAATTGATGAAAAATAAAATGTTAACACTATTTTGGAAGCATTCTTACTGCCTAAAACTTTTGCATAGTAATGCATATGAAGAGTGCAAGTGTGTAGGATGTGGATGTTTCTGCATAATACTGTAAATGTTATTTTTCTGGCTTTACTTCGGCCGGGGCCTCTGCCGTACCCATCGAGGCCACTGTCAGTGTCTGTAATAGTACTCAATTCGGACAGAATTGGGAGCTTTCCGTCAAACTCTGACCTTGGTGCACATCACTCTCTGACCCCAGATGTGGCTGCCTCATGGCATCATCACTCAGCCGCGCATCCCCTCTAGTCTGGCGGCTACAGTGGCCAGAGCTAGGAGACAGGACGAGGCACGTGAGTACATGAAGATGACGGTGGACATAATTCAAGGGAGGACAGTGTATATAATTAATGATGGGGACCAGTATATAAAATTAATGAAGAGGGCAGTGTACATATTGAGGTGGGGCAGTATACCAAATTCATAAAGGGGGCAATGTACATAATGAGGGGAGCCAGTATTTAACATGCATGAGGGGGCAATGTTTATAATTCATGAGGGGGCTCAGGGTGAATAATTTATCACGGGGTCAATGTATATAATTCATGAGGGTGATCAATGTGTGTGATTCATTAGGGGGCATGTTTTATTAGGGCTTAAGAACCTAATATTCTTTGCTTATAGCTATACAAGATAAATGTGAATGTGTAGTTGGTAAAGTATTTAAACATTTGAGGCCCCCGTTTAAATTTTGATCCCACTTTGCCTAAAATTGACCTGGTACGGATCTGGAATCCCTGGCCCTAAAGAAGCACTAGAAGTGTAGGACCCCCATAGCAGCCTTGTAAACAATGGGGCAGATTTACTTACTCGCTACTGTCGCGATCCCGCGGTGCGTTGTCCGACGAGGATTCGGGTCTGCCACTATTTACTAAGATTGTGCGCCCGAGTTCCTGCATCCGTCGCTTCTGCGCCGAGGTCCCCCGGAGTTCACCTGATTCTGATTCTGCATGTGAGTGCTAGATCTTGCGACACAATTCCTTTTTTAAATTCCGCGGTTTGTCTGAATCCGTCAGGTTGTCCGATGTCCCCCGATTTCTGTTGCATGCAAGCAAGCCGCAAGCCAGTGTCGTTGCGCCACAATCCGATCACGTGCGCCAAAACCCCAGGGCAATTCGGCGCAAAACGGAAATAATCGCAAAACCAGACGAAAGTGCAGCGTTTGGACCCTCAGCAAATGTGCCCCAATGTCTATAGTTCCCACTCCCTAATAACAACCTATTAATTCAGTGAATTTTTATCATTTTTTGCAAAACCAAAAATGTGATTTTTCAGAACTGTACATGAATTCATAAATATGTAAATTGACTCAAGATTACAGTTTTTCACAAAGTGGCAAATGTTTAAAAATGGAAAAGCATTCGAAATGAAAAGCTCCCAGTAAATCATTTCAAAACAGAACCTTACAACCTTCACCTTTAGGGGGTCGGCCTGTTTAATACATGATAGCCTTCAAACGAAATGCCATTCATGCAAGCAATTGACTTTAACCCCTTCTCAGAATGAGATCCATTTGACATGGTTGTCACAATGTACTGGTGAAGTAAATGGATTGATTTGAGGAAATACTGCACAGGTAAAGATTTCTACATGGTATATTACTAACTATTCATATTAGAACTTTAAATTATGTTTTATATAAGAATAAGGAAGCATAGACAACCACCAACCACTCGTTAAACCAAACTTTAAATGGATTTTCTTAGTTACAAAATTGTTGAGCTTACAGCTCCATTCTGTGTGTGGTGGCTGATACCAGTCACTGCAGCTTTCAAATGTGTGCCCGATGATTTACAGTGACCTGGTGTGACCCCTTCCTGAAAATGGCAACCAAAATTGTGTACAGCAGGACTGTTAGAGACAGGTTGGAATTATATCTGTGAAATGCTGTATTTTTTGCAATAATATTGAATTAGGGAATGTGTTATGTTTTGCCCACACTTCTCCAGTGTCACGGGTGTCCTTGCGATCCATGCCTCGGATCGCAGGCACACATGTGCCCCTCTCCATGGCGCCGCCGCCACTCGAAGATTTAAAGGGCCAGCGCACCGCTGATCGCTGCACTTCCAGGTTTTCCATAAAGACCGGCGACTCCCATCACTCCCCTCTGGATCTTTGAGCTCATTAGCAATTAGAGAAAGCTTCCTGTCCATGCGTTGTTCCTTGTTCCTCATGCCTGTTCCCGTTCCTTATTGATCTCCTGTTGTGACCTCGGACCTGTCCTCTGACCTCTGCATCTCAACCACCTGACTAAGTGCCTGTGCCTGACCTCGAGCCTGGATCTGGTGGCACCCCACCATGGCAAGTCCATCCTGCTTTGCGGCGGGCTCTGGTGAAGACCAGGTGCCACTTTAATCCCGGTGCCGGGTTTCGGCTAGTACCATCTCCCGTGGTGGTCCAGGGGGTTCACTGACCCTGAGTCCTGACACTCAGGAGGTACCAAACACACGCTGGGAGACTGGAACTTATGGGTGAACGGAGTTGCAGGTGGACAGCAATAGTGCATGCGCCTGAAACCAACATCCGGTTCATGACCTGCCCCACTTCTGGTATGCGGGAGTGAAGGAGGGGTGTATGAGGGGTGGGGGAAATGGGGTTTGCGGGTTGGGCGGTTTGCAGGGCAGTGTTGTGGAGGATGTGCCGCAGGGAAAGAGGATCTGCTGGCCGGCATGCAGGGGGATGTTCCAGCCCAGTACAGGGAAAGGTAATGTGTTTTGGTCGGCTGGTGGGAGAATTGGCAGGCCTGAGCATGGGTAGGCCTGAGCGGGCAGGTGGAAGCATGGGTGGCCAGGCGGGTGCATGGGCGGGCGGGCCGGAATACGGGTGGGCAGGGGGGCCGGAGCCTCATAGCAGTTGTACCCCTGCGTGATCACGTGCACCGGCCTATGTCACTATACACTATGTGCCGGCTCTGTACATGGAAAGTTTTTTAGCCGGCCAGGTGGGAGCATGGGCGGGTGCATGGGCCGATGGGCCGGAGCATGATGCTGCCTTCTCGTCCAGCAGGTGGCACGCCGCCTAAGGCGAGATTCTCAACTCGCTTCATGGCAGGTGCACCCCTGCGTGATCACATACGTTGGCCTATGTCACGATACACGATGCAGCTGCCAGCGGAAGAAAAGCATAAGGATCTGCGTGGGAGTGCCGGGGCTGGGGGTAAATATAATTTTTTTTTTTTAATGGATTACAACTGCATATTCTAGTACTGGGGGGGAGCTGTGTATACTGAGGGGTCAGGCTGTGTATACAGGAAGGAGGGAGGGCAGGCCATGTATACAGGAAGGGGGGAGATGCTGTGTATACTAAGGGAAGGCAGGCTATGTATACGTGGAGGCAGGCTATGTATACTGAGGGGGGGCAGGATGAGTATACAGGGGAAGCAGGCTGTGTATACTGGGGGCAGGTCGTGTATACTGAGGGGGCAGGCTGTGTATACTGAGGGGGGAGTCTGTGTATACGGGGGGATGGCTGTGCGTACTGAGGGAGGAGGCTGTGTATATGGGGAGGGCAGGCTGTATGGTAGTGGGGTTGGCATAGCGCTATATACTGGAATCTGTATGTAGGGGCTGGATTTTAATGAAACTGGGTGGCCTTGTATGGAGCACTGTATATAATGTAATTTGGGAGTATGTATATGGCGGCTGTTATAAATAAATTAGGGAATATGTATATAAATCTGGTGTGTACAGTGGCGTACCGACCGCGGTCGCCATTGAGACCGGGCCCGTCGGACGGGGGGGCCCGGACGACCATCTCAATGGCGACCGCGGTCGACACGCCACTGGCAGTCGGGCAGGGGCCTCCGTCCGTCCGGACAGGAAGCTCCTGCCCGTCACTGAATAGTGCTCGACATTGGGTAACAGATGCCAAGGAAGCGGTGGACACTGATACACAGCAGGAAGAAGATGCTACAGTACAAGTTAGTGTAGAATAAAAATTTGACAATCTTGCATAAAGCCACCCCAAATGGCCAGTTGTCGCCTTGTGAATAGTAGTATACCAGGAGGGGGAGCGAGATGACATACAGAGTGTCGGAGATGGCCAAGTTGAACATGTAGGTAGTTGATGCATTCCAAGGTTTGATCCGGAACAGAAAGATATAAAGAGCCGAAATGTTCAGAACCAGGCCCACACAGAAAACGATCCCATAAGACACCGGGAGGAGGACATATTTGAAATCCTCATCGAATTTACATCTGTATGTGGAATTTTCTGAGTTATTCATGGTTCCTTCACGTGTTCACTCTTCTGAAATAGAAAAATATAGGAAAGGATTGAGAAACAGAACACTCTATCATCTGTAAACAATGAGTATAGTGCCCATACACAGCCACACAATATGGTGTCCTGCAGTGCCCAGATCAAACAGTTCTCAGATAGGACCATACTGTGCCCATTGTGCATAGTTCTTAGACAGTACGCTCATTACCCACCTAGGTAGTAACACAGTTCTCAGATAGGACATTACAGTATTCAGAGGCCGTACCATACCATGCCAAAATCACTTACACCTGTAAAGTACCACACTGTGCCCAGTGGGCTTCTGCCTTGACCATACTGTGCGAATATAGTTAATATAAGGTACCATGCTGTGCCCAAACAATTAGTGCCTAGACAATACCATACTATGCCCAGATTAATAGCACCTAGGCCTTATACTATACTGTTCCCAAATCATCATTGTACTGACAATACCATACTGTGCCCACATTGTTAGTGCCAAACTGTGCCAATAAAGTACCATGATATGTCCAGGTAACTAGTGCATGCAGTTCAGAAAGGAGGAAGAGAAAACAGCAATCCTAGGCTCCAATTACAATTGGGTGGTGCTCGCAGCTGGGGATCCGGTGCTCAGAGTCCCAAAGTCAGCATAAGAGATGGAGGAAGCTACAGCCCCCAGTACAGTTCAGTTCCAGAAAAACTTTATTGTAACATCATCCAAGCATAAAATTGCAACGTTTCGATTCCAGTTGAATCTTTCTCATGCTCTCAGTTTTTCTGGAACTGAACCGTACCGGGTGCTGTGGCTTCCTCCATCTCTTATAGTGCATGCAGTTCTCACCATGCCGGTACTGTGCCCAGATCACTATTAGCTAAACAGTACTATACAGTGCCCAGATCTCAAGTGTGATTAGATGTAACCATAATGTGTCCAGATCAATAGTGCTTAGACAATACCATACTGTTGCGAGATAAATAGTGCCTAGAGAGTACCATAATGTGCCCAGCGCCTAGAGAGTACCATACTGTGCCCAGCGCCTAGAGAGTACCATACTGTGCCCAGTGACTAGAGAGTACCATACTGTGCCCAGTGCCTAGACAGTGCCATAGTGTGCTCAGCGCCTAGACAGTGCCATACTGTGCCCAGTGCCTAAACAGTGCCATAGTGTGCTCAGCGCCTAGACAGTGCCATAGTGTGCTCAGCGCCTAGACAGTGCCATAGTGTGCTCAGCGCCTAGACAGTGCCATACTGTGCCCAGTGCCTAGACAGTGCCATAGTGTGCTCAGCGCCTAGACAGTGCCATAGTGTGCTCAGCGCCTAGACAGTGCCATACTGTGCCCAGTGCCTAGACAGTGCCACATTGTGCCCAGTGCCTAGACAGTGCCATACTGTGCCCAGTGCTTAGACAATACCATACTGCTGCGAGATAAATAGTGCCTAGAGAGTACCATACTGTGCCCAGTGCCTAGAGAGAACCATACTGTGCCCAGCACCTAGAGAGTACCATACTGTACCCAGTGACTAGAGAGTACCATACTGTACCCAGTGACTAGAGAGTACCATACTGTACCCAGTGACTAGAGAGTACCATACTGTGCCCAGTGCCTAGACAGTGCCATACTGTGCCCAGTGCCTAGACAGTGCCACACTGTGCCCAGTGCCTAGACAGTGCCACACTGTGCCCAGTGCCTAGACAGTGCCACACTGTGCCCAGCGCCTAAACAGTGCCATACTGAAAATGGTCTGAACTAACTCCACATTCTTGAAGGTGAAATAGAACTTTGTAGACTTTTTGCAATTCTAAGTGTACCAAAAAAAGTGTCAGCAAATAAGAAGGGCAGGAAAAGTGTCGGGATTTCAAAGCCGTGTCTGAAAAATTCTTGATTCTGCGTAAGAATCAATAATGATTCTAGATTCTTGATTCTTCTCATACATGACCCATGAATCACAGGGATCACAGGGATCACCTCCCCGAGGACCAGTCACCTCACACATCAATAGGTCCGGCGCGGTGTCAGAGCCCAAAAGAAGAATATCCATTCAAAAATAAAAGCAATAATCAGTATATTTACATCTTTTTCATCACTTTTGATACTTTTTGCTTACAGAATGACCAAAAAACAACAATTGCATCCCAATTATTTTATATATTCCCTTCCCTTCCTTGGTTGAACTTGATGGACATGTGTCTATTTTCAACCATATAAATTATGACTATGTGGGAGATTTACCATCAAGTCTCTGAGGTAAAACATGGAAACCAATCAGAGCTTAGCTTTCATTTTATAAACAGCTGTGGGGAAGTGAAAGCTGATCTCTGATTGGTTGCCGTGGGCAACTTGAACAGTTCTGCTCTAAGAGACTTGTGATAACTCTCCCCTTATATGTCTATCCCTGCCAGATAAATAACATGGCTGGTCTAATACTCCGGTCATTGAAGAGGGAATTTGGAGCTTTGTATCAATAAAACAACTTTATAGCTCAGAGTCGAAAATTTCTCGTAGATAAGAGAACCTGTTATTGCTGAAAGATATTTTCCCACCGATATCTCCTCTCGATATCTGGTGACCTTCTTATCAGATGTCACCTGCTCATGGGGGTTAAGATAAGGGGTGAACTCAGTGACCGCCTGCTCAGTGCACTGTCAATATCCTTATCACGGAGAATCTTATACTAGTATATGGTGAAAATGAAGGTACTGTCCCTTTAAGTCTTAAAGGGTATGTCGATGTACAATTAACCAGGGGCGTAACTTGAGAGGAGCAGAGGTTGCGGTCGCACCCAGGCCCAAGAGGTTTAGGGGGCCCTTATGTTGTCACTTTCCCATATGAGAAGACTATTACTATAAACCATACATTATAGTCGGGGGCCTGGCACAGACTTTGCACTGGCGCCCATCAGCTTCTTGTTACACCACTGCCATTAACTCTTAAAGGGTATGTCTATTTACCATTAACTCTTGAAGGGCATGTCTATTTACCATTAACTCTTAAAGGGTATGTCTATTTACCATTATCTCTTAAAGGGTATGTCTATTTACCATTAACTCTTAAAGGGCATGTCTATTTCACAAGCTTTACTCTGCCAAGGGGAAGAACAGTAATGGTCCTCTCCTGTTGGCTGACATGTGTATCTATCCTTTAGTACAATGGCATGGACTGGAGTTAAAGGGGTTGTCCAGGAATTACTGATGGGGATGGGCCATCAATTATTGGTTGTTGTAGGGACCACACCCTAGGGACAGAGAGTCAACTGTTTCCAGTTCTATGCTGATGGGTGCTGGAAAACCCTGATTGACTGTCCTGAGTATAGGCCGTCAATAGTAATTACAAGAAAACCCCTTTAAATGTAACTCAAAATTGAGATTACAAAATTAAACCTGCAAAAATAACAATAATAACAGATAATTAACAGATAATTCTAAAACCTCATCAAAAGTTATACAGGCGGTCCCCTACTTAAGGACACCCGACTTACAGACGACCCCTAGTAACAGACGGACCCCTCCGCCCAGTGTGACATTTGGTGAAGCTCTCTGGAATCTTTACTATAGTCCTAAACTGCAATGATCAGCTGTAAGGTGTCTGTAATGAAGCTTTATTCATAATCCTTGGTCCCATTACTGCAAAAAATGTTGAAACTCCAATTGTCACTTGGGGCCGAAATTTGTTTCAACCTACATACAAATTCAACTTAAGAACAAACCTACAGAACCTATCTTGTATGTAACCCGGGGACTGCCTGTAAAGTTAATTTGATAAAGGTTACTCTTTCTTGTTCTGTTTACCTACAAGAGAAAAATAAAGAATATTCCAAAAATGTAGATTTTCCCCCAGCATAGTAGTTTTAAAAAAATTACAGCTCAACCCAGAAAAACAAGTCCATGTGGGGGGAGGGGGGGGGGGGTGTTGTGAGGATAATATATATTAGAGGTTTTATATGGGCACAGTGTGAATTCAGCAGAGATAAACCAGAAGCGGGAGAAATTGTAAAGAAGTCCTCTTTCTGATGGAGCAGATCATCACCTGTAAGGTACTATATGTCAATAATGTCTTTGTCTAATGACTGACTACTAGTGTGTGACATAGCATCATTGGGCGCCGTGGGGGGGGGCAGCATTTTAAATTTTCGTCTCATACAGCAAAAATGCTAGAATTGGCCCTGGTGTATTAGTATAAGATGGGAAAATAATAAAGAAGGGGGGCACAAAATTTACCAGTCATGTGCCCAATAATTAGTGGCGGCCGTGAAAGCACCCGAAAATAAAGCTGGACTTCTGACGTCCGATGCTATAGGCTGCAGCTATCAGTTGAAACCCCCACCTTTATAATATTGATGGCCTATTCCGTGGATAGCTCAGCATTATCATAATCATGAACCAGTTCGTTCCAGCAAATTTGCTTTGTGTGTGTGCAAGATTTAGCAGACTGAACCTAGAACTGGCATATTGATTTCTATTCAGGAGTTCTAGTCTCGGTCCTGTAAATCCAATAGACATATGGACTAGTTTGCTGTAACAAGCTAGCCTGTGTACAACCAGCCTTAGAGTCGTTACTTCTGGAAATATATAGCGCCATTACTGTTTTGGTACTAGTAGTTTTATGGCTGATTTACTGTCTCAGCTCCATTGGGATACGATAACATTTACCACTTCCAATATTTCAATTAAGAGTTCCTTGGAATATTATGTAAACTGCAGAGAGATTTCTATAGAAAGCTAATATTAGTCATCCTTAATTATGATTATCCAATCGATCACTTTATTATACAGACAAATCGTGGGGGTTCGTTTTTCTATTCTTGGAAGCAATTTATTCTCGGCTCTTTCAATCGTGCATTGCTGATATATACAGTGTTTGTAAAGCAGAAATGACAAATTGTCAAAATAATGATTTATCGCTGTTAGTTTATCTGCATTCAGCGTTTCTGGTAATATTTGCGAGGGGAATGTGCACTTCAGAATAATAAGTAAACAACAAAGAAGCTTTGCTGACATTCTGCCTCCTCTCTGACTCCACAAATTTAGTTTCAGACTCATAATTCTGTTTTAATTGCCCTGAATGTTTCTAGAACTGAAAAGCTGTCAAGATGACTGCTCCACCAGCTGAGGTCTCTTGGGGTGAACTTGGCAGAGACCTACCTGATAATGGGCAATGTGACATCGCCTGATTTCTAGCCTTTAAGTTCTATTAAATGTCTACCTTCTATAAATCCTTGAAATGGTCCATTCCAATAATCATACTGCAAAACATTGCATTACAAAAAAACAATTATAAAGTCGGCTTTGTTTTCCATGAAAAGTGCCCTACTCATGTGCATGTGTCCTTTAACCTCACCGAAAATTATGAGGCTAAAGGGGTTGACAGACAAACAGGAGCTATGATTATGATTGCTACAGTTTAGAAGAAGCTTCCTAGGTCTGTAGAAAACTGACAGGGCAAAACCCACAAGCAAAACAAGGCACCTCTAATCCATCACCGATCTAAGGTTCCCCTCCACGATCCAACAAGAAGGTATGGACTTGATGGACTCATGTTGAAACTATGGCACAAGATATAAGACTCTGGTAGCTCCTACCAGTGAAGACCAGAATGACACTATGGCACAAGGTGTAAGACTCTAGTAGCTACTACCAGTGAAGACCAGAATGACACTATGGCACAAGGGGTAGGGCTCTAGTAGTTCCTACCAGTGAAGACCAGGATGACACTATGGCACAAGGTGTAAGACTCTAGTAGCTCCTACCAGTGAAGACCAGAATGACACTATGGCACAAGGGGTAAGACTCTGTTGCTCCTACCAGTGAAGACCAGGATGACACTATGGCCCAAGGTGTAAGACTCTAGTAGCTACTACCAGTGAAGACACAGGATGACACTACGGCCACAGGTGTAAGACATCTAGTAGATAATACATACCGTGAAGGCCAGGATGACACTAGACACAAGGTGGAAGGCTCTAGTGCTCCCCCCTTTCCACCCTCTCCCCTCTACCAGTGAAGACCAGGATGACACTATGGCACAAGGTGTAAGACTCTAGTAGCTCCTACCACTGAAGACCAGGATGACACTATGGCACAAGGTGTAAGGCTCTAGTTGCTCCTACCAGTGAAGACCAGGTGACACTATGGCCCAAGGTGTAAGACTCTAGTTCCTCCTACCAGTGAAGACCAGGATGACACTATCGCCCAAGGTGTAAGGCCCTAGTAGCTCCTACCACTGAAGACCAGGATGACACTATGGCACAAGGTGTAAGGCTCTAGTTCCTCCTACCAGTGAAGACCAGGATGACACTATGGCCCAAGGTGTAAGGCTCTAGTAGCTCCTACCACTGAAGACCAGGATAGAAAACACAATGCTATAAGGGAGATACACTACACCAGGGAGGCTGCAGCAGTACATGAACCTCAGACATGTAGACATGTCAGGTTTGAGTAGATATCGAAAACAACAGGTTGAAGAAAGTCCATGTATGGAGTTTAAGTTCCTCTCATTTTCACAATCTTTTTTTAATTTGTTATCACTAGTGTTGAGTGGACTCAAACCGTAAAGTTCTGGTCCTTAGTGGAGTTTGGGGGTTTGGCTCTTACAGCCCAACCCCAGACTTCACCAACCGGTTAATGCCTACGATAGGTTTAACTGTAGCCATCAACATTTAAATTGTTCTGGCACATGTGCACTGGGACTTACATATCAGGGAAGCTGTGGGTGGCTATTTTAGTGAGGTTTATCATCTAAATGACGCATAGAGTTATCACTGGCTTCGCAAGCTGAAGTGTTGAAATGTTGGCTGGCAGTGGCTTACAATGGCTTAGAAAGTAGGAAAAGTTCAATCCGCAGCCCGGTTAACACACCTGGATGGGGTAGGATAAACAATTGTTTGGCCAATAACCTTCAGAAGCTCAAACCTTGTGAAGTAGAGTACAACTCAGCAGTCCGGGGCTTTTCCGTGTGAACATTCAAATGAATTTGGAGGATATTTTTTATAGGTAAATTTTATATGAAATTTGCCATAAAAGAAGGACTAGAATGGACAATTTATTGTTTCTATTATTATGAAATGGGACAATAGAAAACAATAAAACTATACTACCGTATTTTTCGGACTATAAGGCGCACTAAAAATCCTTTGACTTTCTCAGAAATCAAAGGTGCGCCTTATAGTCCAGTGCGCCTTATAGATGAACCATAGTTACAGACAACAGCTGCCTTGAACTGTGCACAGGTCTGCCACCTGCTGGTCATTCATCCTTATAATCAGGTGTGCCTTATACTCCGGTGCGCCTTATATATGAACCTAGACGTTTTAGCAGGCATTAATTGATGGTGCGCCTTATACTCCGGTAGCCTTATAGTCCGAAAAATATTGTAGTCTCTCTGATGTTACCATTTTAAGCACTTTCCGCTGCTCACCCTCTGCTTACATTTTCAGATACATATTTTCTCTGTTCGGAGCTGGTCACTACTACAGCCGGTCTCATCAGTGACCTCAGCACAATATCTCTAGGAAAATATGATATAAGACCTTGTGTAATACTTTTGGATTGCAATGTAACAGTAGAACAGGATCAGGGAAAGAAGATTTTCAACAACGAGATGGCCATTATACCCAAAATTAGCTTCTACATTCTGTCCAGGGAATGAGAAGATGAAAATGTATACAAGTTTTTATTTTATTCAGTTGTGAACTTGAATACTTACACCCCCCTGCTGCACAAAAATGATCATAAGATATACTGCAAATACCAAGTTAGAATAGACAGAACTGATGCCCAAAGCAAAGAGGGTAATACAATTAGGGCTCCATTTTCGATAAGGCACTTGAGGGCCTGTACCTATAGCATCCGTTTGGAGGAAAGATAGAGATGAATGGAGCTGAGTTGGAGCTGGAGCTGAGTGTTTTTCAACATCCAGACAACCTTTTATTGTTTTTTAAGAGTAGGGAGATCAGTAGAGAGGGATGATAATGTATAAGAGTGAGAGTATAGGGGAGTGATACAGTACTGTGTACAGTATACCAAAGTATGGACAGAGAGGTTAATGGCCACAGTGCATAGGAGTGGAGGCCCATACAATAGAGAACTTGGAACCAATGGGGCAATTCTGTAGAACTGGGGGTACAAGTGGTTCATTGTCTACTTTTATACTAATTGTATCATCACAGAACAAATAAAACATTTTTTAGAAAATAGTAAATTATGATAATTGTTTGGAGGGTTGCTATGGCTTAGTGCATAGGGCATCTTGACCTGTATATACAGTCTTTTATATACAGAGTTTCCCAATTCCCAATCTGCTTTTGTCAATTTATTTTAATATTACTTTTTCCACACACTAGTAGAACTGGCTCCCTAACAACAAACTTCATTGAGTCATGGGGGTGTCTGTTAAAAGGCTGCAAGTCCCAGTGTCATCATTATTATCTCCTCACAGCTCTTCAAGCTCTCATAGTTCTCCCTTCTTCCCCGCTGTATCTACACTGGAATTCAGCAGTATTATTTATCCTCATATATTTAGCTTGAAGACAGTTGTAATGATAATGTGTAGGAAGCCATCATTTGCCTCCTGCAATGAAAATAAGACATTCAACCCCTCTTCCAAGTTATCTTCCATTTCTCGATGCATGCAGTGATCTTCTTCTTCCAGCTTCAATAATTTGTTTGTACTTTGTTTACCAGGCAGACAATTTTTAGATCTAATTTGTAAGCACCTGCACAATGTAAGCATCAGTTTTTTATTGGCTATTTGCCATATACACATCTAATTGCTGTCAGACACAGTCTCAAAATCCCTGCTTAAAATTTTCATGGAGGGGCTGTTTGCAATTACTTTTTATAAAACTGTCATAACCTATAAGCTTGCTGCCTCTTGAAGGTTTGTTTATAAATTATAACCTTTTCTGCGGTTTTAAATATGAGTAACCATTTTTCATTGGGCTCCTTTAATATAGACTATGATGAATATATAGAAATATACAGAAGGGGGGCACGTGTCAGGTCTTTCCATGTAAATCAGTCCCATACACATGCCACCACTATGTCTCATTTCTCTAACTCTCTGGAAGGAAAGTTTTAAGGGGCTAGGGCAGACACAGTGGCATTTATAGTATTCATAGAATTCCCAGCTGAGGAGATACTCAGAACTCTTAATGGGAGCATAGTAAGTGGTTAATGTTTAGTCTCAAACAATATGGGAGATCCGGTTGGATCTGATTGTACCAGAACCATGATCCTATGACCTCCTATTGATAACTTAGAACTCCATCCGACTGGTCCAAATAGGAGATTTTCTATAACCCACCTAGGTGCGGGAGGGAGGGAGTTGTATCTATACCACTCATAAAAACAAGTCAACCCCCCTGGCCATTGTTCTTTTCCTGGGGGATTATTACCCTCACAAAAGGCAGGAAGGATCTGATAGTAAAGGCCATCTACCCTCTTTGGTTCAGCACAAGATAATTGACTTTAATAACTTTAATAACTGTAATACTTTAATAACTGTACATATATTCCCTTATGTGTATTGATTTGTCTAATGTCAATTAAATATATAAATTTAACCTGCCTTGTTATTTTATCTCAATCCATGAATCCTCATGTCCATTTCTCCAACCAGTCTTTTATCTAATGAGAGCAGGTGGAAGAAACTACCGTTCTGGACTGGATTCTTTTTCAGCCCAGTGAAAGGAGACTGTCAGCAGTTCACGGCTGTGGGTGAGTGTTGTGCCATGTCGAAGGTAGTGTGGACAACTCTATTTCACTTCCTGGGCCACCGGGAACCCATGCAATTTGACAAGGCCTGGTTCCATGTCAAACCAATACAGATCTCAGATCTACAGTAATTAAAAATAATGTCTATGAAATAAATACAGTTCTAAGATCAGACTCCAATAATAAACAGACTACAGACCGCCCAACAATTTCAGACCCCAAACTCCTTTAAAATAAACCCCAGAACAGACACTTCTTTTGTGTCCCTTCTCACAATGGCTAAAGAACCAGTAGTTCATGACATCATCAAAGGTCCTTCACCCCAACAAGAAATATCCATGGGTAGATGTTATGTTCCACTTTGCTGCAGATCCTTAGAAGGTGTGAACAAGATCTTTTAACAGGTTTTTTTTGTGTATTTGCCTTTGTGTATCTGCAGTTGTGGAATGTATTATGGAAAAATGCTATACTCCTCATCCAAACAAACTTGATAACTGTGAATCAATAAATTACTAGTTTTATAATTCCTTACAAATATGTATGTGTATGGATGTGTATTTAACCATCCAAATCCTAAACGGCTATTACCGCCTCAGCAAGCGCATAGAAGAATTTCAGTTTTCCATTATAAAAACAATGATCTTAGTTGGCTGGACCTGGCGTGCCCCATGACAATTATTCTTCATCATTATAAGCATTTTATGCTAACAAAGAACATAACGACTGTCCACTTATTTCTGAAAGGTTCCAGCATAGAGGGGAAGAAATCTGTCACACAGCCATTATATTGGTGATATTACATTGCTGAGAAACAACTGAAGGAAGTGCCAAAAATGTTGTTAATAGGATGAATTTAAAGGTCAGATGAATGTATAGGAAAAAAGACATGACTTAGCTCCAGGAATGGCCAACAGGAGCCAAGTCTACAGCTGTTGGTGTAATCCGTGCTTAGCGTGAGTGGCTGGCTGACAAATCCGGTCTATTTGCATCTGTTCCACAAGAAATAAGATTGTACTTGTCTCTCATTTCTAGACAAGAAAGAGGAGAAATGAAGCTGAGCAGAAACCACAACAGGATATGTCTCGCAATGAGACTCTTATAATGTGTTATACAACCAAATGAACAGGACAAGAAAAGATAGTATTCATAAAATTCTAAACATTGAAAAATCCTTACTCATCCAGCACTTAGGAGAATGACAGTTCCCTATGTAGAAAACATATTATTATTATTGTTATTATTTTTATTAATTCCATGAACTAGCAATTTTGTAGACTCTGGATTGAGGATATATTTTTGATATAGAGGTGGCAGGTTGTAGTAAGAGCCGGGATGTAAGGCAGAGTCACAGATTGGACTGGGGAGAGTGTGGAGCCATGAACTTCAAAGAAATGTTACATTTTTCTAAAGTTGGACATAAATGTTGGACTATGGTTGGCCAACAAGTTTGGCAGGATCCTATCCTGTAGAGTAAACCTACATTTACAGAGGATCTGTTAGTTCTATTAAATGTTTGGAACAAGCTCTGTGCCAATCAATGGTGTAACTTGAAGCTGATGGGCCCTAGTGCAAAGTCTGTGCCAAGCCCCCGACTATAATATATGGTGCACAGTACTAGTTTTCTCATATTGGATAGTGTCACCTTATGGGCCCCTTATGCCCCTTGGGGCCAATTATGACTACACCATCTTCACTAACTCAAGTTACACCCCTACTGCCAAGTTTCTTTAATACATTTTGTGGAAGTATACCTAGAAGAACCAATGCTGTTTTGAATGAAAAGACAGATCACACCAAATATTGATTTGATTTAGATTTCTCTTTACAGTATTGTTTCCATACCTGCCTGAAAATTTTGCACAGTATTCCATGTCCATTATGAAGCAATACAAAATTGCTCCTTTTGTGAACACTGAACATCCTTCATGGATGAGTTTTATAAACTCTGCATATTTTCTGTAATTTCAGCTTTCGTTAATTAAATCTTAGGAATACTTTGGTGATGTTCAGCTCTGGAGCACAGGTAAAAATTGAGGGAAATGAGGGGTTGCTCCTTGTATCGCTTGCTGGGCATCGGTGCATTGTATAATCTCTGTAATTCATTAACCCTCCTCTGTGCTAATACATAATTAAACCAGCATAGCACATCCATAGTAACAATCCTGAAGCCTCACGCAGAAACCTTCCAACGCATTTCAGAGCCTCATTTAAAGCACCATAACAATCTACGGGCTATACCTTCTTATTGAAGTAGCACGATAAGCCTCACACTTGTATGTGAAGTGGATGAAACAGTCCAACCTTCGCTGCTGTATGTGATGTTCAGATTATACTAAAAGCTTCATAGATATTCGGAAACACATAGACGAATTCCTGAGGAAAAGATTAGGACTGCTGTAAAATTTACAAGCCGTGTGTGGGAGACGCTTTGTAAACATCCATTACCTATAGCAGACAGTATTATTCCTGGATGACTGCTAGAAAAAATGTAATTTCCTCAATTTCACACTGAAAATATGAAAAAATGAGTTAAACGGGGATCGACATGAAGTTGTTTTCACAGTCATATCCCCTGGTTTTGTAACATTTCTCTGGGCAGATGTACACAGCATTCCCCATAGGACTCTCAATGCAATGCAACACTGTGTACAGATGTCAGGTCCAAAATCCTGTAGGCAGAGAAAAAGGAAAAAAACCTGAATTTAAAGCAGAAGCAGTGTCTGCGTAGAACGGAATCCATCACGTCCATGTTCTACTCAAGTATTTTTTAAAAATTAAATTTTTTTTAATTTGTTCTTTTTTCTATGTCCTTGTTTTGCCTTTGTGTATTGTTATTGTTTTGGATTTTCTTTGCCTTTTTTTACTACCTGTTTTTTTTTCTTTCTGATCCCAGACAGATACAATTTGTGATTCCGATTAGCACTGACCTGATTACAATCAGGATCCACTTTTGTCAGGCTCGATGTGTCTGCAAAGAGCTCAACAGATTTTACTGTGAGTGACAGAAAGAGAAAACATACCAGGCAGGCAAATGGAGCCAGCAAATCAGTAGCAAGTGATCAGTGAGCAATAGGGGAGATGCAAGGAAGGAGCTTCAAGTCAGTGGGAGGAAGGAGAAACTACTCAGAGAGTGGGAGAGAAGGATAATCGAATGGGAAAGCAGGGAGATCAAAACAGAATGAAGGGATACCCTAAGGGATTTCACCAAAGAGAGGCGGATACTTTACAGCAGGGAAAGATGCAGCCTCCATATAAGTCAATGTAGGCTAGCAGCAGTCCAGACAAGTGCAAGTGCTAATCTTCATTTCATGTGCTTCTTAACCACAGCAAGACACTGAGCCTGGAGATGGCATGATGGTATTTTTGCAGTCCGCATGGGATCTTCTTATATACTTCTCTATCGATTTCAGCTCCTTTCCTCGTAAACACCTCTAGAAATTAAGGAAAGCAAGACTATTCCTGCTTTTACCATGGAGAACAGATCGGAGGACAAATATTCTGTGATTTATCTTCACCCATAAATCTTACGGATGAAGTTTCACTTGGAAAAACCAAATCTGGACATTCTGTGAACTTCACTTGTGGATATTGGAAAATCGCAACTGCACCAAGTAAGTAGTAAATAACTTAGAATGAACATGACATTAATTATGTATTATTTATTCATTGTTTTGTTGTCTAACATTGTGTAAGATTTTTTAAAAATCTATGAATCCATTGACTGTGTAATTTATGATAATACCTTTTGCTTGCATTTTCATCATTTTTGCTCATTAATGTACTACGGAATATGTTGAAGCATCAAATAACCGGTTGGCTTAGTTTACTGTATGGTGGTATAAGGCTGGCAGACGCTGACACCTGCAGGAAGACTGAGAAACCAAAGATTTGGAAAAGAAGAGTTTTAAGAATGTAATATTTTGTAATGTTGACACATCTGGTTAGAAAATAGATTATTATGCCCTACCTGATATCCCTGACATCATTACATCTACTCCTAATTCTTGTTGACCACTCACAGGAAGCTTTGATGTTGGGTCAGTTTGCTGCTCCACCTACGGTCACTATGAATTATGACTTTCAAAATAAATATCACTATTATATGGTTACATTTTGAGTTTCATGTTGCTAAGAACATCTCTGTTGAAAATTGGTGTAAGGATTCTAAGTATCAATGTCCTATACATGAGTTTCCCTCACTCAGGACATCATAGGGGCGAAAAGATAAGACATACTTAAAATGGTAATAAGTTGTTGATAGTGAGATGGGAACAAGATAAGGTGAATAAGGATTATTTTACCAGTCCATTACCCCTTGTTTACTAACGCAATGAAGTCTCTCTTTTTGGGTTCATTGGGGTCCCAGTGGTTTATGCATTCCCATTACATTGCATATCGGGAGCTTATAGTCATCCTGAAGGTGGTTGCATGTGAACTTGATGTACTTCATATAATTCATATAATACTTACTGTAAAGAGGCAAATAACTTTGAACCTTGCCATGAAGCTAAAATACAATATTTGCTAGTTCTTAGAATAGAATTTGGTCCTGGTGATGTGTGGTGGACATAAAATTGTACAGGTACATGGATGTTGTTGTTGTTGTTATGATGGTAAGGCCAAATTGGTCTTTAAAAAGAAGAAAACCCTGACTCACATGCCAAAGGTCCTCCCATTCTGTATGATGTGCTCCCTGGGGTTTCCAGTCCCTATGGGACCAGAAGGTATGATGACAAGTACATAGTTCTCATGACTGCTCGGCTAACCACTGGCCTCAGCAGTCACATGTTGTTTATGTACACATAACCACTGAGGCCAGTGATTGGCTGAGCAGCCAATGGTTTTGTTATGAATACTTCAGGTCTAATAGGAACTAGAATCTAGAAGGACTAGACTCTGCAACACAGAAAGTAGGAAAGGGGTTTTACGCTTCTTATGCTTTCAACTACCTGCTTATTTTTGAAAATCCTCAGGTGATCCCCTTTAAGCAGATCTGTTTAGTCTCCTGTCAAGTATTCTATATAGAATAACAATTTTCCATCCATGGTATAACATTCTGCTAGAAATTGTTGTCTAAATGAACAGTTTGGGGATTGTCCCTACAAACTTATATCTGCCGTTCATAACTTTTCATCATGTCCATTGCAGTGGTTTTAGAATGTATGGAGTTTGGGGCTTAACAGGGGCAAATGTACATGCTGAATAGTGACTCCCATTGGCTGCTGCATCTAAGAGGTTTGATTGGACAAGATGAATCCCAATGGTGTTTGCCTCTTATCCAATTGGGCTACAAGAGATAGAATAATCCTATAATGTTAAATCTTTAACCCTGGTGTGAATGGGAGTCCAGGACATTCAGCAAGTACAGAATCACCCAGTGGAAATCATTACTGTCATTACATTATTGATGCTATTTTCATTAAAAGAGTGTGTCTGGAGAAGGAACATGTTATTCTTCAGTCTTGTGTCTTCCGGGGACTGCCTTGATGTAATGGTTACTTGCTGTATTCCATAAAGTGCCATCAGAGGGGTCTAGCAAGTGACAATATGGAATGATGTCTGTATAAATGTTCCTTCTGTGCTCCTGTGTGATTTTTTATTGGACATTATAACCAGTTTATATCATTAGTGTCTTATTAGGAACATTTAAACATTTCTTAATTGAATTACAACCTCCCGCCTGCTTCGCATTATGCCTTTCCATGAGTGGAAACAATATATAGGTCCTTCCTTTCGCTTTACAATCTAATTCAGTTGATGGGACCTTGCAAGCATTTATTTTTATTCACAATGTTAGATTGGGCTGCCATAAAGACTGGACTCAAAAAGACTCATGTGTGGGAACGTTCCCAATCAAAAGTGTTGCTCAATATTTTCGGTCAAATGGAGGCAAAAATGAATATTGCCTATAGTGGGTGCTATATACAACAGGAGTTCTATTGAATGGCGGCAGGTCAAGAGGTATAACATGAAACTCCTTGGCCTCCATGGAAAATCTGTACCAAGCCACCCAACTATATTATATAGTATAGCTTATAAAACTCCAGCATCCATGTCCTTATTAGATTAGTTTCTGACTATTTCAGGGTTGTTTCAGGGTTCCAAATACCCTAATTAGGCTCCATACTGTTAACTGTCTGACTCCATCCATATGACAGGAGAGATCCAAAAATAAAGTCACTTATTTAGAAGGCTATCAAGAAAATTTAATCTATGGCATAGGCCCTTTTGAGCTTGGGTGTGTCAAAATTCGCCCAAAAACCGAGCATAACTCGGGTGGTGTGTCACCTGACAAGAAAACATAGTTTGTGATATTTATAGTTTAAATAACAAATATGTATACTATTTAACTTCTGGGTACTTTAACGTGGATTGTTGTGATGATCCTACCAGTACTGCCATACAATCAGACAGGGTGAAATGTGACTTAGTAACCATGCAAAACTTTCAGTCATGAAAGGTCCACAGGTTAAGCGAGGGCGCAGGCGCCGCTATCGCATTTCCTTCATTCACTCCTTGGCATAGAGACGGTGTCGGAGCAAAATAATCGCCAATGTCTGGCGATTGCAAAGAGTGCAATTATTTCATGGGCTTGACGTCACAAAACTGACACACAAGCCTTGATGAATGCCTCTATCATACAGTGCATGACCTTAATCCACGTATGATGGAGTGGTTGTCCTCCCTGGTCCACTGCACTGTGGAGATGGTCCATATGTAGAGGGTGGCCAGCTGCTGGGACATTCACAACAGGGCGAAGCGCAATGTGACCTCTGACTGTGCTGCCACCCTACCCCCAACCAAAAATATCAGGAGCTGCAGAGGAGTCTCCCTGGTTTACGGCCGGGTCACCTCTCCTGCTGTGCCCTGTGCTGATACCTGTGCTGACTGGAGACACTAGGCACAGCTCACACATGGGGAGGGGCCGGCCCGGGGGAGGAGGAGGGGGAGTGCTGGAAGCTCAGTGCAATCTCTCAGCCTCCCGGCTACTGCACCTGATCATGTAGGATGAAACTTAACTCTCAGGCAGCCGCGTGTCAGTGAAAATGGCTATGTGTGTCAGCACTGACACGCGTGTCATAGGTTAGCCATCACTGGCATAGGCAGTGAAGCCTCACCTTACTAAGGATGGGAAAAATCTAAGTTGATGAAGATGGTAAATAGTTCTCTTTATAAAAAAATGTAAATTGGATCTAAGGAATAATGTATATGTTGGGATGGGGGTGATGAAGAGAAAAAGGATTAGGCAATGAAAAAGAACTTTTGAAAATCTGTGTTTCGGGGCATGTCAATTGTTGATCCCATGAAATAATGTCAATGTTCAGGGTATAACATTCTATAAAAATGGTGCAGCACAAGAGGAGTCTTGGATTTGGATTATGCAGTGTGTAAGATGCTTCATCTGTAATTATAAGTTTAAAACAGGTTGTGGTAGTAATAAAAAAAGTATCCCAGGATTTCTTCTTAAGATTTCTGGATGAATATGTAGCTTCTGTAAATCCATTGCTTGAGGTGATATATAAGAGCTGGAATGCGATGTGTGACAGTGTGATGTGTCCTAAGGTTTTTCTCACATTTTGTGCGTAGCCAAGAGCCGGTGTCAATCATTCAGCTATTTATGGCTACTTGATAAATGACACTTACAGGAGGAGAGAATCTTCTTTCATATCGATCTCCTTTAAACGATATTTTTCTGTATGGTTGTAGCTGTAAAACTTTGGGATTTAGTATAATTACTTTTTCTCATAGGCTCCCAGACTATGGGATATATGTTTGTGTATGGCGATAGTAGATATCATAGGTGATGATTACACAACTCTACCTATTCAATGTTAGTACATGAGGCACCATGATCACTCCAGCTACAGAATGGAATAATTCATAAATTTCAGGGGAAATGTTTGCGGAGGAGGGGGTTTATTTTTTTGTATTATTTTTATAGGCATATATTAAACATTTTCCCTGTGATTATATTATATATAGTTGTATGTTGTGTTAACTATATAGAAATGACTTATTGGGGCACATTTACTTACCCGTCCAGTGGAGTTCACGAAGTAGGGAATGTCCGTCGAGAATGAACTCTACCGCGATTCACTGACACCGTGCTCCCGATATCCTGCATTTGTCGCTTCCCCGCTCACCCGAATTCACCATCTTCTTCCCATTGCATGCAAGTGCATTGCATGCGACACAAAGTTACAGTAAAAATGAAGAAGAAAATAGAGTCACTCACCAAAAAACGTGAGCTTTATTGTAGCCAAAGGAAACAGGCAGAGAGGTGCCGAGCACGCTAGAAAAGTTCACTTTTTTGGTGAGTGACCCGATTTTCCTCTTCACTTTTACTGGATGTTTTGCCTATTTCTGGATATACTTACCTCCGAGTGCACCACCGTGTTAAGCTGCTGTCGTTGCTTGTGGTTCCAGTGCCTGTCTAGGTGTATGACCTGTGCGTGAGGGATGCAGCTGCCTGCATTTCTTTTTGACTGTCTTGGTTCTTGTTCATACAATGAATCCCGGGCTCTGTCCGAATCAGTTGGATCGTCCGACGGACCCCCCCCTCGATTTCTGTCGCATGAAAGCCGGCACCAATAATGCCAAAGTCCAATCGCGTGCAACATAATTCCCTTATACATATTTCATGGCGCGATCCATGAAAACATTGGAAAACCCGAATGAAATGCAGTCCACGGGACTCTTAGTAAATAAGCCCAATTGTGTATTTTATTACCATGTCATTGTTGTGTATCATTTTTAGTTCCAGTAGTGTCGCTGCCTCTTATAGGCCATAAGAATGAAATGTGTCACTTTATAGAGGGTCTTTCATCACCTTAAACAATTGTGACTCTTTTCAAAGGTTCAATGGTTCCAGTGTAGTTGAAATTCTTTCTTTTGCCCCAACCATTCCAGAGTGATCAATGACATTAGAATTGGCACCCACTTTTCTAATTACGCTCTATACTGTCAGGTAGGAGGTGCAAGGCTTTCTGCTCCAACATAGATCCACCCCCTGAAGTAGATAGCCAATAAGCTTGATTGAGGCCAAAACAAAGAGCATCAATTGATCTTAAATGATCAACGCTTAAGGGAAAAATTACAACAGAAGCGGAATCATTGGAGGGACAGCATTGGCGCTGGTGGTAACAGATCTACCTTAAAGCATTGAAATCCAGGTATTCTGCATTCTAAACATGTAACATATGCTTAGTTATACATATTTTAGCATCCTTGTTATACATCCTACTATGCATATGTATGAGTAAGTCACACCATAGATGCTTGATTAGATAGACCTTGTGTATGGAGCCGATTGATCAGTGTTTGATTTGAGATGTAAATGTTAGGATTCTTTGCGTATACTGTACTTATCTATACCACATCTCACCAAACCAGACCATGTGCCATGTTCCCAATCATATTGTCTCAGACGTCTGAGATACTGTGAGAGGCCATGTTTTCTATGGTAACTGATCTCCTACTGCAAATTTACACATTCAGAGCTACTTATTATATACTTACAGAACAGATCCTTTTATTATCTTCAATGAATTTACTGAGTAGTGAATATGTAAAATTTTTTCCGTAGATATTCTTCTATGACATCTAGATTTACTTTTAGGTTGACAGATAATCTTATCTGGTAATGGCATTGGCTCTGTCCACAGCTGTAATTTTTCTACTTTTTATCAACATTCTGAATGTCCTAAACCCGTATTACTGCACCACTGGGCAATGATATATTTACCCACTGCCAAATTATTAGCCCCATTCAAAGTGCAAGAGCAAAATGGAGATTCAGCAGGCACAGAGATTCCGCCTCCAATCCATTTCAATGGGAAGAGTCATTTGTTTCTTGCAAACAAAAAAAACGCCACATGGCTTTCCATGCCAAAGTTCTGGTGGGAGAATCATGGCGGAAACCACATTTGGTAAGGTAAGCTCTTTTGTGGCATAGAAGAAAAAAGATCTGCAGCTAATTCCAGCCTCAAAATCCAAACCACAATGCATTGTGTGACCCTGCGTACAGTGCATTTTTCCAATGCAAAAAATTGAAGTGGATAGATTATTGGATGAGATCCTTATTATAAGCTTTTATGTGAAGCATCAGATGTATTCTAAGAGAAATTCAAACTGTAGTCATGAATGAAAACATTGAGGAGGGGGTGAGAGTGATAAGCAGATGCCAGACTACTCGGTTGGCTGCATCTAATCACTGACATCCAACATCCCTGACCTTACTGTGCAACATTTTACATTGGGAGAAAATTGTTAGGCCTTGATACATTAAGATAGAAAGATACTTATCTACCCTAATAATGACCCTAAGACCATTGTCGCTCTCTGTATCCTTCACCAAAACTCTTTCTACCTTCGTCCTGTGAATTCTAAAAACAGATTCAGTGCTCCATAACTTGGGCCACCATCTGGCGAATTTAAAATCTGCCTGTATCCTGTAAAGCTTGTAACCTTCTGTAGGACCTCTGTAACATACGACTTAAAGGAAATCTACCATTTGCTTTCATGCATTATGAATCAATCATACCTTTAGAAAGCTGTAGCTACACTGATGCAGAATCTTGTTTAATCCCTGAACTGAGTGGTTTTGCGGAAAAAACTATTATAAAATTTGGGATAATGAGGCTCTGTCGCTCCTGTGGCTGCCCCATTGCTTCTCCTCACCCTAATTATGCCCTGCTCCAGAGAACGTTGTGCTCACTGTGTTGTACCTGAGAGGCAGAAGTAACCAATCATTGCACCATCCCCCAGCTGTTGTGTATGTGTGATCCCACTCAGGTTGATTAGTCCTGTCTGGACAGTTCAGGAATCTCTGTGTAATGTGTTTTTATATTGCAGCCAGTATGCACCCAGCTTTTCCTGAATTTAATAATTGTTTCTTGAGAAAAACCACTGGGATGAGGAATGAAACAAGAAATTTTTCTGCATCAGTGTAGCTGCAGCCTCAAGCGCTCAAGTCCAAAGCCGTCGGACGCCCCCCAGATTTCTGTTGCATATAAGCCGGTGCAGCTGCCACAAAATCCAATAGCGTGTGACACAATCTCCTTTTAAATACCTGCCACTTTGCGTCACTTTGCGTCTGCGGATCCTTAGCAAATAAGTCCCAAAGAACGCAAAGTCACTGCTCTTCTTACCTTCCTCATTAGCTTCCATGTATGTAAGAATACTTTCTGTTACAATTTCATTATACTAGCAGAAAAAGGATGCTGGGTACTGCGCTATTTCTTTACACAATTTTAAAATGGAAGAGGAAACTGAATCCGTCCTCAGGTGGGAACTGAGCCTAGCATGGACAGCTGTGTATCTTGCATGCCCCACCTCTGTGCTTGTCCCCTGCTTGATCTGCTCTATTGTCCTGCCAGCCATCTTGAACCCGTACCTTGTAATCAGTGAACGTTAATTCTGAACCGGTTTTCCCCTGGTCCTTCTTACTCCAGTTCTATTTATTACATAGTCATCTTTGTCGTGGCTAAATAACATACTGGGCTCTGCAGAATCAATCTTTTGAACTCTAGGGCATACTTATCAGGACCTGAAATAATCACAAATGCTAGACTATTGCTAGCACTTGTGACTATTTAGCCCTCTCTGCTACCTTCACCCCAGTGGGCGTGAAGGGGCGTGAGGGGGCACACGGGCGTCTGGCAGTGGGCCGGCGCGGGGTGTCCCTGCCGCTGGCGACTTTTAAATTGCCGGCTGAGTTTATTTCTATGCTAGGCCCTGCCTGGCATAGAATTAACTTGCCGCAGCCTCCTGCCCCAATACATCAAGAGGCTTCCGCCTCTTGATGTATGCCGCTGCGACTATCCACCGCCGGGGCAATCATATGCTGGAGCATGAGTGCCAGTGTGTGATAAATGTCCCCCTCTGAATCTATGTGTGAACTTGTAGTTGTGTAATAGTCTGAACTTTTTGACTCTTCAAAAACTTGTCATACCTCCTAGCAAAAGCCCTTATGGTCTGGATATGGGCCTGACCAGACCTGTGACACTTGACCGACATGATGTTATGTGCATGGCTCCCTTAAGCAGCTTTTACCATCCTTTAAAATACAGAATTGAGAAATGTTTGTGTGTTCTAAAAATCTTAGCGCCTGCTCTTCCTCTATCTACAGTATCTTTGTAACACAGCAGGTTTCTACACCTCAGTCCACAGGGCTTCTCTTCAGAGGATGGTTTCTTGTATAGTATCATCATAACAGACTATCTCCGTTTCATTGAACATAATGAAAACCCTTTTACTCAGCAAATATATAGTAACTTACGTAAATGGAAATCCTTCATTTATATACATTTATAGATCCACTTTTCTGCACAGCAGGACATTAATGTGTATAGCTAGTAGCTAGACCAGTGCACTTAGTCTGGAAACCTTGAATATCACTGAAAAACTACTTCTGCTGAGCAATCTCTGGCAAGTAATAGCCATAAAATGTCTGGAAGAACATTGTTTGTTGGTCTAATCTGTTATCAAAGGATCATTTCATGAAAAAGATAGTGTTGTTACTGTTTCCTCCTGTATTGAATTAAAAATGATACATAAAACTTTCATCCCACGTTAGTGTGAAGAGAACTTGACTAATTTAAAGGGGTTTACCTTATCTTTTCTGTAAGGTGTGTAGGGGGTGCACACATACAGCATATACACATATACATACAATATATACACACCATGAATACACATACAGCATAAACACACACAAATACATCATATAAACACCATATATACACACACAAATCCACTCTCCCCTCCCCCAACATTTTTCATGAGCTGTTTATTGTGGATGATGGCTGCTCCTATGGCATGTTGAGGTAGATGCATTATGACTGACACAACCAGCGTGCAACCTGTCTGAATTCAAGTCAACTAAATGTACGCAAGGCACGGGGCGATGTGGATGACAGCTGTAACCTGTGCTCTTTCCTGGCCCCACCCTTGGACAACTTGCTCCCCTTTCCACTGCGCCAATATGATTAAAAAGTGGTACATGTGGCTAAAACCACAGCTGCTTTTCTGTCAATGAAATACCATTTTAAGTAAAATTTGTTAATGAGACAAACTTTACAAAGTTTAAATTTTACATCCCCCCCTGACCCTATTTTCCATCAAAAGGGAAATCGGATAAACCAAATTTTCCTATTCTAAACTCAATTCTTTTTTTAATAATTTTCTAACTTCTTAATAATCTTAATAATAATAATTCTTTATCTATATAGCACACACAGAAAACGCAGCGGTGCACAGAGCTTGCCAAATCGGTCCCTGTCCCCAATGGGGCTCACAATCTAATCAACCTATATGTATGTTTTGGAGTGTGGGGGGAAACTGGAGGACCCAGAGGAAACCCACGCAAACACTGAGAGAACATGCAAACTCTTTGCAGATGTTGACCAAAATCACTTGTCTCAAAAGTGATTATCTCACTATAACACTTTCCCCAAAGTATCATTTTTGAGAGTTCAATCATCATAAATTGGCCAAATGAGAATAAGAGGATTCACTGCCGAGACACAGAACAGAAACATAAACCATTAGGGTAAAAGCCATAGTGAGTAGAAAAATGATCACTGTATAACAATTCTGTTTTCTATCCTATTTCCGAAATCTAATTTGTTTTCTTTGCCACTTTTAATGTCCAACCCAACTCTTACACAAGTTTTTGTTTGGTGGATTTATTGCTTGTTCAGAGGTAATTTTTTTAAAAAGTGGCAAAACTAATACTCACCTCTTCACAACCCCCCAGTCCCAGTAAACTGGTAGGAGATGAGTTGAGTTACTATGACTCTTTACTTGATGAGTAGTTACTTAACAGTAGTATTCATCCCAGATTTGTTTTATAGAAGCTTAGCTGAATTTTTCAAATCATTTGATTCAGGTCCCGAATGTGCCACCCCCTGTTCTGGAAATTATTACTGTATATAACAATCTGTACTGCTCCAAAACTCAGATTTTTTTGCTCTCTCCCGGGCGGCGCCTAGTATGACGTCAGCAGCGATGGCAGCGGAGAGAGCAATGGCAGTGCCCAGCGCGATGTACAGAAGACAGAAGACGGGTGCGGAAGCCAGAAGAGGACATCGGGGGAGCAGCGCTGCAGATCGGGGCCACCGGAGGGTGAGTATATAAGTTTATTATTTTTTAAGTGTTGTGTTTTAACTTGTGACTCGTGTATAAGCCGAGGGGACGTTTTTCAGCACATTTTTTGTGCTGAAAAACTCTGCTTATATACGAGTATATACGGTTCTAATTAACACTTTATTGTCACTTTATGGAGTGGCACTTTATTTGAAGATCAGCATTAGTAGCCTAATTCACATTTGGTTCTTTTCTTTTTTGTGATATCACAATATATTCATGTTTTAATTTAGTCTAGTGAGACCGAAAAAAGCCTCGAATAACGAGTACCCGAGCATTTTAGTGTTCGCTCATCTCTAGTAGTTACTTAACAGTGGTGTCCATCCCAGATTTGTTTTATAGAAGCTTAGCTGAATTTTTCAAATCATTTGATTCAGGTCCCGAATGTGCCACCCCCTGTTCTGGAAATTATTACTGTATATAACAATCTGTACTGCTCCAAAACTCAGATTTTTTTGCACGCTGCTGACGTCATACTAGGCGCCGCCCGGGAGAGAGCAATGGCAGCGCCCAGCGCGACGTACAGAAGACAGAAGACGGGTGCGGAAGCCAGAAGAGGACATCGGGGGAGCAGCGCTGCAGATCGGGGCCACCGGAGGGTGAGTATATAAGTTTATTATTTTTTAAGTGTTGTGTTTTAACTTGTGACTCGTGTATAAGCCGAGGGGACGTTTTTCAGCACATTTTTTGTGCTGAAAAACTCTGCTTATATACGAGTATATACGGTACTAATTAACACTTTAGTGTCACCTTATGGAGTGGCACTTTATTTGAAGATCAGCATTAGTAGCCTAATTCACATTTGGTTCTTTTCTTTTTTGTGATATCACAATATATTCATGTTTTAATTTAGTCTAGTGAGACCGAAAAAAGCGACTGTAAGGAAGAGCGTAATTAAGACCCCTGATGAGGTGACGCTTGCTGAAACGAGTTGGGTCAGAATCAGGGTCATTGACTATAATTGGTACTTATGCGCTGGTTGGTTAATATAACGCAATCAGGATAAGAATTCATCATTTGTAAAGCCCTACGGAATTTTCTGGCACTATGGCTATAAATAAAGATTATCATTATTATTACACGTTCTATAGCGACATTACAGTCCCTTATGAGGCTTTATCAAATTACAATGTTTGTTTTATCTTAGATTTAATGTTTCAGAGAATAAGGACTGATGTTCCTTGTTCGTCATCTATTTTAATTGTAACAATAATAAAGGTTACATTTTAACGATCTCTCTTTTTCAATGAGACTATGTGATATATACCTTAAAGGAAACCTACTACGAGGAATCTACTGTCAGAAGTAGATATGATGGTAGATTCCTCCTGCCTGCCACTACCCTAATCTGTAATGTAATAATCGTGGAACCTGACCTAACTTGTTAGAAACTTTATTTTAGTAATATGTAGATTAACTGCAGAGGCTATTGGGGCGTGGAGTAGTCTTATCTCCCAGTGCCCAGCCACGATAGTACACGCCCCAGTAGCCTCTAAGTTAATTTACATATTACTAAAATAGAGTTTGTAACAAGTTAGGTTATGTTCTAGGATTATTACATTACAGATTAGGACAGAGGCAGGCAGGAGGAATCTACCATCAGATCTACTTCTCATAGTAGATTCCTTGTGGTAGGTTTCCTTAAATGAAACAATCTAGTTTACCAACTCTACAGCTCTACCCATCTACACTTTTCTCTCCTCCAAATCACTAAGTAACTGATAAAAAAAAATTTTGTTATTGAAATTTACAAATGTAGGTGGTCCCTGACTTAAGAACACCTGATTTACAGACGACCCCTAGTTACAAACGGACCTCTGGATGTTGGTAATTTACTATACTTTAGCCCCAGGATACAATAATCAGCTGTAACAATAATTAAAGGCATCTTTAGTTAACCTTTATTGTTAATCCTGGTTCTTATAACAACTCAACATTTTTAAAATCCAATTGCAACAGAGACCAAAAGAAAATTTCGATTAGGGTTACAATTATAAAATATACAGTTCAAACTTACATACAAATTCTACTTAAGTACAAACCTAAAGAACCGTTCTTGTATGTATTCCCGGGGACTGCCTGTATAAGGTATTAAGTGGTTCCAGGGGGTATGGCTGCCTTTATTATTATTATTATTATTATTATTATTATTATTATATTATAATGCTGAGACCATTTTTTGTGTATCAAGGTATAAAGCCACCCACCTGTGTACAATGATCCTCCCACCCTTTGAAGTATTATAAGTAGAGATGAGCGAACATGCTCGTCCGAGCTTGATGCTCGGTCGAGCATTAGGGTACTCGAGACGGCTCGTTGCTCGGACGAGTAGTTCCCCTGCTCGAGATCGAGCATTTAATTAAAAAAACACAGTGAAGAACAATGAAGAATAGAATAAAAACAGTGAACACAGTGAACACAGGATCATTTAAGTGAAAAACACAGTGAAGAACACAGTGAAGAATAGATTACAGATGTTCGGCACATCTGCTTACTTGTCGGAAGATACGCGCGGAACGGCGCGAACAAAATAGCATGTGAAGAACAATATATATGTGTGAAGAACACATTGCAGAACACGGTGAGCAGGACGGAGACACCAGGGAGCAGCACAGAGACACCGGGGAGCAGCTAGGAGACACCGGGGCAGCACGGAGACATGGGGCAGCGGCAGCACGGAGAGCAGCGGCAGCGGCAGCACGGAGACATGGGGCACGGAGACATGGGGCACGGAGACATGGGGCACAGAGACATCGGGGCACGGAGACATCGGGGCACGGAGAGCAGCGGCAGCACGGAGAGCAGCGGCAGCGGCAGCACGGAGACATGGGGCACGGAGACATGGGGCACAGAGACATCGGGGCACGGAGACATGGGGCACGGAGACATGGGGCACGGAGACATCGGGGCACGGAGACATCGGGGCACGGAGAGCAGCGGCAGCACGGAGAGCAGCGGCAGCGGCAGCACGGAGACATGGGGCACGGAGACATGGGGCACGGAGACATGGGGCACAGAGACATCGGGGCACGGAGACATCGGGGCACGGAGAGCAGCGGGGCACGGAGAGCAGCGGGGCACGGAGAGCAGCGGATCCCGGGACAGCGTATCTCCCGACAAGTAAGCAGATGTGCAGAACATCTGCAATCTATTCTTCACTGTGTTTTTCACTTAAATGATCCTGTGTTCACTGTTTTTATTCTATTCTTCACTGTTCTTCACATCTGTTAACTTGTCGGGAGATAATATACGCGCGGAACAGTGAAGAATAGATTGCAGATGTTTGCATACATCTGATCACTTATCAGAAGACATTCTTTTTCAATTAATTAACACATTTTATTCCCGAACCATGGTCCCTTTGAAAAATGCTCAAGTCTCCCATTGACTTCAATGGGGCTCGTTACTCGAAACGAGCACTCGAACATCTGGAAATGTTCGGCTCGAGTAACGAGCACCCGAGCATTTTAGTGCTCGCTCATCTCTAATTATAAGGCATTCATTACACACAAGCGTTTTGTGGTAATGCATCGAATAATTATTTCTTTTAATCTATATAAAAGCTAGTTACTAATAACATAGAAGGTCAGTAAGTATCAGAGACGTTACTACAGCAACCAGAATACTTACTCATTCCAACATCTGTTATTTTACATAATTAGCAAAATGACGTCTTTACAGAAGACCGTTATCTGGGCTCCGGTAGAATACATCCATACATCCAGTATATGCTTGGATGTCATCCGCTGTAACATATATTCTTCATATGTACTCAAAAAAGGGTAATCACAAGATAAAACGGTCATGGATTTATTGAACTTTTAACAGAAGTCCAATACAAATGAATTAATCATAATGTGATCTCCTGTGGATCATTTATAGACTGGACATAAAAAGTCTGACTTCTGGGTCAAACGTATAATGATCTTGTGATAGATGATGGCTCAAGGCGTTACAGGGAACATGTAGAAAGTGAGGAAATAAGATGAATTATTTATACTTTTGGCGACACATTGTATGAAGCAAACATAATAAAAGTATAAATAATATCAGTAAAAACAGAAAAACGGATAATACATCAGTAGGTGTTAACCTAAGAAATTAATGATGATAAGAAGCTGTTTTATATCTATTCTCCTGGTTCAGACCAATGAATGACTCATAGATACCGTATTTTTGGAACTATAAGGCGCACAAAAAATGCTTTGATTTTCTTATAAATCACGGTGCGCCTTATAGTCCAGTGCGCCTTATGTATGAACCATTCTTACAGACAACAGCTGCCTTGAACTGTGCACAGGTCTGCCACCTGCTGGTCATTCATCCTTATAATCAGGTGCGCCTTATAATCCAGTGCGCCTTATATATGAACCGTACTTACAGCCAACAGCTGCCTTGTACTGTGCACAGGTCTGCCACCTGCTGGTCATTCATCCTTATAATCAGGTGCTCCTTATAATCCGGTGCGCCCTATACTGTAAATGAACTCAGACATTTTAGCAGGCATTTAGTGATGGTGCGCCTTATAATCCGGTGCACCTTATAGTCCGAAAAATACGGTAATAATAATAATCTTTATTTATATAGCGCCATCAAATTACGTAGCGCTTTACTGGATAGATGTTATTCAGTATCCTTTTATACCATGAAGAAGATAATACATAATGGGGCAAATTTACTAATCCTGAGAAAATGAAGGGATCTCCTACTTGATGCCGCACCGCTTTGGAATAAAACAGTATTTACATGTTTTGGAGTTTCTTAGCTTGTCATTTCCCGAATTAACTTACCAACTCTGTAACAAAGGCTGATAGGGGTGGGGTACGTTGTCTGTGAACGGTGGGGTTAAGGATTGGGGAACTTGGAATTCAGCTGTCTAAAGCTTTGTTCTCAGTGGCTTTTTTCATCCATACACACTTTTGATTAAAGGGGTTGTCAGAGTTTTGAAAAAAAACTATATGTGGCTCCGGTCCGGGCGCCATGTAAACAAACATGGCCGCCGGAGCAGCGCTGCATTCAGCTTCCGGCCGGATGCGACAACCTTCCGGCCCCCATACACAATGCTGTGTATAGGGACGGATAGGCGTACCCAGCGCTGCTCCGGCGGCCATGTTTGTTTACATGGCGCCTGGACTGGAGCGACAGCAGCGCTGGATACCGGAGGGCACCGGAAGGTAAGTACATCTTTATTGTTTTAGGCAGCCAGCTCCCGGCCACATATAGTTTTTTTTCAAAACTCGGACAACCCCTTTAAGGTTGACCTGACATTTGTTATGTTTATAAGGTCCATAGGGATATATTTAGAAAATAAAGTCAACACAACAGGAACGCGATCAGAAATAGAGTCATATACAAGTCCCAAGTCAGGAACTTAAGGTACATTAAGCATTGGTGTACTGACCCTTAAAAGGGAACCTGTCACCAAGTTTTACCCCACTAAACTACTAGTCCCCTTAGATAGTATATGAAATGTCCTTTCTAGAATTCCCTCTTTTATGTGAAATCTCAGGTAAATATGACTCATCTCACCCCATTTTCACATGAGATGAGTCAAGTTTAGTGGTTGCAGGGGTTTTCATTTAAGAAGCCCCTATCTTTAGTTAACTAGTACCTAGAAGCATTCTTTTTATGCTATGTTAAAGATAAGGTTCTCATCTTCCAGATTACATCAGGGTTTTGGTTTTGTGAATTACAGAACTGGAGATACAGGCAGCTAAATCATACTTAGAAATGCAAACTGCTACTGCTACCTGTTCTGGTCAGCTCCAGGGAAGCTCCAGGACAGAACTAGCAAAAAGTGGGGGATGGAAACTTAAGAGGAGCAGAAGAGTACATTTATGAGAAATAGCTACTAAAGGGCTATAAATGTCATTTCAGAGAAATAGCTTTGGGTATTTTTTAATGTTATATTTCAATGAACCAATCATAAGCACAAAAAGCGTTGAAGATGTATACGCCTCATGTTGATCATATGTATCTAATCCATTACGCGGAAATAATAAAGCAGATCCAACCACGACCCTATGTGTGTCGTCTATGTAAACTGGCTTCTCCCAGTGCTGGTCTCTTGCAACAAGATGAAGATTCTGTTCCTGCCTATTTGTTTCACTGTCTGAATGTCCAGTTCTGTAGCTCCCAGAACCATAAGCATGTAATCTGAAAGATGATATTCTTATCTTTAAGATGACACCAGTAGCGTATTTCTAGAACCAAAGATAAGGGTTTCTGAATTGAAAACTCTGCCTGCAACCGCTAAACTAGACTTATCTCATATGAAAATTAGGTAAGAAGAGTCACATTTGGCTGACTTTTGGGGAGATTTTTTACATGAAAAAAGCCAAACAATTGCTTACCAGATACAAATGGAGCAAATAATACAGAGATAGTCAAATATATCTGAAGTACGGTACTTCCATTAATAAAACTTAACGTTTACTTCTGATCATTAAAATTTTGCATATGCATCACATACAAACAAAAATGTGTATAACAAGTCTCTGTGCCCTTAACACCCGTGCACGGTAAACAAGGATGGGTCTTACCACAGCCCCGGGAAGCCACCTGGTCAGGAGTCTCAAGAAGAAGGTGTGTACCAGGGAGCTCTGTCTCTATCCCTTCTTATTATCGGTGCCCTTACAACCCTAATGACTCCTGCCCTTACACGGACCGTACACAGAATCTGTCCCTGTAGGTGGGTATTCTGGCCCTAACGCACATTTACCTACACTCCCTACATGTTTGGTCAATATTCTGACACCTCAAGGGATTTAGCGGTATAACTCTCTCAGCCCTTCACCTTTACAGAGGGCTAAGATATGAACAAGAATGCCGCCTACACTATTGGCTGGCGACCAGCATTGTAGTTCCCCTGGTCTAACAAAAATGGGGGAACAAGTTAATATCGGGCCTCATCTAGTTTTGCTAGACGTCTGGGTCCTTTACGAGGCTGTGGTAAGACCAATCATTTTTTTACTGTGCACAGTTGTTAAGGGCACAGAGACTTTTTATACACATTTTTGTTTGTATGTAATGCATATGCGAAATTTTAATGATCAGAAGTAAACGTTAAGTTTTATTAATGGAAGTTCTGTGCTTCAGAGATTTTTATATGTAAACAGGCAGTAACTAGAAGCTGATGGGCCCCAGTGCAAAGTCTGTGCAGGGCCCTTCACTATAATGTATGGTTTATAGTAACAGTCTTTTCATATGGGAAATTGACACCTTATTGGCCCCCTAAACCTCTTGGGCCCGGGTGCGACCGCAACCTCTCCACCTCTTCAAGTTACGCCCCTGTAAACAGGTAAGATTTCACATAAAAGAAGGACTTCTAGAAAGGACATTTCATACACTCCCTGAGTTGGCTAGTAGTTTAGTGGGGGTACAACCTGGTCCTCTTTAAGTTTCTTCAGTCAGAAATTGCTTCATAGGGCCCAAGAAGCAGCAGCGGGCCTGAAGAGTATAGGAAGTAGAACAAAATATGTTTGTTGATAGATCTAGTATGACTAGAGATGAGCGAACATGCTCGTCCGAGCTTGATGCTCGGTCGAGCATTAGGGTACTCGAAACTGCTCGTTACTCGGACGAATACTTCGCCCGCTCGAGAAAATGGCAGCTCCCGCCGTTTTGCTTTTTGGCGGCCAGAAACAGAGCCAATCACAAGCCAGGAGACTCTGCACTCCACCCAGCATGACGTGGTACCCTTACACGTCGATAGCAGTGGTTGGCTGGCCAGATCAGGTGACCCTGGGATAGACTAGCCGCTGGCCGCGCTGCTCGGATCATTCTGTCTCTGGATGCCGCTAGGGAGAGAGCTGCTGCTGGTCAGGGAAAGCGTTAGGGTGTTCTATTAGCTTACTGTTAGGCAGGAGTGATTCTCAAAGAACCCAACAGCCCTTCTTAGGGCTACAATAACGTTCTACTTTTTTTATTTTAATTTGCATCTGATGTCACAGTACAGGGATAATACACACAGTGATGTCACAGTACAGAGATAATACACACAGGGATGTCACAGTACAGGGATAATACACACAGGGATGTCACAGTACAGGGGATAATACATACAGGGATGTCACAGTATAGAGGTAATACACACAGCGTTTTTGCGGTACTGTGGGCGATGCACACAGTGATGTCAGATATGCCATAGACCTGCATGTACTGCTGATGTATGGTAAGGCAGGAATAGTCCTGTCTGTACACAGAATGACCACATAACAGTACAGGCCTCGTGGTCGCACATTGAACAGCTGTGGCATTTCTTCTCCGTACAGACAGATTTGTAATTGCAGATATGACATTCAGCAGAAGTCCTTTTTATCTGCTCGCTCCGTGTTAATATTCTTGTTTCTGCTGCCGGAGCCTCGGGATAAGGTCTCCGCTGTCAATATCTGAAATAGCCGCTCTGTGCCGGAATGAAAAACAAATTATCTTTAGCTTTTCCAAAGCCGAAAAAAAATCTAATTGGAGCATATGAACCTTTGTCCTGTCTCCCAGGACATGAACGGCAATGTGGAGCGCATGGTTACGTGTGGTGTCACGTCCATCCGTCACACGTAAATAGTGCTGACCTGCATTACCAAGTACAACCACTATACAATCTATGGCGCTGTGCTTGAAACAGTGAATGGACCCCACATTCCCTACAGTAGGCCAGTTTGAGGCGCTGCAGTACCTCTTTGAGCACTGCTCACCCAGCACATCGCTGTGTATCGTGTAGTGGCCGAAATTGGTATTGTGGCTCATTCCTGGTCATGTGGACTTTTTTTTAATCTTAAAGTGGTTTTCCAGGAATCTGGAGCGGTTCTAGAGGAACAAGGAAGGGGATGGGGATGCAGCCGTGGTCCTGCTGTTCTGTGCATGCGCAGACGGCAGGCTTCACGGACGAGGGCATAGCCGAATCTCCTCATAGCCGAAGATTTCTGGTAGGAGGATCAAAGAGGCTACTGGGGCGTGGAGTAGACACCCTATGTAGCTTCAGCTCCGGCTACTCCACACCCCAGTAGCCTCTTTAGAAAACCTGCATATTAGAGAATTTAAAGTTATTAATAGATTGCGGGGACATTTAAAAGGGCTATCCTCATGTCCTATAGATGCACCTACCACCTGCTCTACCTTTTATAGGTAGATCCGTGGTGGTAGGTTTTTCTTTAAAGTTGGGAAAATATTACTCATCATTTTCACATGAGATGAGTCAAGTTTAGAGGCTGCAGGGGTAGGCTCCTTCAGAATCCTCTATTTTCTGTTTTATAGTACCTACAAACATGGTTCTGGTATTGTATTAAAGGTTAGGATCTCATCTTTCAGATCACAACATGCTTATGGCTGTGTGATTTGCCAAATTAAAGCTAAATACATAGCTGGAAATGCAAGCTGCAGATAAAGATTGTAGCATCAGTTCTGTAGCTCACAAATCCATAAGCCTGATGAGATCCTTATCTTTAATATGACATACAGCATGTTTCTAGGTGCTCTAGAACCAAAGATAGGGGCTTTCTGAAGTAACTCTTCCCCCCACAGCCACTAAACTTGACTCTTCTCACCTTATTTTTACAGGAGATGAGTCATTTTTGCCTGACTTAGGGGGAGATTTTATGTTATAGTTATACAGGTGAGATTTCACATAAAAGAGGGAGTTCTAGTAAGGTCATTTCATACCAGACCTGAGGGGGGGTGGTAGTTTATTGGGGTAAAACCTGGTGACCGATTCTCTTTATGGATTGACCACCAAAACTTTTTTGAAAAACACCCCAGAATTTGGACTTGCTTTGTACACTCCACAGTTTTCTGTTTTGATGTGATTGAGATAGTAAAAATCAAATTTCTGTCTGCAGTTTGTTGTCATGGTCAAAGACAGAATTTTTTTTTTTATTTATTTTTTTTTAGCTTTGCTTTCCCTTCACCTGCACTAAGCTGTCGTGCTATGAGTGTGCGGCATTTAAGGGGTTACATCTCCGTCCCACTGCTCCCTTCGAAGCCGGGAGGGAAAGAGACAGAGCTGTCATTTACGTCAGGGAAAATGGGACCGTAACTGGTCCTCCGACACGACCAAATCCTTGATGACGGCGCCTTGTGCGTCTACGAAAACCTTTTGATGGGGAAGAGATGGGCACACAATGTAGTGAGAAGCCCGGTGCACCGCCCTCCGCTCCGGCCCACACATTCATCCGTCCACTGAATGGCTGGAAAGCCTACAAAGTCCTGGGATTATTTATGTGCCCATAAAAAGTGACAGCCATGATGGATGCCCCCGGCGACAGGCTCCTCTCACAACATCTCCTCTTCTTCTGAATGGAGGCGTCTTCAGAGCCGTCACTGCCAGGTGCCGCGACCGAGACTCAACGGACGGGGAACGTTTCCAAAAGTTTTTTTTTTTCACTTATTCTCTGATTCTTGGTCCTAGTAACAGTGGAATTACACTGTGTTATATTACTAGAATACATCAAGGCAACGTGGCCAATCAAATTCTTCATAGCCGAACTCTCAGAGGGGGTCTAATACCTCCCAAATCCCCTCAAAAGTAAACTTCACATTGAGTAGGGATTTATATAAGCTTCCCAGGCATACTTTTACTGTTTCTGAGCGATTTGTCATTTAAAAGGAAATCCAATTTTTTATTATTATGTAAATGAGGTTCCCGGTGCACTGGAGGCGGAGCCACGTCTGCTCATTTCTTCAGCCTATATTGCCCATCGCTACACAGCCCTGCCCCTCTTTTTATATGCAATTATTGTCACATTCCCAATCAATTACATGGGGAATGATGAAAAAACGAATGCATGGGCCCGCCTCCGGTGCCCTGAGAAGCGAATTTGCATAACAATAAAAACACAATTATCTCCATAATAGGGGATCATTTGAAAACCGAAAAGATGTGTCTGGAAAGCTAATAAATTTCCCTCACACAATGCTGGTTTTACTAATAGGGTGATTTGAGAGCTGACACACCCCCTTTTTAAAGGAATTTTACATTGTACAGCTGATAGTGGTAAGCTAGTTAATACTTTCCTTGTGTATCCTTATGTTCACACGTTCAGTTTTTCCAGATGCAGTTTTCGATATCCAAACCAGGAGTGGAGTGAAATAAAAAGGAGGAGCAGTTTGTCTCAATGATCTGTTCTTAACCATTATGATCCACACCTGCTTTTGGCTGCAAAAACTGCATCTTAAAAACTGAATGTGTGAGCGCACCCTGAATCATCCCTTTAACCAAATACCGAGTCTCTTTTTTAAAAAAATCATTGCTAACAGAATAATTACACTATTACTGCAATAAACGTTAAACATCTATGTTCATATATAAGGCGCACCTGATTATAAGGCGCACCTGATTATAAGGATGAATGACCAGCAGGTGGCAGACCTGTGCACAGCTCAAGGCAGCTGTTGTCTGTAAGTACGGTTCATATATAAAGCGCACTGGACTATAAGGCGCACCTGATTTCTGAGAAAAATCAAAGGATTTTTTGTGCGCCTTTATAGTCCGAAAAATATGTTTTTGAAAAATGATACGTACAGATAAAAAGGGTAATCGAAAAATACATTTAGTCCAGCAAAAAACAAGCCATCATACAGCAGATCATTCACTGGAAAACAGTGAGATTACTTCCCCTGACCGATTTAATCGCCATCATAATGTTGGTGATGCAATCGGTCAAAAGAAGGAATCTCAATGTTTTCTGGTCAATAATCTGCTATATGAGGGCTTGTTTTTGCTTGTTGAGGTCACCACCATTAAGACTGAAATTTAAAGGGGAAGTCTACTTCTACATTGCAGGTGGAGGTTTATTACAACACTTGTCAACTTTTATAAAATTTTGTAGATTTTAGAATTGTCAGAAGAGTCCTATCCCTTACATGACCTTACTTGGGGACCGGAGGGATGTATGAAGCCGTGCTCGGACAGCTACGATCTGGAGGCTCTGCAGCTGGAGATGATGGATCCTCTTTCCTGGCAGAAAGTGACTACCGGGAAGCTGAGCCAAGAAAAACAGTACAGGTACATGAATGTTTACTCTGTACCAGACTTTGAAATGCAATACACCTCGGGCCATCCGCTTCCATCACACAAAACTGGCTTTTGAGTTAGTAAAAGGGCAGCCTTCTCTCTTACAGTTATACACATGTGATGATCTTGAAAAATACAATTAACCCGGCAAAAAACAAGCCCTCTTACAGTCTATCATCGACGAGAAAACATTCAGATTGTTTCCCTTGATATCATGGCAATCACAATAGTAGCGTTTAAATTATTCGTGAAAAGAAATCTCATTGATTTTTTTGGTCATACGATTGTGCTTGTATGAGGGATTGTTTTTTGCAGGACTAATTGTCTTTTTCATTGCTACATTTTTTTTTTTTTTTTACTTTTTTGTACATGAAATTAAATTATGTTTTTGAAAAATGACAGATAAAAAAAGTGTAATCGAAAATACATTTAGTCCAGCAAAAACAAGCCATCATATAGCAGATTATTCACTGTTGGACATTGAGATTCCCTCTCTTGACTGATTTAATCACTAACATTATGATGGCGATTAAAACAGTGAAGGGAAATGATCTCAATGTTCTGGTCTGCTATATGAGGACTTGTTTTTTGCCTGACTAATTGTATTTCCAGTGGCACATATCAATAAATGTTTTTGAATAATAATATGTACAAAAAATATATATATATATTTTTTTTTGCTAGTGACTGGCTGATTAATTGTCATGGAAGCCGGGTACCTAAAAAAATGGTGTCTCAATCTGCCCTATGTGAATGCCTATTGGGCCCTGATGTCCTGTAAATGAGCAGTAGATTGAAGTCGCCCTCTCATAAATACTGCATAGGGGTTAACTTACAAACAAAATCTTTTGGAGATACAGGCGGTCCCCTACTTAAGAACACCCGACTTACATACGACCCCTAGTTACAAACAGACCTCTGGATTTTGGTAATTTACTGTGCTTTAGCCTTAGACTACAATAAACAGCTATAACAGTTATCACTTGTGTCTACAATGAAGTTTTATTATTAATCCTGATTCTTATGACAATCCAACATTTTTAAAAATCCAATTGTCACAGAGACCAAAAAAATTTGGCTGGGGGTTACAATGATAAAGTATACAGTTCTGACTTACATACAAATTCAACTTAAGAACAAACCTACAGAACCTATCTTGTATGTAACCTGGGGACTGCCTGTATTGCAAATTTTTCGGGAGCGTGTCCTCGCACAGCTGTGCTCTTGGCTCCCTGCTTTAACCTGCTAAGAGCACAGCAGTGTGAGGCCATTTGCCTCAATATGTTTGCTGCTACAACTCCAGAAAACAATCAAAGACGACTACTTGATTACTACAGAGCTGAGGTGAAATGCTGTTGGGCAGCGCAGAGAGCTAAGAGCACAGCAGTGTGAGGACACGCCCTCAATAGGTTTCTGGAGTTGTAGGAAGCCTATCAAATCCGGCTGAAATATTTCAACTGTCACACGGGAAAGAGGAAAAAAAAAGCTGTTCAGTGCAGGGAACTCAGAGCACAGCAGTGTGAGGACAGGCATCCTGTTAGCTTGACCTTCTATTCCAGGATTGTAGCTTCTCCGTTTTTGAACAGTTCTGATGATACGAACATACACAGAGGTATGAGATAGCGGGCACTGTAGTTCCATGGACATTTGAGATTATAGGACCCCCTTCACCCCTGTGATTGGTGGAGGTTTCCGATTTCGCAGGTTATCCCCCTTCCTGCTCAAATGTGTTGGCATTAAATCTTATGCTGACCCCCTTTTAAGGCCATAACTACGTGCCTTAAAGGGGTTAAGCACAGGGAGATAACTGTGAGATAATGCTGTGTGCAGACATCTGCATTACAGGAGGCCGGTCACCATGGTTACAGGGAACGTCTTCTGTCCGTACAGACATGTGTGTTCTAATAACCGCCCCAGAACGCGCAGGGAGAGGGCGGCCCGTGCCTTTAAGGAGAGCTCCCGCCTCAGACATGCACATTATTCATTCCCAGCACTTAGGATGTGAATAATGCAGCTCTCCGCATGATCCCGGTGTGAATTGGCTTTTACCGTGTTTGATGGGACTTTGCTTTGTTCCTCCGCTTTATACTGCGTATAAGGAATGAGTGGAGTTCAGCGCAGAGATGTAGGGGCTCTTAAAGGGGTTGGCCGCTTCACATGATTTTCAGAAACGCCACAATAAGCCACTTGCGAATACAGAATCATTACTATTACACAGCAGATATCGCCTGCAGAGCAGTGGCGCCCCCTTGGGTTTTAATAGTTTGATCCCAACTTGGCAGATAGTATAGAGTCCGACTGTGACCTCCATTGAATGACACGGCCTGCAGAGGGCGCTACTGCAACTTCAGACCAATGTAACATTACATTATTGAATTCTTAAAAGGATTTGTCTATAGATGTAACCATGTAGCACGGCAGACGGTGTAAGGTAAAGTCCCTGGAGATTTGTGTATGTTGTTAGTAGCAGCAGGACTGTGAATAGAGTGTTTGGGGTGTGTCCTCACACTTCTGTGTTCTTAGCTTTCTGAAAGCACAGTTCGCTATTGGTCTTGAAGAGAGATGAAACCATACCTTTTGTGTGTGTGTGTAGTTGGTAGCAGCAGGACTGTGGAAGTGAACATCCAGTCCAGAATATCTGCACTAGGGGTGTGTCCTCACACTGCTTTGTTCTTGGCTCTCTCCAATGTGCTGCGACATATTTACTGATTGAAGGGATCTGAAAACTGCAGCGGGTCTTTGGAGAAGCTCAGGGTAGGGAAATAAGAGTACAGCAGTGTGAGGACACACCCAGTGCACTTAGAGAAGCTATAATCCTGGAATATTTCACAGTCCTGCGCAGTGCACAGCAGTGTGAGGACACTGCCCCAAGAAGCTACAACACTAGTATATAAATGATGTTTTTTCACATCACACAGATCTACATGGATAATGCCCTAACACTCTTTGGAGAGAACAGAGCACAGCAGTGTGAGAAGGAGCTATGGTCCAAGAAATATAATTGGATATAGAATCATTTTTCACAGTCCTGCTGCTACTACCAACACACAAACAAAGAAATGGTTACACAGATCTCCAGGGTTAAAATTGCTGATAGATTCCTATGGTAGAATATAAAGCAAATCACCAGCTGCAACTTTGTCTTTGAGGTCGCGTGACGTCTGCGACAACCTGCAACATTAGGGTGATCATAAGTTACCGTAGAGATCTAGGGCGAGGGTCGGTTGCAGCCGCCCCCACAGTAGGACCAGAGACCCCGTCTATCTAATCAATATCCATAAATTACATGTACCCTTCATATTAAGGGAGGAAGACGAGGCGACCCTGAAGACGGAAGATGACTGCTACCAGTCATGTTACCAGGAATGCCCAACCCACAACGACCGCCCGATCCCCGAGATGGATCTCGCAGACTTCTCCCTCTTCATTTGTGATGAGTCAGGAGACAATCCTGCAGCGGTAAGTGACATCACTAGTGATTTGTACCCTCAGGCTCCACAGCACTTGCAATACTACAACCCCCATTCTTGTTCAGGCATGCTGGGAGTTGTAGTCAGTTTGAAGGATAACAGACCCCCAACAAAGATCAATCTCATTTAAAGGTTGACTTAAAGGGATAGTATAGTTCATACTTAGCAATAGTAAAAAATTTTGGGGCAGCTCCGCAATGGCTTTCACAAACAAAGTTGCCAGTCGTGGTCTTAAAGGGGGCGGTGACACAGTTTCTTGCATTGGCCACCATGGGACTGTCTGGTTTAGCCCCATTTAGCCACTACAACCACAGCTTTAGTCTACACGAGGCTTCTTTAGCATAAATCTGTGTAGAATTGGAGGTGGTCCGAGGCCTGGGACCCCCCCGTAAGAAGCAGGAAGAGGATTAGAGGGGGGTGTGATTGAGCCCCAGAACCAGGTAGAACCGCACATTCAGGCGACCCAGTGTGTGTGGACATCGTGTGAGCACAATGTTCATCATGATTTCTGGGTGGTCTGAGGATTGCACAATGATTTGGAAGAGATTGGGGGGTTTTGATGGACCCCTACAGTTTACAAGAACGGTGGTCCCATTCCCTTTAGCGATTCTTCATCAATTTGGGGTATATTGACCCCCTGCAATTTTATTCAACAGCAGACACCATGTTGACGGTCAGATTTCTCTGCTGTCTGAGATCAATCCCATGATGCGTCAGCACAGCATCACATGGGCAGCTCATGTGGATATGGGATAGAAATAAAACCCGGTACAACCGCTTTAAGCTATTGCGCTTCAGCATCTCCATCTTGTTGTATTTCAGCCGGGGACAGACGAATCCTTTGTATCAGCGGCAGAGAGATTCCTACAGGAGGAGACCAGACGAGCGCAGGACTTTGAGAATATCTTGAATTCGCACATTGAAGAGCTGCAGCGATATTCTGAGCACACGGTGAAGAGATACACGGTGGGGGAGAGGACTGCGGCAATTGTGTCATGATGATCCATCCACTGGAATTAAAGAGAGTTTTTGTTGCTGTTGAATGACAGCAAGCAGAGATCTTGAAATCTGAAAAGAATCAATGCAGAACATAGAATGTAAAATCGAAGAACTTTTCACTACACAAGGAATAGCTTTTATTTGCCAAAACCGGAATTATACAGTCACTGACTGCAAACCAAGGTCTTGAAGCTCCTTCAGTTTTTGGCCCTTTAAAATCTCTGCTTTGTGTCAATTAGTGCAGAATGGCTTACAAGTCATGCTTTACACACAAGCCGTGCCCTTGTATGAGAATTTTATAGAGCGGACGTAGTCATTGACTCTTCTGGAGTTATTTCATCTATGAATTTTTTAGTTTATATTTTTAGAAATTTGGATACAGATCTTTAAAAAAAAAAAAAAATTACAATTGAAACTGTTAAAGTTTTGATGAGAAATAAGGTTTTTTTTTGTTTTTTTTTTTAATATACGCTTATGTGACACTTAGTAATGCAATCCTTGTGCGATATTAAAGGGAAGAATCTCCTCTTTAAAATGACTCCAGAACTGTGTTAAGAATATATAGGCCTGTGTTTGTGCACCTTTCCAGCCTATGGCAGAATCTACGTACAACAGCGTCTTTACACGATTCTACTCCCGTAGCACACAATTCTTTAAGGGGAAAACCAAATGCATCATAGTTCCTGACATTACACACCACTCATACATAAAAGCAAAACCGTAAAATAACGGAAAGAAACGGCCCTTTTAAAAATGAGATTGGCATAACGATAAAGAAGAAGCGATGAAACCCTGGACAGTCCTACAACACTCACGGCATCTCCATGAAACTGGCAATGTATGGATGTTGGTGTTTGAGTAACCACCTGACCCGCCCCCTTTTGTCGTGAGAGGGGCGTGGCTACACCTATATTAAGGCGGAAAAGTGGATCACAGATTCATGGACCAAAAAAATGGAAATATCTGAATTATATCCAGGTTGTCTTTGAAGTCTTTAAGCAGCCATTGTAAGAGACATGACAAACACATGTAACTGGAGTCACATTAACATTTCTGTTCATGGGACAGAGGAAAATCTGAATCGATTAAACGTTTGCTCTTCATGGGACATGGGAATAGGAGGGGTTAGAAGAAACTTTTTAGGGCAGTGGTTCTCAAGCTTCATAATGGGGCGACCTTACGATACAGTACCGCATGTTGTGGTGATCCCCAACAATAAGATCATTTTCATTGCTACTTCATAACTAATTGCTACTGTTCTAAATATTCGTTATAGTCACAGGGACCCCTCCCGTCGTCAGTGTTCTCCTCAGTAGTCACAGCGCCTGCCCCAAGTAACCAGTAATTACAGTGATCCCCCAAGTAGCCAGCAGTCACATTGATATCCCCAGTAGACAGTAGTCACAGTGCCTGCCCCAAGTAGCCAGCAGTCACAGGGATACCCCACAAGTCACATTGATATCCCCAGTAGTCCCAGCGCCTGCCTCTAGTAGCCAGTGATTTCCTCTCAACACTTAAAGCGAACCCATCTGACAAATTAACCCCTAAAACTAAATATATTTTCATAAACTGCCATTAGAAAGCATTGCCCCTATCCCTGCATTGTCCCTCTAGATGGCTGTAAACTTAAAAGGACATCTACCACCACATTTAGGGGTGGTAGACTGTCCCTAAACGTATGCTTGTTACCATAGGGGTGATGGGGGACTGCTGCTTGCATGCTCCGGGACGTCTTCTTTCTATACCGTAATATGCAGTAATAAAGTTTATGCAAATAAGCCAGAGGCGCCAGCCGAGTGCCTCCTGGCTCCATCGTAACATAATTTATGTTGACGGTGACGTCACACGACTGTGCTAATCTCGTGCAGGAACTACATTCCTTGCTCAGCCTGTGTGTATGAGATACTCTTATACACATGAATGACAGCCTGTTCTCGAATAACGAGTACCCGAGCATTTTAGTGTTCGCTCATCTCTAAGTATGACCCATTGTTAAATTTTAGAAACAATTAAAAATTGTGTAAATCTGTAATAAAATACATACGGTAGGTACTGGGATACTGGGATATGTCAGTGATAACAGAGACATGATGAAGATGGCTCTCTGAGGCATTCCAGGGAAAGTCCTGGAAACACTACAATTATGCAGTTTATAGTACAGGCAGTCCCTGAGATATGTACAAGATTGGTTTTGTAGGTTTGTTTTGAAGTTGAGTTTGTATGTAAGTCGGAATTGTATATTTTATATTTGTAGCCCCAGACAAATTTTTTTGGTCTCTGTGATCTCTGGATTTTAAAAATGTTGGGTTGTCATAAGAACCAGGATTAATAATAAAGCTTAATTGCAGACGCCTTTAATAACTGTTATAGCTGATTATTGTAGCCTAAGGCTAAAGTACAGTAAATTACCAATTACCAGAGGTCCGTTTGTAACTAGGGGTCGTATGTAACTTGGGTGGTCTTAAGTAGGGGACTGCCTGTATAGTGTAAGTGTAAGATAGGGGACCGCCTGTACTTCAGAAATTATGCCAGCCAGGCATTGTACCAGTCTCCAGAGGGTCAAACTCTTATTGAACTTTAATCCTTCCTCTTTCTGCCTGGTATAATAAGACAAATCGTAACCGAAATACCGAGGCATTGCTCATGTGGTTTTTCTCTTTGCTGTCAAAACGTAGAAATGCCGACTTCTCAAATATTCTCTTTTTGTTATTCTACTGTTGGCTACAATGTGACACTTTCTCAATTCCCTCTCTTTTAAGTTTTTAAGAAGACATTCAGGCACAAACTTCCACAATTATTTTTAGCTCTGTTTAGTCTTATTATTTCTCCACCATTGTTTTTAGCAGGCCCGCTCTTGCGTTTGATCACGCTTGGGTGGCAGACAGTTGATATTTTCTTCATATAAATGTGACTTTTTGCAAACTACAGAATGATTCCTGAGCAGACGACATTGTGTTCTGATGAATATTGCAAATAAAACCATTTTATTTGCAGTTTTTATATCTGGACATATCTGGTCCCAAGCTATGGGGCGCGTAATATCAGGGGACGCCATCATTGGCACTTACTTTCTCTTGGCATGAGGTTCCTACATGCTGCTAGTGCTGTTCAGCATCCACCAGGTCCTAATACTGTCACCCTTCATGGGTGCTTGAAAATGCTCTGGCTGGTTATTAAAGGGCTGATGTATACACTGTGCAACCTTATCACTCAAAAGCTATACATTCCCTCATGGCAAGCTTATCCCCTGGAAATGTGGTTTTCAACTTCTAGTGCCCTGCTTAAATATATCCACATATAGTTAATTCATATCACCCATGTTTGACCTCGCTATACTATATTTGACTGCTAGATCTAACTATCCTCTAACGGGCAGGTACATTTGACCCTGTACCTCTTTCAAAGAGCTTCACTTTGTTTACTGATATAAGTGGACATGAGGTCAGCCAAACCCGAACTTAAAAAATTCTGGCCCTGACTGAGTAGGGAGCCCCCACCAGTAGCACCCATGACCAGTGCTGGCACCAATCGCAGATGTTAACCTGTTTCAGGCCACCGTGAAATCGACCAGAACCATTTAAATCCCAGTGGTGTGTGGGCAATGCTATTTTGAGGAAAGTTGTCATTGCCCGAAGCCTCAACAGGAAGAGACAATTCTCACCAAGATGGTGACCGTGCAATCGCAACATTGATTTGAATTCCACCAGTGGCTCTAATGCCAGAGTTTAACGAGATTGGTGCTGGTATTACTGAAATGGGGTGAGCCAATCATACTTGTGACTGAAAGTCACATATCGAATTTGGGTCCAGGGGCACGAATCTGCATAGATCTAAACTTTGTGGTTTGGTTCCACTCAACACTGCTAATATGTACAAACTTGCCTGGTCTGAGCTTGGCTTGTCCACCAGCCATATCTCTGCCTGTCCCTCTCATACTGTACATCAACATCTCTTAACTTATGTTGGTCAGCTACCACTGAACAACAATTATTCCTAGAAGTAGCGGCTTTGGGTTCCCCTACTTCAAAGTCCATTTCCCTGTAATGGGTTAAAGTATGAAGCCAGGCAGCTACATAGACAATACCCTCAGGGGTAGCCCTTTGCAAAGTCAGTTTGGTAGCTCCGTGATTCCACGTCTGGGAACTCACTGTGCTTGGCAAACCAGTTTCACTTTGGGCCACTACTGAGGCCATTTTTCCTGGACTTCTCTGGTTTTTACCCCTTCTCCACTATAAATAGATCTGGTCTTTGCTGTGGAGAAATTGCAAGGCTTCTATCTCTAATGGTGGTCTCAGTGTCAATAGCAGCCGGTGCAGAGACACCAATGCATGACACCGGGGGATAAAGCAGGATAATGGTCAGTCCCAAGGGAGGACACTGAGCCACCCTGCTGCTCTAAATGACTCTACATTTTTAATAATTTCTCTGAATTTAGAAGGTTTCAGTGAAACAACATTTCTAAAGTTATAGGCCATGTTATGAATTTAGCTTTTTTCTGTTAAATCTATCACTTTGAAAATAGAATATGGCGCTCGTTAGCTTACTTCCTACTTAACATCCACTAATTCTATGGCCCACATTCCCCAGGTGCAGTTTGCAAGTGCCTTGTGCAGGGGGCGCCAGCTTCATGAATTGTGGCGCCCATTTTTTATGAATCTGGCTCCCCTGCACTGCTCCAACTTTTTAACATGGGGCGTGCCACACACTTCTGTCGAACTCTGCATGATAAATGTGGTGCATGGCCCAACGAAATTTGGGTAGCGTAGAAAATAGTGCCGTCGCGACACAGAAGGGTCGCTTGTGACACATATGTGGCGCGGGCGCTTCTTAAGTACACGTGCAAGCTGTTTGCACATTAAAGAACGTGCAAAGTCCAACACACAAGCTGTGCACGGCCTTAAGTAAATGTGGGCCAATGAATCCAAAATTATGACAATCCCAACTCCACATAACATAGATGTGTCTTGTTTTCCTCTTACTAAAAAGGATTCTTGATTTCATTAATTTATAATGTCTAATCCCCAAGTAGAAAAAAAACAAACACTTCATAGAACCTAACATATTTAAGATTTTCAAATCCATAATTTGCATAATTTATGTAAAATCTTAATGTGAAGCTTTTTATGTACACTTTTGCTTGAAGGCACCATGGTCTATCTAAATGCTTCTTACTATACACAAAACTCTGCCTAGCACTAACACACTTCTATCATGCAGGTCCACAGCGGGTTTTTATGGTATAATTTGTGATATATTCATCTAAAATGAGGACTTCTGCAGACAACAGATATTATTAGTGACAAAGTAGAACTGTAGAAGGATTCAGGAAGGTTCCTATGTGAGCAGTTGCCAGGGATGCAACACTTCAAAGCTTTTGATTTACAGATCTATGCCATCTAGCTGAGTGAGACAAAATGAGCATGTAGCCGCTTTTTTGGCTTTTTTCCTGGCATCAAAACCAATTCGACCCAGGTTCTGAGGAGACTGCATATAGTGGCCGTCTACTTGGACTCAGCTAGTATCTGAGACCACGTGGAATGGTGAAGGTTCAAGGCCTGTTGACACATGGTGAGCATCAAGACCAGTTCACATGGTGCGGTATTGTATAGCATCCGCTGTTTCAGTGGTGCGGTGCTTGTGTAGACTCGGGCCGTACATGAAAATTGACCAGCTGGGACTTATTCGCTATACAGGCTCCTGCCTCTTGATGTATATGTCTGCGCCAAAGCAGCAGCGGGGTTATTATACGCAAGTGCACGAGCACCCACGTATGATAAATGACCCACTCTCTATATACATATATGTTTATGTTGGACATTGTACACATGTTTGACAAAGATCGCTTGATGATTGAAACGTTGCACCTGGATGGAATAAAGCTCCTTGTGAGTTACATTTTTCTAGCATTGATAGAAGTGCCACCTTTATCATACAATGTAATTATCGCTTCCCAATCATAATTGCTATCCCCACCCGATGTGTAAAACTGTAGCAGAATGAGTTACTGTACATATCACCAAAATAGGTCTTGTCCCAAAGGAACATGTGATGTAATGAGTTCCATCTCAATAAAAAATGTATAATTAATTTGTATAACACTTATTCCACTATACCCTTTTTTACTATTTTACCATATAATTTACTTTTAACCATACGTCGGCTGCGGGGGTTTGGAAAGAGCTCATGAGCTGAGCCCTATACAGCTGGTAAGCTGGTGAGCTGGTGGTGCACTCACCGGTAACACAAGCGATTGGTGCTAGTATCCGATCGCAGGTGTTAACCCTGCAATTGCCAGCGCCATTAAAAATCCGGCAGCACATGGGCGCCGCCATGTTGGTTGCTCCCCATGACGTCCTCGGGGAGCGGCAGTCCATTGCTATGATAGCCTTGGGTCACACAAAGACCCGGGACAGTCTAGTTTCACATCATTTATTACAATGTGCGATTTGTACATTGTAATAGATGGTGTGAAAAATCCCCATTTACTGCCATACTGTAGTATGGCAGTATATGGTAGGATCTATCAGACAAACTAGGGTTAAATTACCTTAGGGTGGCTGTTAAATAGTAAAAAAAAAAAAATTAAAAACCAAAAAATTCAAATCCCCCCTTTCCATAGAACTTATATAAATATAAATAAACAGTACAAATGATAAACATGTTAGGTATCACTGCATCCCAAAATGGCCGATCCATCAAAATATAATAAACGGTTATTCCTGGCGTTTAACTCTATAAAAAAATCTATAAAAAGCGATTAAAAAAACTGTGCAGTCCGCAAAATGGTAGCAGTGAAATGTCATCAAAAGTTGCAAAAAATGACACCACCCACAGCTCCGTACACTGAAGTATGAAAATTTTATTAGCACCGGAGGATGGCAAAATGAAGAATTCTTTTTTTTGTACAGGAAGTTTTAATTTTTGTAAAAGAATGAAAACATTATAAAACCTATATAAATATGGTATCCCCGTGATCATACCAACCCAGAGAATAAAATAGACATGGCATTTAAGTTGCACAGTGAAAGCAGTAAAATCCAAGCCCACAAGAAATGGGGCAAATGTATTTTTTCACCAAATTCACTGCATTTGAAGTTTTTTTTCCCGCTTCCCAGTACATGTCATGGAATATTAAATACCATCACTATGCAGTGCAATTTGTTACGCAGAAAACAAGCCCTTATTTTTATGGTCGCTGGTTTGAATGACATTTTCAGACATGGTCCCATATACAGTAATGAAGCATTTATTTCTAGCTATTCGATAATAAAACTCTTCCTATGCAGACAAAGGACTAGTGATTGTCACAGTGCGGCAGATGGCCTGGCGTTCATGTTTATTGTTACTGGGAATTAATATACAGGGACAGCTACTGACTACAAGCCTCGCAGTTATCTTCATTTATGACCATGATAACTATAGACATGGGGCACATGGGGAGGATAGTTATGTCTGCCTGTGCCTGACAACTCAGATCATCTAGACTATGGAGGATAATATATGATGCTATTATAAATATACAGAAAAAAATGAGTAAAACAAGGCAATTTCTGATCATATTTTCTAGGCTGGAGGCTATGAATGATATTGAGGGCAGTCTGGAAGTCTGACACAATGACCTGTCTATGATTAGCTGTTTGTAGCAACCTCTAGGGCAGGGAATGGAACCCGAATGTGGAAGCCGAATCCACCTTAAAGTGGCCATTGTGGAAAACTGCAACTCTACTTGTATTAAAATGAATGAAAGCTCAGATGCTATATAGTGGTGTAACATTCATTACCTGTATAATTTCTGGTGTCACCTTCTGCCTAGAACAGCTACAGTGCAGGGCTGGGGACCCCCACCAAATGGATATTTCTGGGTTATCCTGAGGATATGTAATCAGCATCAAGCTGTAAAAATCTCTTTAAACAAAGTCTACCAGAAGTTTTGACCCTATAAAATTAACGGAGACCTGGAGTTGTGTGTAAACATACCTTTGTATGTGTAGTCAGTAGCAGCAAGACTGTGAAAAACTTTCCAGGACTGTAGCTGGACTTGGAACCCTGGTGGAGGCTTCTTACACAGCAGTGTTATGTTATCCCTTCAAATTGCTTTACAGCTCCTGCTGTGATATCTAAGAAGTAGCCTAAAACTTCTCTTACTTAGAACAGAGGGGAGAAGCTGTAATCTTGTCAGTTAAGAGATATCACACACCAGTGCTACAAGTCCAGCTACAATCCTCTAATATATATATATATATACACACACAGTGGGGCAGATTTACTTACCCGGTCCTGTCGCGATCCCGCGGTGCGTTGTCCAACGTGGGTTCGGGTCTGCCGTGATTCACTAAGCCCGTGCGCCCAAGTCCCTATGCCCGTCGCTTCCGCGGTTTGTCCGATTCCATTGGGTTGTCTGACGGCCACGCCCCCCGATTTCTGTCACGTGCAAGCCGGCGCCGATGTCCCAAAATCTGAAACTCGGGGCAATTCGGCGCACAATGGTAATATTCGGGAAACCCGACCGAATCGCGGTCACGCAGGCCCTTAGTAAATGAGCCCCATTATGTGTGTATATATACATATATAAGGCAGTCCCTGGGTTACGTACAAGTTAGGTTCCTTGGGTTTGTGCTTAAGTTTAATTTGTATGTAAGTCGGAACTGTATATTTTATAATTAAAATTTTTTTTGTCCTAGTGACAATTGGATTTTCAAAATTTTTTGCTGTAATGGGACCAAGGATTATCAATAAAACTTCATTACAGACACCTTACAGCTGATCATTGCAGTCTGGGACTATAGTAACATCCAGAGAGCTGCACCAGAGGTCATAGGGGGCAGAGAGGTCCGTCTATGACTAGGGGTCATCTGTCCTTAAGTAGGGAACTACCTGCATATACAGTAAAGTCTTTTAAGGCCTCATCGTCAAGAGGTTAGAGTAATTTCATTTTGTTGATGGCAAAGAAATAATGATAATTCAGTATGAATGTGTATAGGACAGTAGATTACCGTAATAAGTTCATATATATGTAGATCCCCGATTTTTAAAAACCTGCAAAACTGTAACTACACAACGATGCCAAAAAACTGGAGGTTTGTTTATCTGTATTAATCCAGGCAGAGCTCTGCGCGGTAAAGGACGGTACAGTAATTGATCGCGTAGAGTGTCGATTAAGAAAGCATTGTCTGAAGACGGACCATCTTTCTTGTTTCGGCCGTCGAGGCTGTGATGGATAATCGTACTTTACATAATGAAATGTCAGTAAATATAGTAATTGATGTTAATGGAAAATAAAAAGGAGAGGAACTCATGTAGTGAGGAACAGCAATGCAGCATGAAAAGTAGAGGATTCAGCAGTAATGAGTGACAGGATTTAGTATTTGGCATTAATGTTGCTTCGTGACTGTTTTTAGGTTTGTGATCCCGATTCTTTAATCAAATTCTGCATAAATCAATATATAAGAAGATACTAAGAAGAGACGTAGTATAATATCTCTATAAAGAAACATGCGGCATCCACCACTTTCATGATAACATGCTGATAACATATCCAAAGAATAGGTCATCAGATTGGGGGGATCCAACCCCCAGGAACCCCACAGATTAGATGGATCACACAGCTCCTTTCTCAATGTAGTGGTCAACCAGGTAACTGGAGATCATCGGTGCTCTTGGGGTTGGACCCACCACTCAATTTTTTTTTTGTCTTCAGGATTTTTAACCTAGAAAAATTATTAACTTCCACAGTAAATGACTTAATCTGTTAATGCTACTAACTCTTACACCCCCCCACAAAGTTTTTGTACTTTGGTAGGGGCAATAGGGGCTATATGGAGAGGGATCAGTGGATGTGCTTTTTCCATACAGGTTGGTGTCAGCTTTATTACACAGCTGACACCTGCTTTTAACTTCCCTGATCGGTCCTGGCACCAATTGCTTCAGTTAACCTGTTAAGTGTCATGGTGGAACCCAACAGCATCACCTACAACAACAACAACAAAAAAGTTCTGATGGAGGGCGCCATCATTATAGATCAGCAGTGGTTAGGATTACAGCCTTGCAGCACTGGGATCCGGGGTTCAAGTCCCAGGTTCAACATCTGCAAAGAGTTTGTATGTTCTCTCTGTGTTTGCATGGGTTTCCTCTGGGTTCTCCGGTTTCCTTCGACACTCCAAACATAGTGGTAGGTTGATTAGATTGTGAGCCCCATTCGAGACAGGGACCGATTTGGCAAGTTCTGTGCAGCGCTGCGTAATCTCTGTACATTATATAAATAAAGAATTATTATTCACAATACACTACTATTATAATATATTGTATGTGCAATCATACCCCCTAGGGTTAAAGTACCTAGGGGGCCTGAAATAATAATTCACAAGAATAACATAAGCTCTGTTTTATGTAGCTCCTACTGTGTACACCGGTCTAATGAAAGGGCTCTCATACCCCATCCAACAAATGTCTTTGAACAGATGACCGGAATCAGAAATAGCAATCAAACTTTCTTTATATATATATATCAAAAAAGTGAAAAGACATAAAACACATGTACATCACCAAGTCTTCGGCGAATTGTGCCAATTGTCCATAAGTTGGTTGCACACTAGGAGACCATGGCCTTTCACTGAGCCGCCAACGCCCGTATAGTCCTGTGTGACACTGCGGAGGAGTACAATGTATTCATGAGGGGACGGGATTAGGGGTGGTGACTGCCACATGACGCGCCGGATAGCTTTGAGAGCGGTTCGGCGTTTACTCCGCCGCAATGTTAGATAGCGTTATCAGAGGTTTCCTATAACGCTATCATTCTAACTCTGCGGCGTTTGGTGTAGCACTAGGAGCTGCTTACTTTAGTGCCGAATTAATGGGTGACAGGTCCTCTTTAAACAAAAATGTAAGTGTTAAAGGAATAACATCTTCAATAACTGACCAGAAAGAATGATATTTGTTTGTAGCACGGGGTCCCTTCATCAGGCAGGTTTAAAAATGAAGCACTGAGTGAAGGACACAAAGTGTAAGTGATGTTACACCAAGATAATTAGTGCATGATAGATCATTAAGATAAGCTGGGGCCGTAAAACTAAGGTGTCTGCTATACATGGAAGGGCAATAGGGGTGATGATCGAGGAGTCCAAGCATCTTCAGTGGGTCTCTTGGGGAGGTTTAAAGTGTGACCATGAAATGGGCCATAAATCCATTAACTATAATGATTTTATGTAAATGATTGGAAGGTCATCATCAATTTGAATTCAATTATGTCACTCTTGGGGATGTAAATCTAAGTATACAGGCAGTCCCCGGGTTACATACAAGATAGGGTCTGTAGATTTGTTCTTAAGTTGAAATTGTATGTAAGTGGGAATTGTATATTTTATCATTGTAATCCCAGCCACAACTTTTTTGGTCTCTGTGACAATTGGATTTTAAAAATGTTGTATTGTCATAAGAATCAAGATTAACAATAAAGCTTCATTACAGACACCTGTGATAACTGTTACAGCAGTTTATTGTAGCCTAGGACTAAAGTACAGTATATTACCAATATCCAGTGGTCCGTTTGTAACTAGGGGTCGTATGTAAGTCTAGTGTTCTTAAGTAGGGGGCCGCCTGTATTGTCTTTGTAAGGAATAGGTTGGAGATTTCTTTAAGATGTCCATCTGATGGTTATATGTGACCACAAGTGGTGCCTGCAGCTCCGTCTTAGGTACAGTGGACAGTCTGTTTGTGATAGATTGTAGTTTGTACGGTATTGTTTTTGTTGCATATGTGCATAATTTGACCAGGAAATGTATGTGAGATTTAGAGGAGCTAAGAATTTGCTAGTTTTTATTGGAAAGATAACAGTTTTTCTTCAGAGCCTGTCCGGATTCTGTGATCTCTAACTTTCCATGACCAATCTACCTCCAAGGACCTTAAGTATGTATTCATGAATACTACTATATCATTAGGTCCTGGAAGGTAGATTGTCCGTTTTATAGACAGGAATGTAATCAGCTGAAGTAAAAGGCATTTCTGAACCAGGGGCTTCACATGACATATTAGGAAAGCAGTGCAAAAGTTTTAATAGATGTATATTGGTAAGTTACCTAATATTCTTCCCCAACACTTACACACATTACAAAAATATGATGTAAAGTGGCCAACCCCTTTATTATAACAATCCAAGTACTGACACAAGGACTTAATATAGCACCTTGATTTATGGCTCATTACATTCAAAGGTCGACACTATTGCCCTTCTTTGTTTAACAAGAAAAAAATAAAAATGATACCTCAGTTTCATTGCCCTGGTTTATTTCACTGTTCTATCACATAAGTATTAATTGACTTGGTGTAACATTTCTTATATTGAAAATATAATTTTGTGAAGATAGGAGATGTGGATAACCTGTAACATCATCTAATGTTGCCAGTGATTAAATGATGGGTGAGTGCTATCTATATAAAGGACATTGTACAGGGAGGAGGAGGGGATAAGCTGTGACATCATCTAGTGTCAGTAGTGATGTAATGATGGGTCAGTGTTATCTATATAGAGGTCATTGTACAGGGAGGGGGAGGAGATAAGCTGTGACATAATCTATTGTCAGTAGTGATGTAATGATGAAGACTATTTTTAATCATGTCTGTGATGTAAATGAGGTTAGTGCAACAATTACAGACTATGGAACTTTTTTAAAATAAAATATGGATAATGATATATACAAAAAAAATTAAAAAACATTAAATATTTCAAGAAATATGATTTAATACAAAGATCGGCTTCAACATAATCCTTTTCTAGTGACACATTTCCTTTAGAGCTGAGAGATGTATCACTATAGATGCAGATTTTCTCTGTGATGTTTGTAATCGAAAAAAAAGAAGTGAAATATAGTTTTTTTTTAAATAAAACCAAAGCAGTAAAATGTGAAATACAGAGAGTTCCCACAGATTCTTTTTCTAGTTAGCAGGATAGAAAGATGGGAAGTCAGGGTCAGGGGTCCATATACATAAATATACACTGAATCATCAGAGCTTCTCTGTAACATTTTCTATTATTGGAGATTTTAGTTCAGGAAAATTATTAGAGAAGGGTTTTTTCATTATTTTTATCTCTTGTCCAGCAACAAATACTGCATCCTCATCCAATACTGCATTTTAGGGACAACCCATTGGGGCAGATTTATCAAAAGTGTCTGAAAGTAAAACACTGTACATATAAACAGTACTTTACTGCACCAGATTTGTGAAAAAAAGTTTCTGATGATAAATCTGGAGGAGTTTAGGATGGTCTAGTCATACCTTGCACCTTCTATTAGTTCGTCAAGTTTACAAATGAAAACTGCTCCAAAATTCTGGTATATTAGAATAATTTTTGGCGCATGGACTTTGTCCTGCTAAGTCACACCCCTTTTCAGAGGACACACCCCTTTCATTGTACTAGTTGTAAAAGAATTTTAATACTGGCTTCAACCCCTGTTAAATGTGAATGATAAATCTGACCCCTTGGGGCTCGTGTACTAAGGGCTCTGCAGCCGCACTTTCATCGGGTTTCCCGAATATTTCCGTTTTGCACCGAATTGCCCCGGGATTTTGGCACATCGGGGCCAGCTTGCACGTGACAGAAATCGGGGGGCGTGGCTGTCCGTCAACCCGACGGATTTAGACAAACCACGGAATTTAAAAAAGATTTTGTGTTGCAAGATCAAGCACTCACATGCACTGGGAAGAAGCAGGTGAACTCCAGTGGATCTCGGCGCAGCAGCGACACAGGAAGGAACTCGGACGCACAATCTTGAGATCTTGAAAATGGTGAGGAATGGATACAGAAAGTATATTGAAAAATTTTGGAACTTTTTTTTACACAAATCATATCAATTATTTGCTGAAAGTGAACAATCTCTTCCATGTGGTGGCACTTCAGGAAAATCGTATGCATTCTTTCTGGTTATCCACAGCTAAAGACTTTGGTTGCCAAAGAAGATTGCAAGTAAGGATTATTAGGAGGAACGCATCAGATGTGCTGCAGGGAGCATACAGAAAGTACTTAAAGGAAATCTACAATCAAAATCCATCATGATAAACCAGGTACACTTACTCATAGATCCAGGCACTGTGACTGTGGTAATCCTCTTATATTTGCTATCCATGGCCTCCTTGCTTCTAAAAATCAACTTTTACAATTATGCTAATGAGGCAGAAGGGCTCTGAGGGGTGTTACCAGAGTCTGTATCTCCTCCTTCCTTAGTACTTCCCCCTTCCTCTGCCTGCTGTCATCTAACATAATGAGAGGGAGAAGTGTCCCTGCACTGTGTAACAGTCTCTGAATCTGCAGCACAGTGGGGCACTTGTAACATCTCCAGAACTCTTCAGACTCATTAGCATAATTATCACATTTAATTTTAGAAGGAAGGAGGCATGGATAACAAATATAAGAAGATTACCACAGTCACGGTGTTTGGATCTATGAGTAACTATCCCTGATTTTTCATGATGGATTTTGATGGTAGATTTCCCTTAGGCTACATTCAGACGATGTATGCCCGCCGTACCGTAGTACGGCGGGCATACATCGGCGCTGTGGAGAGCAGCAGGGGATGAGCGCAACTCACCCCCGCCCATCTCCATAGGCATATACAGTGCACGGCACCGTATCACGTAGGACGTGTCGGTACGGTGCCGTGAGCCCATACAAATGTATGGGGGACGTATATCGGTCGGATATACGTTTAATGGGATTAATGGGATGCCCTCCTTTCTATGGTGTAGCCAAAATTAGCTGCGTCCCATTTAGTTGCCCAAATCAACTTGCCCCTACATTTGGGTTTTATGTATTTTAGAGGTTTAGTTAAATGGATATCAACCAAAACAGCAATTTTGGAAATAGAAGAAAATGCAGGATTGTTTTTTTTTTATATTGTTTTCTCTTTTTATAGATTTATATTAAAGTTTTCTGTGTCATGTTAATTTGTGGTTTCCTTTAAATGTAATTAGATGAATTTTGAAGTCTGTTGCATTAAGGAAATAATGGCCATTACTGCTAGAAATTGCATATTCTTCCAATAATGATGACAGGGTTAATGGTGTTTGAATCAATCTGTTTCAATTTTCTTAGTAACTTATGATCCCACAGGAAAATGTATCACTTCTAAAGGTCCAGCTCTTAAGGACACCACTATTTTTTATAAGTATAGGATAAGACATTACAATAAGATCTATGAAAGGCAGAGAAAATCGTACTTACTTATCCTTCTCAGAGTCCCGAGCATGGGTCCCTTCTTTACTTGCGGTTCTCGCTCCTGCTCCTAGATGGAAATCATGGGCCCCACTTCAGCCAATGAGTAACTTCCACTGGCCACAGGGTGTCCCTTGTGTTGACCATGAGAGGTCACTTCCGCTGGTGTCCCGGGTAGGAGGACCTTCTGGCCAGACACAGTTCCCTTCATTCCTGGAAAATCCAATCTCAGATTTGGTTAAAGGGAACCTGTGAGCAGAAATGGACCAAATTAACCAATACCAGTATGTTGTTAAGCAGCTAAATACCATCCAGATAATGGGGGTCATTTACTAAGGGTCCGAATTGCGTTTTTACGTCGCGTTACCCAAATGTTACCATTTTGCACCGATTTTCTATGAATTGCCCAGGGATTTTGGCGCACGCGATCGGATTGTGGCGCATTGGCGCCGGCATGCACGCGACGGAAATCGGGGAGGCGTGGCCGACGGAAAACCCGTCGGATTCAGACAAACCGCTGTATTTAAAAATAAAAATGTGTCGCTTACCTGCACCCGGCCTGGCTTGGTGAACTTCAGTGCACTCCAACGGAATTCAGCGCAGCAGTGACACTTAGTGGACATCGGGCGCACTACCTTAGTGAATCGCGGGGCGACAGAGAACGCGCCGCTGGATCGCAAATGGACCGGGTAAGTAAATCTTCCCCAATGTTTCTTCTGTGGCCCAGCTTAGAGGCATCATCCAGGTAATGAACGTTGAAATGAGATGTAAATTAGTTGTATAAAGTCATGGCGGCAGAGAGTATAGCACTAATGTTAAGCTCTCCCTGCCCCACAATGCCCCATTCCCAGTGACTGCCATCATTCAGCAGACTTCTTGAGAGCCATTTAGTGATATCCCCAGACACAGAGATATCATTTACAGCAAAGAGGGCATAATGAGCTTTAATTCAGTGTTGAGCTCTCTGCCTCCTCGTCTTTGTACATACAATATACATCTCACTTCGAAGTTGATTTTCTGGAACCACAATGGGACCACAATGGAACATCAGAGAAACATGATTTTGAAGCTGTGAAGCTGCAAGACAACATATTGGATGTGGTTTTCCAGATCAATTTCTGCTGACAGGTTCCCTTTAATGTCCATTATAGTTTGTCAGGAATGTTTTAACACAGAATAGATAGATATGTAGATAGTTACTTGGTATTATATAGTAAAATTGTTATGTTTTATGTTACCTTCTTATATATTATATTTAATATGACTAAAATAATCCATGTGTATTTTATTCAAGGCTGCGCATGATGATAATTTCCATCTTAGATAGGAGCCTCTTTAGTAATCAATTGCGCTTATTTCTAAAAATCTTATATGATTGGAATGATGATTAGAAGTTTGGCTTTCTACAAGGCTTTCTTGTTAGGGGAAAGGGATTGGTTATGAAAATGAAAAGGGAATCAATTCCATTGAGCGAACGCTTAAGCATAAAAAGAAGATCCTAAGGCTGCATTTCAATATCGTCTTCAAGATAAAGATTGAGTAATAATCTCGTAATGTATAATACTTCACTGCATAGGAAGGAGAAGTTTGTTTAGGAAGTTGCTTTGCCATATTTGCATGTTAATAGTCAAAGGGGGAGATTTATCATAAGTTTGTGAGGTAAAACTGTTTTAGCTGTCCATGGAAACCAATCAGAGCTCAGCTTCAATGTTATAAACAGCTGTGGGAAAATGAAAGCTGAGCTCTGATTGGTTGCCATGGGCAACTGGAACAGTTCTGCTCTCAGACACTTCTGATAAATCTCCCCCATAGACGATGCCCATGCCAGATAAACAATTCATTGGATGCTACTGGTCACCAATGTGTAGGAGGGGGTGCAAAATACCTATCAAACATGTTCTGTAAGATACAGATATAACAGATTATTACATTCTGCCAAAGAACCATGTATGGGTAGGCAAGTGATATCCAGGACTATTACAACTGACTGGTTGTTTTTTCATTTCATTGAGTTCCCTACCAAGACATGGAAAAGATCAACACCCGTGGCAACTGTCTTCTTATCATACCCATCATCTCTGCCCTACATAGAAAGCACCATTATGTACCCCTTGCCTTCCACCTGGCAATTATAAAAATCAGGCTGTCTGTGAGGAACCTGATAAGTACAGTATATACCATCCAGGAAGAAGCCACTTATACTTCCCACCTGGTGATCACCATGTTCGGGGTAAACTCCTAGGTCCTAGAAAACCATATAAGCTCTGTAGCGCCTACAGAAAGCTATATCCTCCTTGTTGTTTATAAGCCGCTCATTGTTCCCAGCTAGTATTGAGTGGCACTCAATCATATGTATATATATATAGTGAGTTCTTCTATGAATATTGTGACTCTTAGCACACTATATAAACACTATGTACTATAGTTGATATATAAAACCTGTTACACTGTATGATCACTTCATTGTTGCCACATTAAGGGGCTGAAAGGTGGTATGCAAAAAAAAAATAGTTATGAATATAGTTAATCCTTAGCCTCCTTATCTGTCTGAAGTAGAGAAGACCTTCAGATATACTGCCCACTGCTAGATAAAGAAGCAGAAAAAGGTAGAAAGAAGCAGCTTTACTTAATAAAGTTTAACATTCTGCTCATGTGCACCCCTCATCTGAAGTGGCTAAATGAAAACTAATAATGGGTATTTGGGGATTGGATATAGAATCAGGGGGGGAAAAAGATGGATGCCAGCTAAGCCAATAGACTGTTATATGACTTGAAAGAAGAAAAGGATAAAAAGTTATGTACTATTAGTTCTGCAAAATATCAGATTGATCCAGCACCAAAAAGCTATTTAAAAAGTTGTGTTTTCAGACTTGGAGAAATTCTAAATGTTTCATAAAACTAAATCTAGCACAGGTACAAGGTACAGGTAAAATCATATCACCTTCACGTTTCAATCACAACAGCGCCATGATATGTTTTATGGAACAATTGGAATTTGTCAAATAAAGTCTGACAACAAAATGTAATGTCCGTGCCAATATGCCCCTTGGCATATTAAGTGGCGTTAATTCCCAGTTGCGTTTCCTATGTGTGAACTGTGACTTAGCTTTTGTTGTTCATTGGGTTAATTAGCCCCACCCTGCTCTCTGGAGTTTAGCTCTGTCCAGTAAGGGTTACTAGCCTGATGGTGTCCAGGATCTGCTTTATATACCTGTTCAGTCCCATCAGACCTCACTGGTTATACTGCATTTCTCAGCTTATTTGTTACCTGTGCTTTCTATTGATATACTATTGCTTACTCAGGTTATCTGATCTCAGCTTTGTACTACGACTATCCCTTTTGAATCTGTACTATACCTGCTTTCTCATTATGACCCTGACCTCGCTTTCTGTGTTATTTGTTTGTCAGTCTTGTTTTGTGTCTGCACTGGGGCTTAGGGAGGGACCGTGCCCATGGTTGTCCCCATGGTTGTCCCGTGCCACCACTAGGGCACCTGAGGTAAGTAGGCAGGTGACAGTTTGTGGGGGCACAGTTTAGGATTTACTGTCATGTCTGTCCTCTCTGTGGCCTTTACCCCCCCCCCCCCCTGCCTAATACAAAACTTTATCAATAACTGGAGCGTTTTGGCGCAGGATCAATCTGAATTCTGCTGCATTGCTTACTCTGGTCCGAGGAGAGATCTACCACACATACTTTGACAGTAACTGCCCCCAAAATTGTGGTGAGCTGGACCTTTTTTGCAAAATATTTGTGTATGTATTAGCAGTAGTATAACAGTCATGATTTCGGGATCTGATGGGTACATGTTCTCATATTCAGCACTTGAAAAATGACATAGAAGTTTCATAAATAGATTTTCCTAAAATTTGAACACTTATTATATCCAGCACTTTAATAAATCTGTTTGCAACCAAGAACTTGTGCTGAATCGTATTATAATAATAGCATCATGTTCACATTTTACACCTTCAATGGTGTCTATACAACTGCCATACTCCTGTAACTCCTGTAATGGTAACACATTGCTCTACTTTAAGAGGTGTCCAATGTTCTTTACTTTAGAACTAAATGTTAAATTAAAATTTTCCAAGCTAGTAAACAAATTTTAGTTTTATATTAGGATGCAATTTTTTGCCAAGAACCTTGACCCACAAGACTGCGGGAAAGCTGCCATTATAAATAATTGATATTTCAGCTGTTCATACCTTATGTACCAAGCGGCCTGCAGATAAAACATTTAAGATATCTGATACGGGAAGCAAGAAATGTCTTTGGTGTCACATGATTGGGCTCAATTAGTAACAAGAGAAAAAGTAGAATGTTGAAATCGGGAGTAGACATTTGTTGGAAACTCTTGCTTGTCGTGGGCATGAATGCCATTTGGATGCCTGGCCATGAGAGGCAAAACACTAGGCTGCAAGATGTCCTGGAACATATCTGAGAGATGTTAGTGCCCCCGTATCAAGACTATTGGTGACCTTATGTCTTATGTTATGTGGCTGCAAAATGTCCTGAACAAACCTTGAAGTACTTAGTGTCTTACTTTACACTACTAGGAGGAACTTTCATATGTGATGGTATCCCAGGTCATTACTCCAGCTGTTTTACCAGTGTGTTGCTCCAAAGGCAGGATTGAAGCCTTCATAACAACGCACCTATACTGAAACACAACAGACATCCAATGCCAAACAGAAACTGTATTTCATGAGAAAAAAGTCAGCTCACTCACGTAGGTTGTATGATCTTGTGTAATCCATGGAAGAGGGTGCACGGATAGAGACCGCTGTGTCAAACAGCAGAGAAATTTCCAACAGGCAAACGAAAACACTATTTTTTTTCGTTTTGCCTGTTAGAAACTGTGTTTGTTGTTGAAGACGGTAGGGTTCCAGTCAGTAGCAGTCCGAGATTCTCTTTCCTTACACTTCTCCAAACAAAAGGGACAGTGTTTGTCCATCAATGGCAGGACATGTAATAGGGACGCTGGTGGGTCACCAAAATTCATTATGTTTGGTGCCTAGAAATTGTCCTGGTAAAAAAGGGGGTGGTAGTTTGTCTAGCTTGATAACTATATATGCCAACCCTCCAGCAAGGTCACCTAGCAGTAGGTTCAGAATGGTCAACCCAATGATGCTGTTGAAGTTGTTCAACTGAGAAAATTGTCATTGGGTGCATTATAAAGGCCAGTCGAGCAGTGTTATCTCTCACCAAGAGGCACACTACCCAAAAGTAACCTCTGAGGGCTTTTTAATAGAGGTGGAAGGACTTATATACCCTCTGGTGGCATAACACTGGGGCTTGTTTACTAAGAGTCAGCGGAACGCATTTCTGTCAGACTTCCCGTCATTTTCTGGATTTGCGTCGCTGTGACAGGGATTTAGCAGGGGATTGTGTCACACGCGTTTGGATTTTGCCGCAGCGGCGCTGGCTTTCATGCAACAGAAATCGGGGGGCGGGCCGTCGAATGATGCGACTGATTTGGACTGAGTGCGGGATTTAACATTCAATTTCTATCACAAGACAATGCACTTACATACACCAGGAAGAAGAAGGTGAACTCCGGCGGACCTGATCGGGGAAGGGACACATGCAGGATATCGGGTGCACAATCATTGTGAATCGCGGCAGAGTGCATTCCGGTCAGACAATGCACTTTCGGGAATAATATGGATGTACAGTTTATATTTACTACATACTTTCATGTGCATGAGACATTACTGTATGCTGTATCTAAGATTTTTTACAGATTTTTTTTCTTGTCAATAAGTGTATATAGTAAAAGATACAAAATAAGATACAGGTCCCAACAACTGCATATAAATTGACATAAAAAAAGGCGGATTCATAACAACGCCGTTTTAGGACACGGTATGACTTAAAAGCAGACGGCATTTCTTGTGAAAGTGCATGTTTAGCCTCCGTGGGGAATATTTGGCACAGAAGTAGTTTTAACTATTTGCTGTTTATGAAGTCCTGGTGCCCTGTGCAGGTAGTTATATGATGCCAGCATCTTATAAACCAAGTTATAAACCATTCCGGGTAACCTAATAAAACACAGGCACCTTCCGAAATCTAAATATTTATAAATAAGCGGGAGCACCATGGGGAAGGAATGTTCCTGTTTGCATGAGGAACATACCTTTAGTCTGATACAGTATTTGTTGTTATCTTATAAATTTCCAAACATGATTTTAAAACATGTTATTCTAAATTTTGAGTTGACTTAAATTATCTGTAGGTTTGCACATATTAGACTTTCCTCCCAATCATCCTGTTCTTCACGGGACTGTTCTAAAAAGTGGGCACAAAATTATAAGGAGGCATTTTGTGTAAAAAGGGGCATTGCAAGCATTTTTGGGTGTTTCCAGGCTGGCCGTAGGAGGGGAAACCCATGAATGGGATGATGGGAGATATAATGTCATATAATTGATATTTGCTTGTGGCAATGAATTTTTATATCAATACGGACACTCTGCTTTACATTCATAGGCTACAAACCCTACTCTTCTCAGCCCTGCTCTAAGACGAGGAATGGATACAATTGTATCCTGTCTAGGCAATGCTCTGTGAGCTAAACAGCCTCATGTAGTAGAAAGAGTATTGTCTATGAAGTATTTTTTTAATAAACATGTGAAAAACAAAATCACTATATATAGATTTACAAACAGTCGGTTCTATATATTTTATAACTGTAACTCCAGACAAAACTTTTTATCTGTCCCACTGAAAATTGGATTTTCAAAAATGTTGTTGTAATGGGACCAAGGATTATCAATAAAGCTTCATTACAGACACCTTACAGCTGATTATTACAGACTGGGACTATATTGAAGCATCCAGAAAGCTTCACAGCGGGCAGAGAGGTCCGTCTTTAACTATTTCATTTTCATTTCTACCAAAACTGTGAGCTAACAAATAAGATTACAATTACTTAAAATATTCAACAACACACTCTTATGTATTAAATTGTGGATGCGTTTCTGTAAATGATTCTCACACTCACTGCAGGCTGTTTATTACCTTCTGCAGATAAATCCATTAGAGAAGCAGCTTGATGATCTCTTACATGTCCTCTAGTTATTTAACTATTTCACAACCGGCCAATGTAAAAATAACTCAGCTTGTGGTAAAGTGGTGTATGGAAAGGGCTCACAAAATGATCCCCCTCCAAATGCAGTGGGTGTCTGCTGTCTTACACAGCTGAAACATGCCAGTTACTGCTGCTGTTAGTGCTCTCACCTAACAACACTGCACTGCCGCCATCTTTAAATGCTGATCGGTGACCAAGTGATATCACCGTAGGATGCAATGTTACAAGTTGTGATTTGACCAGGTTAAAAACGCAATGGAAATGTGAATGCAGTGGAAATGCAAACAGATTGTAAACATACATGCAATGTAAGCGCCATGTAAATGCAAACGCAATGTAAACACTATGGAGCACATTTATTTACTTGCTCCCTCTGAGTTCCCGAAAGTGCATTGTCCGACGACAATGCACTGTGCCATGATTCACGGAGATTGTGCGCACGTATCCTGCATGTATCGCTTCCCCGCTCAGGCCTATGCCTATGCACTGCACTCCGCCATTTTGGATTGGATTGGCAAGAGTTTTTTTTGCCAAACCCAGACTCCTAATACTTCCCTGTCACAGAATATTACATGTGTACCTAGGAAATACAATTTATCCCACAGTTAAAAGACACCATAGAACTTTGTAAAAGGAAAAATGAAAAGATAAGACTTGTGGAAGGAGTGGCACCCAAAAAACTTGGTCATGAAGGGTTAAAGCTTATATATGATAAGTTAGGATAAATGAGTGTTTCTAACCACTTAGAAGACATAAAATAGATACTCCTTGAGGTATCTTCTCTAAAATATTTAATGAAAATTATTTTAGCCCATAATAGATGCAATACCTAAAAAGCCCCCAGAGATGAACATGGATTGCAGTTTTTCCTCAATATAAAGGGTATTAAATACAAATAATGTGACATAAAGTGGGAAAAATCTCAAATGGAAATGGAAGAAAACACAGAAAGAAGATAAAAAAGCTTTTGGAGTCTTAATTTATACGAAGCTACAGCGAACGTGATCAAAGTTGCTCCTCTGAAGTTTGATTAAATGTTTCTGGATTCATTTAAATGTTCTCGGCAGACGCCATCTGCTTCATTGGAATGAGCCACTTTCTAATTTATTAAAAGGAGATTAAGGCGAAGGCATTTACATGGGTTCATTCTTAAATGTTAGCACTTTTATTTCTAATACATTAAAAGCTTTATGTCCCCATGTAGACAATGAAATAATCCAGTTTACATTCATTATCCGTGTAATTATAAAAGATGCAATTTTTCATAGACTTACACCATGTATTGCCCTCTGTAGTAGACCCTAGACTGCTAGAAAAGAACTTGTTATATGCTAATATAGGTTATAATGGTTTATACTGATGTTATCCCTGTCCCTCCGACACACTGGATATATGAAGAGGCCGCACTCACATCCGGGCAATCCTATGCCAGGTTTTGCTCTATATCCTGGAATGGGTGCAGGGTATAGCTAGAGTGCAGTAATACCCCACTCCACTCCACATGCCCCACTCAATGCCCCTCCAAACCCACTTGATGTGTAGGTGGTGTAAGGGGGAAGTATTTTACTATATGTGACTACATCATGGCTTGTACTAGACATATACAAGCTTGAACAAGCTCTGATGACTCTCCCCCTATGTCTTTAATAATACAATGGAAGTTTACTGCTGGAGGGTGGAAGAATAATAAAAATAATTCTGTTATTTATATAGCAACTACGGATTACGCTGCAAACAGAGTTTGCCAATTCAGTCCCTGCCCCCTATGGGGCTCACAATCTAATTAACCTACCAGTATGTTTTGGAGTGTGGGAGGAAACCCGAGGAAACCCACGCAAACACGGAGAGAACATACAAACTCTTGAATCCAGTGCTGCATGGCTGGAGCCACCATGCTGCCCACAAGGGTTGTTATTTTATTATCATTGCAATATAAAGAAAAATATAATAGCACTCTCTGGTAAACTAGATTATTGGATTTATCTCTAATTTATTATTCTCATAACATTTCTCTTATATTGATTTTAACAGTAATTTTTATACATGATTAGTAAATTTCCATGTTGCTTGCACTGCTTTAGTAGAGAATATATCTATTCAGAAATCATCCCACAAATAAAATAACAGTTGTGACGTTACCAGACCCCGGAAGGGTATGCAAAGTCAATTTATAGACACTCCCTGAGCACACAGGTTCTGGGAGGAGCAGGAAGTGAGTTAGAGTTGTCAATATAACCATCAGTATGGGACAACACTCGCCCACGGCCCTGAATGGCTGAAAGACTCCTTTAACCAGCCTCAGTGAAACAGAGCTTTATAAGCACGGTAGACTGCCACCAGCTTCTCATTTGACATAAACCCAGTTTTTAACGGGATTATGTCAGGTCAGGAGCGAGCTTGGTGGAATGTATATGACCGAAACCTGGGGATTAAAAAGCAATGAAGGTTAAATTTTTATATTTGATTGCCTTAAGGGCACACTAGACGAACAATACCAGTTTAACAGAGTTAAGAATACAAGTGTAGGACTACAAGTACAAGCAATTCCGTTACCTTGTGCAGAACTAATGGGGAAAGGATAGTTCACACTTGATGGGCCACTTGGTGGCTTAGTGGGTAGCACTACAGCGCTGGGGTCCTGGGTTCAAGTCTCACCCAGGTTAACATCTGAAAAGAGTTTGTATGTTCTCTCCGTGTTTGCGTGGATTTCTCTGGGTCCTCCGGTTTCCTCCCACACTCCAAAACATACTGGTAGGTTGATTACATTGTGAGCCCCATTGGGGACAGGGATCTATTTGGCAACCTCTGTGCAGCGCTGTCAAATCTTCCTGCCCGATCTTGTGAACCACGTGCAGAAGGTGTGGTGGGTTTATATTACCTGTAGATACACCTCTAGACACACCTAGGTGACTCCATAGAACATTCCACCTTGGACGCTTCTCAATAGGAGATCATGGTTCTTGTCTCATTGCATCCATATGAATCCCTGGATTCCATTGAGGCCAGACTATAATCCCATTGATAGTTCTTTACATCTCAGTTTCCAAAGATGCTGGAGCAAATTGAGACCCAGGCATTGTACCGTCCTGACCTTAAATATGCCATTGGCCTTGGGCTGAAATGGATCATAACTCCATAAATGATATATGGAGTTCTTAAGGCTTTAGATCATTAGTGGAGGAAATTATTAGAAAAAGCCTTAGAGTCTATGGAGGTCTTAGTTGCTGGATACTCCCCACAGAGCCAGAGACTCTTTCCAGCCATTGAAGTATGCCTTCCAGAGAGTTAATTAGTTATTCAAGATAAAGTTAGAGGGTAGTGAAGTACATTTGTGATGCACTGATGAACAAGACAAAACCTGGCATGTGACCTCCTCTTTTACATGTATATTCCTATTTTTCATCATAGCAATGTATACGTTTTAGAAATAACTTTCCAGTTGCCAATTGATCTTTCATTTTGAAGAACATTCACCAGTCCCTGCTGCACCAAGAAGTTAATTTACATAGAGATAAAAACGGCATCTTGAAGGGCTTATGAAGTGCCCTATACATAACAGTTTTACTTATGGATAAATGAAAACGTTGGTAAGCTCCCTTTAACAGTGGTATCATGGACAACAAAATTTTAGAGCTGAATCGTTGAATTTGTGGGAAAGTGTTTAGAGGTCAATATACAGAGAGGACACAATGTGAACTGTGACTTTCACTTTTTGTTAATGGTGTGATCTTGTTATATTGATATATACAGTAGGTCAACGATGGAGAACCTTTTAGAGACCAGGTGCCCAAAATACAAACCAAACCCACTTATTTATCACATAGTTCCAACATGGCAATTTAATCACTAACTTTAATCGCTCCCTGCTCTGCTGTAGCTTTCAATCATATCAGTGTCCCGAGGACCCTAGTATATTAGATAGAAGGAGGACAAATTCAAGTTCCCCTAAACAGGAAGAATTTTTGTGCCTGGAGAAGGAGCTACAATGATAATTCAGATCTGTCCACGCCTTCCCACTCCTCCTTTAGTCCCAGGAAGCGCTGTCGCTGGGTTTACTTGGAGTAGATACCTTGAGTCCTTTTTGGGCGATGGCCTGGGTGCTCGCAGAGAGGGCTCTGAGTGCCACCCATGCCATAGGTTGGCCACCACTGCAGTAGGTGGTCCATTTTATTGCAAGAGTACCCATCATCACAACATGATGACTCCTAAAAAATGATTGCATCAGAACAAGGATTTAAAGCCAGTGACCAGTAAATAATGTTCCTTATGAAATAAATCTTAATACCATGGCTTTTGCCACTTCAGGCTTCTTCTGTGACATCTTGAAGTGGCAAAAAGAACCCCATTAAATTTGCAAGACCCAGGGTTGGGCAAAATGCTGTCACTTTTATTTTATGATAAGCACTTTTTTTATACAAATTTTGTGAGTATAATAAATATTTTTAAAAATATTCTTTTTGTTTGATCTGAACTATGAATCTGTGGGGGACAAATAACATCTTGTCCATTAACATAACTGAGTGCCTGCAGGGTGCAAAAGAGATCTAAGTGCCAGTCAGGGCCGGTTCTAGACAAAGTGGGGCCCTGGGCAAAACTAAAAGTGGGGCCCCAAAATAAAACTATTTTATGACCAGTCACAGTCAAATAAATAACTATATATCCATAAACCAATCTAATTAGATTTGCAATTGTATTAGCCGCACAATAACAGAACCCTCCGCGCTTCATAAGAATGAGAGTGAGAATGTCATAACATCGGTGTAAGTAATGGAGGATGGTGGGAAATAAAAATTTTATTCCAGAACAAGTGTGTGTTTTTGGTGTTACGTATAGCTTTATGGACACGTTCTGGGTTGCGGTGTCAATGTAGTCACATTAGGCGAAGAGGATCGAATGTTCATCGTATCAGTCAATTTTACCTTTAATATGGTTAAAAAAACTGTAATTTTGGAGAATTTTATAGAAGATAGATGATAGGGAGATTGATGGGCAGCACGATGGCTCAGTGGTTAGTACTACAGCCTTGCAGTGCTGGTCAAAATCTGCAAAGAGTTTGTATGTTCTCTCTGTGTGGGTTTCCTCCGGTTTCCTCCCACACTCCAAAAAATTACTGGTAGGTGGATTAGACTGTGAGGCCCATTGGGGACAGGGACCGATATTTTCTGAAAGCAGACACTTGCCCAGTTTTCAAAATTGCATCAAAGAGTTTACAGACATAGGCGCCTTCACGCAATTTTGATTCAAACTGAAACATTTTATAAAAAATACTTAAAATTTGACTTTGATGGCAAAAAATTTGTTCCAAAAAGAAAATATTTACCTTCACATCTCCTTAATGTACTAGATGGACATGTGTAGAGTTCACAAATGTCCCATATTGATATGTTCACATAAATAAATCCACATAACCTGACAAAATATAAAGACACAACCTGCAAAATATATCAATAAAACAGAATAAAAAGTAAAGGGGCCATAAAACCTATAGAATTTTGAAATCAGACAACCAGGCGATGCATTTGGCAATTAACGTTCAAAATTTCCTCTAAAATATGTATAAATCCAGATACTTATATAAAGAGAATATACTTTCCTAAAACAGTAAGATGTGAGGAGATCAGACAGACCCCACATGTGTATATTCACCAAAATATGCAGCAAAGGGAACTGCAGAAAATTGCACTGAGCGTCACCCAGATCTATCATTGTATGATCCCTTACACCAGTGGTGGCGAACCTATGGCACTGGTGCCAGAGATGGCACTCAGAGACCTCTCTGTGGGCACGCGGGCTGTCTCAGAGTTTGCCAGACATGGCACCTTCCTGCAGTCTCTGGCAGTCCAAGTAGTGCCCTGCTATTTTGTAAAGTGACCCATCCTGTGCTGCTTGGTCCTGTACGAAGAGTGAAAAGACGTGGACAGGGTCAGATTTGAGCGCAAAGATTCTGGAAGCAATAAGTTTGTTACTGCCTAAATTGCCGTGTTGGCACTTTGGGAAAAGCCAGTGTGTTTTGGGTCTCATTTTGGGCACTCAATCTCTAAATGGTTCGCCATCACTGCCTTACACAATGGTCACCCAAATAAATAACTATATATCTATAAACCAATCTATAGGAACGAAAAAAGTTTCACAGCAGCACAGTGTAGAAAAAAACCCCTAAAAGGAGGGGGGGTGCAAAGGCTCTATAGTCCTGGTAAAAGACTTACTTATATAGAAATCCAAAAAAGAGGCAGCACTCCAGATATAAAGTGAAAAAATTGGAAGGGTTTATTCCAAAACCGGCGACGTTTCGGTGTTTATCACCTTTTTCAAGCAATGTGCAAATACAAATAGGCAACCTTATATACCCCCTGGTAGGAGGGTTTACAAACGTGACATCATGATCAAATGTGAGAATACAGAATTAATTAGAGTAGCAGCATGCGAATAGGTTATACTATCGCCATTGCTATAGAGATTAGATGAGGACGCCGAACACGGGTTCTCAGCCTAATCTTGCTAGTCTGTATTACCACTGATTTAATTACTATGTATATGATGGTTATTTATATGCCACTAGCACTTTATTTTACGTCTAATTATAGTAAGTTATGAATGTTTACATAACATACATTACAACTGTGTCTCTTTTATACATTTATCGATACTTCAATTCCCCCTATATATGTATAACATTGTATCTCTACTTACACATTCTATATGTTACTCTGTTTCACTACTTACCTTTCCATATATAACACTGTAATCTCTAATTACATATTTTACAGCTTTTTTTCACCTTATATTCCCCAGTAATTGGTTATATAGTAGCAAAAACAAAAGTGCAATTTTGGGGTGTAATAGAACAGTAGAGAGGTGTACTCCCCCCTATGACCATCACTGTCCACTAAGTGTAAGCCCCTCTCATCAGACACCAGCAGATGGCAATCCTGCATAAAGAACCTGTCGCCGAGGCAGCACTTTTAAGTGTCCCCTATCAGGGTAGTCTAAACTCCTAGTTGTAATACGGATTGCAGTGTATGGGGTATGTAAGATATAATGTAATATATGGAATATATAAGCAGTGATACAGTGTAACATATGGAGTATATAAGCAGCGATACAGTGTAATATATGGAATATATAAGCAGTGATACAGTGTAATATATGGAGTATATAAGCAGCGATATGAGGTATGTGAGCAGTGTCATGCAATGTAATATTTAATGCATAGAAACAGGTACAGTATTTAAGCAGTAATACAAGGATATGCAAGTAATGAGATATGTGTGAACATTGATACAATGCAGTATATGTTATATAAATAATGAAACGGTGATACAAATAGAATATGTAAACAATTATAAATTGTAGTATATAGTAGGAGATGTAAGCAGTGATAGTGTAACATATGGAATATATAAACAGTGATACAATGTGATTTATGGAGTATAAAAGCAGTGATATAATGTAATATATGGAATATATAAGCAGTGATACAATGTAATAAATGAAATATATAAGCAGCGATACAGTGTAATATGTGGAGTATATATAAGCAGCGATACAGTGTAATAAATGAAATATATAAGCAGTGATACAATGTAATATATGGAGTATATAAGCAGCAATACAGTGTAATCAATTAAATAAATAAGCAGTGATACAGTGTAATATATGGAATATAAAAGCAGTGATACAATGTAATATATGTAATATATAAGCAGCGATACAGTGTAATATATGGAGTATATAAGCAGTAATATATGGAGTATATAAGCAGCGATACAGTGTAATATATGGAGTATATAAGCAGTAATATATGGAGTATATAAGCAGCGATACAGTGTAATATATGGAGTATATAAGCAGTAATACGGTGTAATATATGGAGTATATAAGCAGCGATACAATGTAATATTGGAGTATATAAGCAGCATATGTAAGGAATGGTAAATCGCATATATCAGATATATCTGTATCTTGCAATTTGTGCCTGCAGTTCTGCTCTTTGATTATCTGCGGGCTGATTTCAAAACCGTTCCCTGCGCCTGGTGGGGACGGGAGTGTAATTTGCACATTTTTTGTGACTTTTTAGGCACAAATCAGGGATAAATCATGTGCCAAGACCATTTTTTGTACTTTTTAGGGCCAAATCAGGGATAATCATGTGCCAACATCTGCCACCAGGCGCAGTTCAAAGTAGGAAAAATAGTGAGCGGCTAGAAAACGCATGAAAAGGTCCCAAAAGATCGCAAATGTACAAAAAGGAAATTTTAAAAAATACATCTGCAACATAGTATATGTATAGAATAATAACAAGACATTTGTTATGTAAAATATTAATGTAAGTTTGCAAATAAATATGTAAGATGAGCTACAGAGTAAAATGAGATACATGTTACGTATAATAGGATATGTAAGGAATAATAAATGTAGTAACAGATGCAGTGTAATACATGAGGGATATAAGCAGTGTATACACCGGGTCTGTAAGAACACAATATAAAGGAATCCGCACCACACTTTATGCTTCTAAATTTTATTAATACAGAAAAATCTGGGCTGATTGTAAGACCCTCGTGTTACTGTACATACTACAAAGGCTGGAGGATTTCAGCTCTTTTGAGCAGGGTTCTCACTCATCTTGTGCCTATATCCTGCATTGTCTGATTTTGCCTGTTCTGTCCTCTGATGTGTAAGTGATGTGGATATTTTGATGCTATGTAAATAAAGATAATAATTATTAATATAGGCAAGAATGTATAAGCAATGATACAGTGTAATATATGGAGTATGTGAACAGTAATACAGTGTGTTATATGGTCAACAATCTGCAAAGAGTTTGTATGTTCTCTCCGTGTATGTGTGGGTTTCCTCCGGGTCCTCCGGTTTCTGTCTTCCCCCACTCCAAAACATACTGTTAGGTGTTTAGATTGTGAGCCCCATGGGGAAAGGGAACAATTTGCCATGCTTTTTGCAGCTGGCGTAATGTATAGGCTCTATATAAATAAAGAATTATTATTTATATTTACATGTAAAGTATATTATATTGAAAGTAGAAAGTGCCAATCTATATATATGGGATATGTAAGACGTTCCATATATCTACAGTAACCAGAAATGAGATATGTAGCCTTACACACTACTATACACTGGCTACAAAATAATCTCCATGTGCTATAGAAGTAGAAAAAATAATCTACATACAGAGTTATAAAGAGTTTGTTATATATAGGTATGTTATTAGATATATATGGAATATAGAATATGGAAATGTAGTACTAAAGAATATGTTGTATGGAATCCTTACATCAAGTTAAAATAGAGGATGTCATCAAATGTATTTAATCAAAATTTCTAATGTGATATAAATGCTATTCAGGTCGGATAAATTTAATCCTTTGTATCTCTAATGTAATGTGTGAATATACTATAGTATGCGAGAATGGCATTTATTTAAGATATGGTATAACACCTGATATATATGGGATATACCATATTTGTAGTTATGATTATATTTGCATATGGAATCAGTAAACAATGGTGTATTTTGGGCTAGGCAGTGTATAATGTATAGGGTTAGTCAGCAGTGATATCATGTAACCAATAGGGTCAGTCAGCAGTGATATAATATAACATATGGTTAGTTGCATCAATATAATGTCACATATAGGGTCAGTCAGCCAGTAATAAAAAGTAACATGTAAATGTAACATATAGGGTCAGTCAGCAGTGATATAATATACATATAGGGTTAGTTAGCATCATATAATTGTCACATATAGGGTCGTCAGCAGTGATAAAAAGTAACATGTAAAATGTAACATATATGGTTAAGCAGCAGTGATATGAGTAACACATAGGGTCAGTCAGCAGTGATATGATTTGATAATAATGTAACATATAGGGTCAGTCAGCAGTGATATGATGTTATATGTAACATAATGGGGGTCATTTACTAAGGCCCATTTGCGTTTTTCCCGACGTGTTACCCGAATATTTACGTTTTGCCACAGGATTTTGGCGTACGCGATCGATTTTTGCTGCATGGGCCCCGGCATGCATGCGACGGAAATGGGGGGTGTGGCCGAACGAAACCCGATGGATTCAGAAAAACCACCGCATTTAAAAAAAAAAATAAGTGTCGCTGACACGCACTTACCTTCACCCAGCAATGTATAAGCAATGGATAATGTAACATATAGGGTTTAAGCACCAGTGATATAATGTACATAGGGTTAGGAAACCAGTGATATAAGTAACATATAGGGTTAAGCACCAGTGATATACGGTAACATATCGGGTTAGGAACCAGTGCTATAATGTAACATATAGGGTTAGGAACCAGTGAATAATGTAACATAAGGGCAGATTACTTACCCGGCCCATTCGCGATCCAGCGGCGCGTTCTCTGCACAGGATTCGGGTCCGCCGGGACTTATGAAGGTAGTTCCTCCGCCGTCCACCAGGTGGCGCTGTCTGCGCTGAAAATTCATCTCAACGCGCCGGAATCCACCACCTCGGACCTGGTGAAGGTAAGCGCTCTCCTAAGCGACACTTTTTTTCGTTTTTAAATGTGGCGGTTTTTACGAATACGTCGGGTTTTCGTTCGGCCACGCCCCCCGATTTCTGTCCGCGCGCTGCCGGCGCCGATGCCCACAATCCGATCGCGTCGCCAAAATCCCGGGCAATTCAGGTACAATCGGCGCAAATCGGAAATATTCGGGTAACACGTCGGGAAAACGCGAATCGGGCCCTTAGTAAATGACCCCATAGGGTAGACATGATATATGTAACATATAGGTTAGGAACCAGTGATATAATGTAACATATAGGGTTAGGAACCAGTGATATAATGTAACATATAGGTTAGAAACCAGTGTAATAATGTAACATATAGGTTAAGCACCAGTGATATAATGTAACATATAGGGTTAGGAACCAGTGATATAATGTAACATATAGGGTTAGGAACCAGTGATATAATGTAACATATAGGGTTAGGAACCAGTGATATAATGTAACATATAGGGTTAGGAACCAGTGATATAATGTAACATATAGGGTTAGGAACCAGTGATATAATGTAACATATAGGGTTAGGAACCAGTGATATAATGTAACATATAGCGTTAAGCACCAGTGATATAATGTAACATATAGGGTTAGGAACCAGTGATATAATGTAACATATAGGGTTAGAACAGTGATACTAATGGACATATGGGTTAGGAACCGTGATATAATGTAACATATAGCGTTAAGCACCAGTGATATGATGTTTAGTTATGAGTGAAACTCACGGGATTCATTTAGTTTTAGTTTCTATTCAGTCCTAATAATCTCCATCTGTATCATCGGTGACACATTTTCCTTGATATAGTTTGTATATTACTTTTAGTTTTTATATTTTCAGGTTTAAGTAGCTAAAAGACCAGGAGTAAGGGTGCAATCACACGGCCATGTGCTTGCTAGGCTGGATTAGGGCAAGCACAGGGAGGGGGAGGGGAGTTGCTCTGTCACCCCTCCTATCTCACAGGCAGATGAGTGGCTGTGCTGCAAATCTGCCAAAATATGGACATGTTCTATATTATGAGGCGGGCACCGCCCGACTCCATCATGTTACAGGGCACATTGTGGTGACCAGCAACACCGTACAAAGCCAGATTCATGACTGGGACTTTGACTTGGGACTGCTGGTCTATTGTCTGGGACTTTTTTGCATTTTGGAGTCTTTTTGGTGGACTTTTTAAAAAATAAATCCCAGACAGATAGTAGACCATAAGAACTTTTATATAGGGCCAAAACCACTTTAAGTATTATGACAGGCGCGGAGCTCCAAAAATAGACATAGAACTGTAGAACAGTTCCAAGGAGCCGCCTAAAAAGATAAATTACCCCTTAATATCTGTCGCAGGAGAATCCTTTGAATATATATATATAATCACGTCCATATATGGTCACTCTATCTCCCAGGGCTTCCCCAGACACAAGGAACTAAATTATTTCATGTTATTCATGAAAAATTTTTGCCCAGACCTTGATTTGACATCATATGCGCCACCTTCTACCTGCCATGCTGGGTAATTGGGAAATAATATGGGATCATTATTAATCTTTTGAGTGGATGACACTAAGCGCAATTATTAAAGAAGTATCAAAAAAGAAAAACAAATCATGAAATCTCGGCATTTTCTCATGTTTTGATGCTAGATTGTGTGTATCTATTGACGCATCATGTTTTGGTTTATATGCATCTACCCATAATAAAGAAAGATGCAAAAAAAGAACACAAAGCCCACAAAAATATAACCCCTACAAGCACACACAACCTTTCCAATTCCTTAAATAAAAAAAAATCTAATATACTGTATATGTTTGAGCATAAGCTAACCCGAGTACTAGCCAAGGCTCCTATTTTTACCAACAAAAAAAACTGGGAAAAACCTATTGTCTCGAGTATAAGCTAGGGTGGGAAACAATGGTCACAGCTTCCCCCACAGTGTGGCGTATCTAAGGCATGGTGCCAAAGGTGGGCACCGAGCCCTTTTGTGGGTACTTAGGCCATCGCCCTCAATTTCACCAAGCCGGACCAAATCTTCTTGCAGTCCTAAGCAACTTAAGGGATGCTGCTTCAGCGCTATTATAAAGCGACACTTCATTGATGTTTGAAAACTGAGCTGGAAAAATGAGAAAGTGTGACAGAACTCCATTGTCTTTGGAGGTTCTCTGCTGGACCCACCATTCTTCCTGGAGAGGGGCTACCAATGTGTTCTGATTTGCCACCTTCTTTCAACGTATTGGAGATCCAATACAATTAGTAGCAATAAGTTACTCTGTTAAATACCATGTTGGCACTTCATGCAATAGTGATTTTTTTGGTTGTAGTTTTGCACTCGGTCTCTAAAAGGTTCACAATCACTGTCCTAGTATATAGCTATTCAGACCCCAGTATATAGGCAGCCCCCTGCCCCAGTATATAGCCAGCACCCTGGCCCCAGTATATAGCAATCAGCATTCCCCCACTATATAGCCATCCCTCTGCCCTGTATATAGCCAACCCTCCCCCAGTAATACGCCAGCAGCCCCTGGCCATAGTATATAGCAGTCAGCATTCCTCTACTATGTAGCCAGATCTCTGCCCGCGTATTTAGCCGGCCCTTTGCGCCCTAGTATATAGCCATCCAGCATTCCCCCAAAATATGTCAGCCCCCGCGCCATTATATAGTGGCCAGCCTTCCCAGTATATTGTCAGCCCCAGTTTGGCCAATTCATAAAAAAATAAAGTCAATACTCATCTTATGATGGAAAAACATAGATTGAATCCTCGTGTCCATTGTCCATGCCAGGGGGGAGATGGAAACACTATGAGTAGTAATAGTCAGTAGTTAATAGTGTAGTAGCCCTTAGACCACAATGTTGGGTAGTCCCCCAAGAATATTCCTACAACATACTACAATTTAGAAAAGTCGTACACCCTTAGAGATACCACAACCTTTGGTTGTCCTTCAAGAGACCACTAGTTGAGTACAGCTTCAGTTGTAAATGCCCTTCAAGAAACCACAGTCTGATTTCCTCAAGGGATAACCATATTAAATACTCCTTTAATATATCCACATGTTGAATTCCCACCAAGAGACGTAAAGGTTGAACAGTCTTTAGAGATGCCACAATGTTGAATAGTCCTTCAAGGATTTGCAGTGTTCAAGATTCATACATTCATGAAAAGTGCTCCACCACGTTGAGTACTGTTTCTGAGATCCTACAATGTTGAATAGTTCTTCAAGAAAAACCACAATTTAATATTCCTCCAAGGAATAACAATGTGAGGTATTCTTCAATTTACCACCATCAACGGCAAATAATTTCTGAGGTGCCACAATGTTGTTTAGTCCTCCAAGAGACCACGTACTGAATGGTTCTCCAAGAAGACCCCAAAGTTGTCTATTCATCCAAAAGACCACATTTTGAGCAGTCCTCCATGAAACCACAATGTAGGGATCGTAAGGTGCTTCTGTGCTTGAAAACCATTCATCAATCTTCAGACCCTTTTTTTTCTGTTTCTCTTGCCTTTTGCTATTGCTTTGAATATTCTTGTATCAGACTTGCTGTTTTTGACTATTCTCTTGCATTCTGTGCTTGTGCCATCTTGGATGTGCTCGTTCTGCGACTTTGCTTGTTGTCTATTACCTGTTGTTTGTCCCTGTGCCTTTCATGTGCACACATCCATGGGTTTGCAGGTCTTGTTAGGTAGGTGACCAGGGTTGTGGGTGAGTTTGGGGCTCGCACTCCTCTATTGTGAAAGACTAAACCACTTTAAAAAATACTGCCAATATCCATTAGGTATGGATTCCATCTCATATACTTGTGACTTGCATAGAGGCCTGGCGGCATCACAACATTGGGATGCCTGGGTTGGCCACCCTGATACCAGTTGGCTGTAGGAGATAACTTGGCTCTAGCAGTCTCTATTGACCACAGAGATGGATCAGGGACTACTCCATCCTGCGTCTATCTTCTTTGTTACATTCATTATTCTCCTAAAGAATTGTCCCTTCTTTTACTGTTCCTGAGCCAAGGCCTTTTAAATAGGGACCATGGATGCTAAAGCCAGCAGATAACAACCCAGTTTTGTTGTGACCATGCTTGTCTGTTATATCTGTTGTTTGTCATTCAGTTGTCATCTTGCCATTCAATGTAGGGACTGTGAGCAGAAGTCCCCAAGCACTAGGGATTGTAAGGCTTTGTGGTCTTAGGTGATTTTAGGGTTTGCACTATTTGGATAGTCCTCCATGAGACCACAATGTTATTAGTCCTTCACCCATACAAGGCTTATTAATAGTCCTTACAGTTATTCAGTCATATGTGTAATATACTTAGTAGTGTCCTAGCCAAACCACAACTGCTTCATTGAGAAAACAATCACTATATTACCAATAAGGTTGTGAAATTAGTCCTGCAATCCATAGATGTCAGTCCTCAAAGCTTCCCCTACTTATTTGAGCCGGAGAGAAGGTTGTTCTGTTATTTCAGGAAGTGCGTTTTAGGTCCTAGTGAAACTGGAACTCCTTTTATCGATCCACCTGGCAGCGGCGGAATGTTGTAGGTTCTTGGATAGAGGAATTGCCACATCTCAAAATGGTCTCATTCGAAGTTTTTGGGGACCAAACCTAAATAATGAAGGCCATACATGTGTTGCAGGATTCATGTGCCTGGACTGCTTCATTTAGAGACCTCTTAGAGATTTTGGAGGTAAAGTTGGCGCATGTTTTGGTGAATATACTTTGGGATTTAGGATTTGCCACTTCATGCATTATTTTTGGCCACTTTATGGACTGAGTGGTGGGGAGGCGCAGTGGTATAGTCTAGGGCTCCTCCATATTGAAAGAGCTGGGGCCGAGCCAACGATGATTGAGTTAACGCGCCGACCATCAGATGCTATCGGCAAGCACAGGGCGTATTTAACACCAATTTATGAGAGTAATTAGGAGGCGCCGGCGAGTCTCTGTCTCCAGCTGTGAACTGTAATTTGTTTAGCGGCTTCCATGGCACGGATTATTTCTACGGATAAACAGCGTCTCTTCCTTCTACGTGAGAACCTTCCAATTATAAACCTAGATACAAGTCATGAAGAGAGTTAATATCAGCCGCTGATTTGATCAGCGCAAATTAATCACAATTATTCTTACTCTTCACATAATGGATTTGCATAATGTCCGACTTAAAGGGGATCATTAATGAAGTGCGATTTTCTCCGGCGTTGGTGTAAATTTACATGTATTGAACTTTGGTAATTATTTTATTACAATCTTCGGCCTTCTTTCTTCTTCTCTCCTTTCTCTTCTCTCTAAAGTGACTTTATTGGGTTTTTCCATAATTGGAATGTTGAAGATGATGACACAGGAAAGGGAGAAAGAAGTTAGATTCTAGATTGTAAACTAACCTGGGTCATCAGCCTGACTACATTATATTCACAGAAGTGGATTTGAAAGTACTCTCATTATTATCTACAAATTAACAAACATGTTAACAGTGGAAGTTTCTGAGAGTGCAGGAATGGGTCTGAGAGTGCAAGGAAGGTTTCAAGAAAGCAGGAGGGTATGAGAGTGCAGGGAATGATGTGAGAGTGCAGGAATGGTATGAGCATGGAGGTGAAGGATGTTAGTGCAGGAATGGTATGCAGCGTGACAGGAATGGGTAGGCGTGCAGGCAAGGCTCTGAGCGTGCAGGCACAGTCTCTAGCATGCAGGAAAGGGTGCTGAAGCATGCAATAAAGGTGAGCTGAAAGGGATGGTATGCGCGTGCAGGGAAGGATGTGAGAGTGCAGGGAAAGATGTGGCAGGAAAGATGTGAGAGTGCAGGGAAGATGTGAAGTGCAGGGAAAGGAGTTGAGAGTGCAGGGAAGATGTGAGAGTGCAGGTGAGTGAGGAAGTGCAGTGGAAGTTGAAGTGGAAGTGAGGATGTGAGAGTGCAGAGAAGGATGTGAGAGTGCAGAGAAGATAGAAAGTGTGGATGTGCAGAGAAGGATGTGAGAGTGCAGAGAAGGATGTGAAGTTTAGAGCTCATTAAAAGTGGAGCTGCAGAGTGTAAAATCAATAATAAAGCATCACATAAGGGGTAAAGTAGTCTGATACTGATGCTGGTGCATTAATACTGAAACATTTGTCCTGCACAGAAGGGAGGTAGGTACCAGCATAGGAGCCATATCCTGAGCTTGTGCACTCAATGTTTCAGTCAACCTTCCCCAATGTTTGTTGTTTGGTTCTATTTTCTTGTGTAATTTCCTCTTTATTAGGTTGAGTTTCACTGGCCTATTCTGCAATGTGTCTAATTCTGGTATCCATTTTTTATCCCAATTTTTTTTTAAATGTAGATGAAAAGACGAGGGTCGGGAGATTTTAGTGCATAACCTATTTCCTACACAAAAAAATCCTGGTGGTGGGAATGGCGTCGAGGGCGAACCTTGGTGTTCGTCGTTTGTTAAAATGGCTCCTATTCAGTGCGTGAACATTTATCAATCAGAGGGAAGGCGAGCCCGACGGCCCACCGCGGGCATCTTCTCACCTCTCCTTTTTGTTTCATTTGTGCTAAAGAGCAATTTTTGTCTGTTTGAACGGAACCAGATTCTTCTCTTTTTTTGAGTCCTCAGATCAGATGAAAAAAAAAAGAAAGTACTAACTCTTTATAAGAAAAAGCATCTGTAACAATGCAGGCTTTGATAGAGAACAGAGGCGCACAGAGTCTGTTCCGATACGGGGCAGGGCAGACTGCCTTCACAGAGCTTAAGAAGCGCCGAGCCCCGTGGCAGACCTACCGACTTGAAGCTCTTGTCAACCTCGTGTTGATACAAAAGTGGCACTCAAAGCCCAGTACGTGTCATCAGCAAAGTTTCGAGCGATTATGGAGAATGGAGAAACACTGTAGGGGGGGATACCACCCTCCAAGGTGTGAAGCCCCCAATAACTCTGTCATCATCTCTCCTGTGCAACAACTCCTTCCGTTGTGCACTATTACACAGTTTGGCTCAAAACTTTTCAACATCCTGGAGATTCTGGACCACAAGTTGATACTTTCAGGAAGGGAATTCCATAGTAACCCTTTTCTGTTCATCCTCTGGAACTGGTAGTTTGGGGAATGGGTGAACACTTAAAGGAAATATACCATTTGATGTGATCTGAACCAAACGTACTTGAGATATTGCGGTAGCTAAACTGAGACAGAAAACACATATTGTTTCATCCCTGAAATGAGTGGTTTTTGCTGAAAAAAATTAACTTTCAGGATCTTTGGAAAGCTGGATTGCATTCAGCTCACACGTACTCAGAGCTGTCTGCAATGTCCAGACAAACTAATCAACCTGAGCTGGATACACAGCAGATGTGGGATGGGCAGCGAATGATAACTTTGCCTGTCAGGCACAACACGTGATACAGCATTCTCCGGAGCAGTGCATATCTAATGTGGGAGAGCAAGCCCAGCACCAGCACAGAAGCGCCAGATCATGATTATCATGATTTTATAATTGTTTTTCAGCAAAATTCAGTGTAGCTACAGCATTTCAAAGTTTTTTTTGCTTCATAATGCATCAAATCAAATGGTAGATTTTCTTTTCATCAGAACTTCTGCATCTAGATTCCTAGAACTATTGACGCACATTGCATATTATCATGGGGAAAATGTTAAGTGTGATAACGTGTTGTAATGGATGGGACAAATCCCTAGCACATGACAGTCCACACAAGATCAAGGCCCAGTGTAAATACAACCTAAGTCCTTCGTTATATTCTAAGAGTAGTGATGACGGGTTTTGTCAAAAATTCTGAATAGGCCATGATGGACGCCCTCAACCATGGCCACATCATACATTAGGGCAGGTACATGGAACTCCTAAAAGTAACCCATTTTCAGGTAGATTTGTTGCCATTGGTACCGAGCAGGAAGCAGCACGGCAATTCAGGTACAATCGGCGCAAATCGGAAATATTCGGGTAACACGTCGGGAAAACGCGAATCGGGCCCTTAGTAAATGACCCCATAAGTATCTATTCAGACTCTATCTGCCTGAGACATAACTGCACAATGGGGCTTATTTACTAAGGGTCCCGCAGATCACACTTTTGTTGGCTTTTAGAAATTTTCGTGTTTCGCATGGTTGGGACGGGAATTTAGAAGGTGATTGTGTCACACGCAATCGGATTTTGGCGCGATCGCGCCGACTTTCATGTGGCAGAAAAAGGAGGGGCGGGCCGTCGGACGATCCGACGGATTCGGAGTGAGCGTGGGATTTAACTTTAAAATTGTGTCACTAGACAATGCACTTGCATACATCGGGAAGAAGAAGGTGAACTCGGGCGAACATGAGCACGGGAGCGGCAGATGCAGAAAATCGGGCGCACAATCTTAGTGAATCGCCCTGGACTGCATGATCGTCGGACAACGCACAGCGAGGATCGTGACAGGACCGGGTAAGTAAATGTGCCCCAATGAGTTACTTAAAGATAACCAATGTTACTACTGATAGCAGTGCCAAAAGGGTTAGCATTGTGTAAGTATTCAGTGCGAGAAGGTGTCTGAGTCCGGGTAGGTGTGTGGGGCTACAGAGGTGACAGAGGTAGGTAGCAGGTAGAGATTTAGGTCATTTCCCCGTTTCCTGCTCGGAGGCAGCTCAGGTGAGATTCCTGTTGCGTTCACAGATGATATTTTGTTTTCTGAAGGTTTTTCTTGGAAGACAGCGAGAATTTCCGGGAATGTTGACAATTACGGAGCTGATTGTGCGGCAGAATCCTCGCGGTGTGAGTCACTGTTTACTGGAAGAAAACAATCTGAAGCTTCCAAATGACAGAAAACATACGTCTGCTCTCAGCAGTGTGCGCCGGGGACAGCTCCCACCTCCAGGACGCCAGAAAAGCCGCACACAATATCGCGCTACGGAGGGGAGGAATAATCCATGGGAAAGAGCTGTGACACGGCCCCATGTACCTCTGAGGGGTGAGAACTGCACCTCTCCACCTGCTACATGTTACCACCACTATGTCATGGATACAGATGTAGCAGAGCTGGATGTGTTTTGTTTGTGGAGCGTGAAAATAAGATTATAATTTTCTTTCCCTGTATGTGATGTAGGTACAGATAGTGCTGCCTCCCTGTCACTCCCCATAAATGATGTAGATACTGATAGTACTGCCTCCTGATCACTCAATGTAAATCATCTATCCCTGTGAATGATATAGGTACAGATGGTACCTCATCCCTGTCTCTCCTAGTAAATCATGTAAGGACAGATATTACAGTCTTTCTGTCTCTGCAAATCCTGCAGGTACAGATAGTACTGCCTCCCTGTCTCCTGCTGTTAATAAAGTAGGTATAGATAGCACTTCCTCCCTGTTTCTCCCTGTAAATCATGTAGGTACAGATAGTACTGCCTCCCTGTTTCTCCATGTAAATCATGTAGGTACAGATAGTACTGCCTCCCTGTTTCTCCATGTAAATCATGTAGGTACAGATAGCAATTCCTCCCTGTTTCTCCATGTAAATCATGTAGGTACAGATAGTAATTCCTCCCTGTTTCTCCATGTAAATCATGTAGGTACAGATAGTACTGCTTCCCTGTTTCTCCATGTAAATCATGTAGGTACAGATAGTAGTTTTTGGTCTGGTTGTTGTGTTGGTTGTGTGATTCTTGTTCGGGGGTTTGGGCAGGGGGCGCAGTCGCTTTTACCATGTTTGCTTTCTGCGCCAAGACTCGGGATAATATGCCTTTGTTATGTGTTTTTGTTTTGATGGGGATGGGGGGTGGTTTATGCAGGGCGAGAAAAAGGTGCGGTCCAAATCTGCACAGAGTTGTTATGTTCTCTCTGTGGTGTGGGTATTTCCTCGCGTTTGTCCTCCACCCAAAAAAGTACTGGTGGTGGATTAGGACTGTTGAGCCCATTGGGGACAGGCACCGGTAGTTTCTGACAGGCGACACTTGCACCAGTTTTTTCAAAAGTTGCTCAAATAGTTTACAGACATAGCGCCTTCCTCAATTTTATTCAAACTGAAACATTTTTATAAACATACTTAAAATGTTGATCTTTGATGTTGGCAAAAATTTGTTCCAAGAAGAAAATATACCTGTTCACAAAACAATCGCCGTTAATGTACTGAGGACATGTGGTGAGTTCACAAAATTCCCCTCATTTGATATGTTTCACGATATAAAAAGTAATCCACATACCTAATGACAAAATATAAGACCAACCTGCCAACTATATCATAAACAGATAAAAAGTAAGGTGCCCATAAAAACTATAGATTTTGAATCAGAAACCAGTGCGATCATTTGGCATTACGTTCAAATTTCCCTCTCAACTATGTTCAAATCCAGATACTTATAAATGGAGAATTACTGTTCCTAAAACAGTAAAGATGCGAGAGATCAGGCAGACGCCACATGTTATATTCCACCAAATATGCAGCCAAAGAGACTGCGAATTGCACTGAGCGGCACCCAGGACTATCAATTGTAGTGTCCACGTTACAGCCAGTGGTAGGCGAAACCTATGCACTGGTGTATTTCCAGAGATTGGGCACTCACAGACCGTCTCTGGTGCACGCGGCTTCTCAAGTTTTGCCAAGCATGGCACCTTCCTCAGCTCTCTGGGCATTCCGAGAGTAGTGCCCTGCTATTTGTTGTAAAGGTGGACCGCATCCTGTGCTGCGTTGGTACCTTGTAACTAAGATGAAAAACGTGGACATGGTCAGATTTGTGAGCGGCAAAGATTCTGGAAATCAATCAGTTTTTGTTACTGGACGTCTAGCAAGTGCCGTGTTTGGCACTAATTGGTGAAAGCGCCATTGTGTTAAATTGGGTCTACATTGTTTGGGCACAGATCATCTCTAAATGTGGTTGCCTCACTGCCTTACACAATGTCCGCACCCAGACTAAACTACCTATTAGTAAATATCAACCAATCTATAGGAACGAAAAATTTTCACATCATAACATCAGCACAGTGTCACAGAAAAAACCCCGATAGTAAGGAGGGGGGGTGCAAATGCGTCTAATAGGTCCTGGGTAAGACTTACTTGATATAGAAAATCCAAAAAAGAAGCAGCACTCCAGATATAAGTGAAAAAATTGGAAGGGGGTTTATTCCAGAACCCCGCACGTTTCGGTGTTATCAACCTTTTCAAGCAATGTGCAAACAATATGCAACCTTATATACCCCCTTTGGAGGGTTTTAACAAACGTGACAATCATGATCAAATGTTAGAATACAGATTTAGAGTAGCAGCAAGTGACGTAAAATAAAGTGCTAGTGCATGTATAAATATACCACAATATACATTAAATTGCATGTTGTAATACAGTAACTAGCAAGAATTCGGATCATTGATGTAACCCTGTTCGGCGTCTCTCTATGCTCTGATAGCTATAGCGATAGATAAGTGCCTAATATCGCTCTATAGACTCTACTCTACGACTCGGCCGTGACCGAAGTCAACTTGAGTAGTATGACGCATTTGCGTAGATAGTAAAGTGGATGATGACGTGCCAATTTGTAAAAGGGTAAATCGCAACATTCATAGTTGCAAAACGACTGGCCAAATCGAGTCAATAAATATACTACAGTACATTACTAAGATGTCTTATCAGACGACGTGTGCAGTTGTATGTATAAGCTTAAGGGACCTAGTCACCTATCCAATTACGAAGAGGCCGTACTGAAAAGCTTGGCAGTAGATGCCTGCCTTAATGTGCCAGAACGCCACAGTAATTGGTGTGTGGGGTGCATGACTCTCTTTCGCTCATTTGTGACCGGCACAACGGGTCACCAGGAACTAGTCGTTTTCAATCAATTTCTTAATGACGCGACATGAACATTCCCAAGGGTTCACTATGGTGGTCCTCCAAGACGATCTTCAGTTTTTGGACTCCCTGGTGAGGTTGGAATCGAGGTAAACTTTCCCACGTGATTATAACCAAAGTTACGGGATAAGGAAAATCTTCTGATGAGTTTGAGGTACCATCCATAGAGCACAAATAGATACGATCTCACCCATTAGTAATTTTTAAGCGCAAGACAAGACTTACCAGTGACACTACAATCATAGAAAGAATGTTTTTTCCAGTATGGAAATAAAATTGCAAGGTGCGCCAGGTCGTTTTATCCCACAAATTATATCAAGGAATAAACGACAAGCACGCGACTGATGACCGTAAGTTCCTGTTCCGAACACCTAACCTGTAGTAAGAGAGTATGAGGGAGTTACCCCTTATTTCAACCTACAACATGATACGTAGTCCACAAGGTGGGCGAATATAGTCCAGAACACTTGGCCAGTTTCTTGGTAACATGTTCTGTTGCACTTCCGTATTTTCGCTAGACCACCATCTGTTTCTCCTAATACGGAGACAAGAAGGCCTTAAGGGACAGATTTGAGAGTCTGATGTGGCCCCTCCGGGGAAGTCCTCTCACCTCTCTACTCATGGGATTCGCCGTTGATTCGGAGCGTTCCGGTCATGCCGTAGAGTCTCATGACGCAGAATAGTATAACTATCGCGCATTTAGAGATAGAGAGACGCCGAGGACAACGTAATCATTCCTAATTCGTGCTATACTGTATCAACAATGAATTCTCAAATGGGTGATGATTTGAGTTTCCATATTTAAATGCACTATAACCTTTAGTTTTACGTCGGCTGGGCTGCACTCTATATTCTGCTCCCTGTTTTCTCCATGTAACTCATGTAGGTTACGAGGTAATTCCTCCCTGTTTTTCGCCATGTAAATCTGTAGGTACCATAGCAATTCCCCCTGTTTCTCCGGTAATCAAATGTAGTTACAGATAGTAATTCCTCTGTTTCTCCATGTCATCATGTAGGGTACAGATGTCTGCTTCCGCTGTGTCTCCATTTAAACTGTAGGTACAGATAGTAATTCTCCCTGTTTCTCAGTAAATCATGTAGGTACAGAAGCAATTCCTCCCTGTTGCTCCATTGAAATCATGTAGGTACAGATGTACTGCCTCCCTGTTTTCTCCATTAAAATCATTAGGTACAGATATTACGCCTCCCTGTTTCTCCATGTAAATCATTAGGTACAATAGTACTGCCTCCCTGTTCTTCCAGTAAATCATGTAGGTACATATATACTGCCTCCCTGTTTCTCCATGTAAATCATGTAGGTACATATCCAATTCCTCCCTGTTTTCTCCATGTAAATCATGTATGTACAGATAGTAAATTCTCCCTGTTTCTCCATGTAATCATTGGTCAGATAGTACTGCTTTCCCTGTTTCTCCATGTAAATCAGTATTACAATCGTACTGCCTCCTGTTTCTCCATTAAATCGTAGGTACAGAAGTAATCCTCCCCTGTTTCTCACAGTAAAATCATGTAGGTAAGCAGAATAGTAATTCCTCCTGTTTCTCCAGGTATCATGTAGGTACAGAGAGTAATTCCTCCCTGTTCTCCATGTAAATCATGTAGGTAAGCAGATATACTGCCTCCCTTTTCTCCCATGTAAATCATGTATACCGATAGTACTGCCTCCCTGTTTCTCCATGTAAATCAATGTAGGTACAAGATGTACTTCCTCCCTTGTTTCTCCATTATCATGTAGGTACACTAGTACTGCTCCCTGTTCTCCATGTAATCATGTAGGTAAGATTAATTCCTCCCTGTTTCTCCATGTAAATCATGTAGGTACAGATAGTACTGCTTCCCTGTTTCTCCCTGTAAATCATGTAGTTACAGATGAGTACTGCCTCCCGGTTTCTCCATGTAATCATGTGTACAGATAGGTAATTCCTCCTGTTTTCTCCATGTAAATATGTAAGGTACAGATAGTAATTCCTCCCTGTTTCTCCCTGGTACATGTAGGTACAGGGTAATTCCTCCCTGTTTCGCCATGTAAATCCATTAGGTACAGATAGTATGCCTTCCCTGTTTTTCTCCATGTAATCTGTAGGTACGATAAGTACTGCCTCCCTGTTTCTCCATGTAAATCATTAGGTACAGATAGTACTGCCTCCCTGTTTCTCCAGTAATCATGTAGGTACAGATAGTACTGCCTCCCTGTTTTCTCCATGTATCATGTAGGTACAGATAGCATTCCCTCCCTGTTTCTCCATGTACTCATTTAGGTACAGATAGTAATTCCTCCCTGTTTTCTTCCCATGTAAATCATGTAGTACAATAGTACTGCTTTCCCTGTTTCTCCATGTAATCATGTAGTACGATATTCCTGCCTCCCTGTTTCTCCATGGGAAATCATGTAGGTACAGATATAATTCCTCCCTGTTTCTCCATGTAAATCAGTAGGTAAGATAGTAATTCTCCCTTGTTTCCTCCATGTAAATCATGTAGGTAGCAGAGAGTATTCCTCCCTGTTTCTCCATGAAATCATGTGTAAGATAGTACTGCCTCCCTGTTTCTCCTGTAATCATGTAGGTACAGATATTACTGCCTCCCTGTTTCTCCATGTCAATCATGTATGTACATATAGTACTGCCTCCCTGTTTCTCCATGTACTCATTAGGTACGATATACTGCCTCCCTGTTTCTCCATGTAAATCATGTAGTACGATTACGTGCCTCCCTGTTTCTCCATTTAAATCATGTAGGTCAGATAGTAATTCCTCCCTGTGTTCTCCCTGGGGGGGTGTTAAATCATGTAGGTACAGATAGTACTGCCGCCCTGTTTTCTCCATGTAAATCAGGTAGGTCCAATAAGTACGCCTCCCTGTTCTCATGTAATCATGTAGGTACAGATAGTACTGCTTCCCTGTTTCTCCTGTAAAATCATGTAAGGTCACAGATAGTAATTCCTCCCTGTTTCTCCCATGTAATCATGTAGGTACAGAGAGTATTCCCCCCTGTTTCGCCATGTAAGCATTGTAGGTAACATTAGTACTGCGTCCCTGTTTCTCCATGTAAATCATGTACTACAGATGTCAATTCCCTTCCTCCCTGTTTCTCCATGAATCATGTAGGGTAAGAGAGTAATTTCCTCCCTGTTTTCTCCATGACATCATGTGGTACAATAGTCTGCCTCCCTGTTTGTCCATGTAAATCATGTATGGTACAGATAGTACTGCTCCCTTTTTCTCCATGTAAATCTTATTAGGTACAGATCAGTACTGCCTCCCTGTTTTTCCATGTAATCATGTCGGTACAGATAGTAATTCCTCCCTGTTTCTCCATGTAATCATGTGGTACAGATCTTAATTTCCTCCCTGTTTCTCCATGTAAATCATGTAGGTACAGATAGTACTGCCTCCATGTCTTTACTGTAAAAGATGTGGGTACAGCCAGCATTGCCTTCTGTTATCTCTTTGTAAATGATGTAGACGCATTTAGTACTGCCTCTCTTTTTCTCCCTGCACATGATATAAGTACAGATAATACTGCCTGACCCTCTTCTCTTGCTTATTTTGCTGGAATTTCAAATGTAGCTGTAACATCCATGTCAGCATCTTCCTCAGTTCCTTCTGTGGCTTTCTTTGGTGTATGAACATTGGTTCGGTTGCTGGGCTGCTGATTATTTGCACCCATCTCCTCTGCAGCTCTGCTCTGGACTAGCAATAGTTAACCCACAGTGACTGACAGAGCTCCGCCCCCAATGATCTGGGGGAGAGATTCATATAAACATCATGCCCTCAGTTTGGTCCCTGCCACTTAAGTTTCCTTTACCTGCTCTGTACCCTGTGAGAGCAAAACCATCTGTATTACTAGTGTTTGGATTGCAACACCCTCGCCGATGCAATGGCGAAGGAGTGCTTGCGAATAAGCCCCACACTGTCTCACATCACACAGGGGACATTGCAGTGGTAATCCTGCCTGGAAGGCAGAAGTTAATCTGTGTATGATGTAGGTCTATTATCAATGATCTGTGTTACATCCTGTCCTCTGTAAGCTGAGATGTGATTGGAGGAGCAGCACCACCTGACAATGAGTTACAAACCCTGGCCAGGAATGTTCTAGAGAGCAGCTCTCCAGGAGGGATAAGAGACTCCGTTCCAGTCGGACCCTCTGGTCTGCAGGGCACAAACAACAGCTAGAGACTAAGTTTACCTAGCCAATGAGAAGATAAGCAGACTGGGTTCCCCAGTCCAGACTCTATTCACCAGCATACCAATAGGGCAGAAAGCCTAGCCCCTGCCTCTGAAGATTGGAGCTAATAGAGTAAGAGTTAGTGAGAAAGGGGTAATCATCCTCCTTTCAGGGGAGGTGATACCTGAAGCATCCGGACAAGCTGAATCATCCTTCCAGGAACAGCTACCTCCCAGCCTGCCCTCCTGCATCATTCTGGCGCTCTACCTCCTGTGGCTTCCTCCAACTGCATCTCAGCCTCCACTATCTGTTAAAGGCACGTTGCTGCGGTTTCCTGTCGGTTCCAATAAAGAACTGTAAGTGGTTTTGTTCAACCTCCTGCTCCGTCTGGTTCCTGCGACTACGCTGTCACCCTCACGGGCACCCTGTCACCACACAGAGACTCTATACTCTAGACACCAAAGGGTTGCCCCATGGAGATCCGCTATAAGCATCCTCTCCCTCTCATTTCTTTCCAACACCAACCGCGGTAGATCTGCCAGGCTGTAGGCAGCCCCTCCGGTTCCCCATACCCGCACCGTGACACTGCTTGCCTAGGCCGCAACCGCCAGCCACTCAGGTACTGCGGCCTGGGCTGACTCCAGACCCGAGAAAGTCTAGCCCCGGTGGGGATTTTCAGGATCTTGGCTTCTGTTTTGACTATTTTTCTGTATCTCTGTGCTGCATTGTTATTCCTGTTGTGACCTGGATTGTTGACCGTTCTTTTGTTGTTTGTCATGTTTCATGTGTTCACCTTGACATCCAACTACTGGCCCCTGTTTGTATAAATCCTATAAATGATACAGGTACAGATAGTACTGTCTTCCTGTCTCTTCCTATAAGTAACATAGGTACAGATAGTACTGTCTTACTAGTTACACTTACTGTCTCCTTGTCTCTCCCTGTGAGTTATATAGGTGCAGATGATGCTGCCTTCCTGTCTCTTCCATAAATATTTTTTGGTGATAAGCCTCTATCTTTTGTGTTTTTGGTTTGTTCTTCCATAAATATAGTTGTGTCTTTCCCTGTACACGGTATATACACGTGTTGTAATCCCCCTCACACCTGAATATTAATATAATGTGGATTTTAGACAACCCTGACACAGATAGTACTGTCTCCCCGGCTCCACCTTGTAAATGATATGGACACAAGTAGTTCTACCTACAAATGATTGTACTGTGTCCCTGTTTCTCCATTTGTATATATTAGCTACAGAGAGTATCACCCCGCCCGGTTCCTGCTGCTACTCTAATTAATTCTGTATTCTCACATTTGATCATGATGTGACGTTTGTAAACCCTCCTACCAGGGGGTATATAAGGTTGCCTATTTGTATTTGCACATTGCTTGAAAAAGGTGATAAACACCGAAACGTCGCCGGTTTTGGAATAAACCCTTCCAATTTTTTCACTTTATATCTGGAGTGCTGCCTCTTTTTTGGATTTCTATATAAACCAATCTAATGAGATAATAAAAGTCACTTTTATATGTGCGCCATTGTATTATCCGCACAATAAGAGAACCCTCCGCGCTTCATAAGAATGAGAGTGGGAGCGTCATTACATAGGTGTAAATAATGGAGGATGGTGGGAAATAAAAGCTTTATTCCAGAACATGTGTGTGTTTTTGGTGTTACATATAACTTTATAGACATGTTCTGGGTCGCAGTGTTAATATGTAATAGCGACATTAGGCGAAGAGGATCGAATGTTCATCGTATCAGTCAATTTTACCAATAAAAAAAACTATCACAAAATAAAAGGCAATAAGAGAGAAAGTGTGTTCTTAGATAGTTCTGCATAGAGAAGGGTTAAAAACATGAATATTAGTTGATATTATTCCTTCTCAAACTGTAGTAACATATAAAGTGAATATTTCCATTATCTGTGAGGTGCAGCAGCTCCTGTGTGCAGCTAATTCTCCCTACAGCCTGATGGCTAAGAATCTGGAGGGGGGGACACTTCAGGGGGCTGTATCTCTGGTTCTGTGACACATAGAACCTCACTTGTTTTTTCCTATGAAAGAAGAGAGTCTCCTCTTTTATATGAATCTAAGTGTTAGGAAAACGGAGATATTAACTGTTAAACTGCCGTTGGGATTGATTTTTTTTATATAAAAATGGCACCTGATATTCTCAATTTAAACCTGAATATCTCTGGATCCATAGCACCTAGAAACAAAATTCAAGATTTATTTGAAAGAAGAGATTCTCCCTTTTCAGGGGGCCCTGGGCAATTGCCACCTTTGCCTACCCATAGCGCCGGCCCTGGTGCCAGTGGTGTGGAGGAGATAGGGAATAGGGTCCATATAGCTCTCCTTGCTTACTAATTTCAACATTAGAAGTATTGTTAAGATTGAACCGACATTGGATGTTACTCCATATGTTAGTACTAGTAATGAGGAAGTTTTTTTATTCTTTGAGGGTGTTTCTTGATGATGATTGCTGGGACTTGCACCTTGATTTTGCAACTCCTTTCATTGACAAAAATGTTGAGGGTTCTCTATGGTTGTTATATATATATATTTGTTTTTCATTATGAAGCCCTAGTTTGTTTTTATTTTTTATCTATTTGTAGCTACACTATTTCTATTGAATAACCAAAAGAAATAGTATATTTTTCAGAATTTTTGCTTACATTTTGGGCTAAGAATCAGTGGTCAATGTGTATTGATTCTCAATATGTTGTCACTTTCCTGGTTAAGTTTTTTTGTAACACCGAGCTTAGATTTATTTTATCATTCTTTATACATGCACTCACTGTAATTCAGACCACCAGTTGTACACAATTGTTGTTCACTAGAGATGAGCGAGTATACTCGTCCGAGCTCGATGCGCGTTCAAGTATTAGCGTACTCGAAACGGCTCGTTGCTCGGACGAGTATTTCCCTTGCTCAAGATCGTGCGTTTAATTAAGAAAACACAGTGAAGAACAGTGAAGAATACAATGAAAACAGTGAACACAGGATCATTTAAGTGAAGAACACATTGAAAGAACACTGAAGAACACATTGCAGATGTTTCATACATCTGCTAACTTATCCGAAGACACGCGTGCCGAATGGTGTTCTCCACAATAGTATGTGAAGAACAATATGTGTGAAGTTCTTCACATACTATTGTGGAGAACACTGTTCTGCGCGTGTCTTCGGAACAGATTGCAGATGTACGCAAACATCTACAATCTGTTCTTCACTGTGTTCTTTCAGTAAAAACATCTGCAAACATCTGCAATGTGCTCTTCCTTAGTGTTCTTTCAGTGAAAACATCTGCAAACATCTGCAATGTGCTCTTCTTAAGTGTTCTTTCAATGTGTTCTTTCAGTGAAAACATCTGCAAACATCTGCAATGTGCTCTTCTTAAGTGTTCTTTCAATGTGTTCTTTCAGTGAAAAATGCTCGAGTCTCCCATTGACTTCAATGGGGCTCGTTATTTGGGACAAGCACTCGAGCATCGGGAAAAGTTTGTCTCGAATAACGAGCACTCGAGCATTCTAGTGCTCTCTCATCTCTATTGTTCACCTTTTCTTTGTATTGGAGAAGATGGCTCCTGGGTATTCTGGTGGCTCTATCAATTTGATTGTTAATGAGCATTCCCTGATTTAGGAATGTCTTCCTAAGATTCTTTAGATGTGTGTCTCTGTCAATCAGCATACCATCCTATGGTGATTGACAATCAAATCAGTAGAGCCACCAGGATACCCAGGAGCCATCTTCTCCAATACTAAGAAAAGGTGAACAACAATTGTGTGCCACTGTTTGTGACTTATAATCCACATTTGCAAATACTCAACCTCAAGAAAACTCCACCACATACTCCACAAAAATGATAACCTAAAGACAATGGGGCAGATTTACTTACCCGGTCCATTCGCGATCCAGTGACGCGCTCTCCGACACTGATTTGGGTTCTGCTGGGATTCAGTAAGGTCGTGCGCTCAATGTCCACTAGGTGTCGTTGCTGCGCTGAAGTCCACCAGAATTCCCCTCCTTCCTCTCGGTGTATGTGAGTGCTATTTTTGCAACACAAATTCTTTTAAAATTCTGCGGTTTTTCCGAATCCGTCGTGTTTTCCGACGGCCACGCCCCCTCGTTTTCTGTTGCGTGAAAGCCAGCGCCGATCTCGTGCTCCAAAATCCAGGGGCAATTCGGGTCAAATCGGAAATATTCGGGAAACCCAGCGGAAAAATGCGATTCGGACCCTTAGTAAATGTGCCCCAATGTTCCCAGATCCTACATTGTAGAGCTACAGGCAACCCCCAAATCTGAGTATTATTGTGATCAGGAGCTCCCTACCAACTAACATACAGAAAGGGACTTTCCCTTGTAATGTCAGGAGCTGCAAAACCTGTTCTCTGATTTTGACCAACACACAGCAGGAATATGACATCCCGGCCACAATTTCATGTTCAACTTCTAATGTGGTCTACCTGATTTTGTGCACAAAATGTCCTGTGGGTCTTTATGTTGGAGAGACAGGACAAAAACGTAAAAGAGGAGCAGAAACATCTACCTGTGGCCAAACACTTCAGTCCTGGCCATAACACCATGAATATGAAGCTTCTAGTATAAAAGGGCACTTTCCGGTCACAAAATGAGAGACGATTTGGGAATACAAATGTATCACCATCTTTGACACCCTCCACACAGGACTCAATCTATCAAAGGGATTCATGACCCACTACAAAATCTAACAAATGTTATCCTGAGATAATGGGTCATCAGAGACTCCAAAGTCATTAACTTGGAGGCAATAAACTATCACACTAATTAAGGACCTGTTGTCTCAACTTTGTTATTGATATTGTCCTTTTGTTTCCTTTTTTTTGCACCTTTTTGTTCATTATGTATAAAATCTGTGTGACTTCAGAAAGACTGTTATACCTGCCTGATGAAGGGACCTAAGATGCCCCGTGATCTTGCTTGTAACATCTTATACTTCAGTTAGCCAATAAAAGGCATCACAATCTCAAGGTTATTTTATTTGATCAAAAGCAACACAAATCTCTTTTCTTGTAACAACCAAAAAAAAATGTAATACATGCTTTGATTTTCGTGGTGATGACTCTATGACCTAAAGAAAGCCGTCAGTGATATGGATACAAATACTCTCCTACATCAACATCCATGAATGTAACTGACAGCTTAATTGGTAGCATTTCAGAGAAGATGATTTATATAAACAGTTAAAGGGCCTGATTATTAGTCTCTCTGAGGATTAAACCAAATAAAACTTCAGAAAGAAATTTGTCATTTCAATTCCCAGGATAAAACATGAAGTGACCATCACAAACAGCAGTTGACAAGAGTCGGTCCATGTTAATGCATTAGCTGTCAACCAAATGCAGTTCTATCAGGCCTCCCAGTACTCATGCACACTGATCTGGACCAAGTGTTCACATGTCCTCAATGTGTAGAGATAAATTAGCAGACATTATAAGGTGTGAATGACCTCCATACAGCATTAGGATTGCCCATATTTAAATCCAACAATTAAATCCCTCTTAATATTTCCCATTAGATAAAATCCCCATTATGGTTTCCCGATTGGGTTATCTTGACTCTATCATCAATCCCCTTACATGTGATAACAAGCAATTAACTCATCAAAGGTTCTACCAATGTGAAACTGGTCAAGAATCTTGTTTAGCTTCCCTTCAACCAAATTCTAATTCCACATGTGAATTATTTCATTCTAGCCAACTGGGAGGTAACCTTATATTTCTCTGGGGGTGTTTCTCTATGCTTTGTAAAGTAAAAACTTCCTTCCCCTTTGGCTAGTATGAGTTAATTCCCATATAAACTTCTGGGGTCATACAGTTATTTGGATTTAAGAACGAGTTAACAAGTTGATACAGTTTTCGGCAGCAGTGGAATAAGATATGCCATTCATTCACTACTTTGTAATAATACAAAACTAATGTCTAAGTAGCCCAGAAACTTCAGGGCCTTGGAGGGTTCAGGGAATCCTTGGTTAGGGTGCTACAGCTACTAAATTAAAGAGAACCCGTCATGCAAAATAACCCCCCTAAACTAAATATATTTTCATAAACTGCCATTAGAGAGCATTGCCTCTATCCCTTCATTGTCCCTCTACATGCCTGTAAACCTAAGCAATGAGGTCCTAAAGCTGTATGCAAATGACCTGTGAAATGTCCAATGAAGCATTAGCATATTCAAGCTGTCCACTCTATTCATGAGTGGGAGGTACAGCCACACCCCCAGTGCTTGACTGACAGCCTGTATAATGATGTGAGGCTGTATAATGATGTGCTTCCTGGTGCTGGTAGCCACGCCCCCTGCAGCCTGTGTGTGCATGTGTGTGTGTATAGGAGAGATACAGCAGCTCCAGGCAGCCATGTTACAGCAGAACATGTCAGGTACTTGTGTAGCTGATGTCTGTGTCTCTCACCTGTATATTAGGAGGATGCAGCATGTCAGCAGATGCAGCACACACACTAGCCATGCTTTACTATACATTACACACAGACATGAGCAGGGGGAGGAGAGGGGAGGGGGAACAGGGGTGACATCACTGCCTCTGACCATGTGACCAGCCTCATTTACATGATAAAAAATAGATGATTTTACAATGAATAATGTATGAAATAACTAGATAAAGGCTGGGATGGGATCCTTGTGCTCTGCTCCAACAGGTAGAGGTGACAGGACTAGTGACACAGACCTGATGACAGGTGTCCTTTAATGTTAGAGTGGCTGGTCACTCTTTTACATAACTTGCCCACTTGTCTTTACTGTCTTGAAAATAATCCCTAAATGTTCATCAAGTGATTAAGCATTTCTGCTACTTACTTTTGTACTGAGTGCAGACCCCATATGCTTCTTTCTTTACATCTCTGAGTTCTGTTGAATAGGTGGAGCTGTAGCAGGAGAGTTGTGACTTATCATGTCTGTGACAAGAGCGAGAGAGGGGTAAAGTCAAATGAATGTTTTAGAACAGAGACAGAGATGGCAGCTGTGAATTGGGGAAGACTGCATCTTTCAAAGAATGTAAACAGACATGTCTAATAGAATAAGTTTACTGAGAAGTGGCCAACCCTTTTAGTTGCTTCCTTCACCGAGTGATTTGGGTGACCACAAACTAGATCAACTGTAAAGGAATCCACTAATTTTGGTGGAAATTGATGAGCATGTAAGGTGAATGTGGATATAATAGGGACACTGGATTCAGGACAAACCAGACAGTGGGCGTTAAACGCCAACCCTTTAAAATCCCTGCCTGCTTGCCTCTGCGTTTCCTAGGTGATACATGAAAACCACAATACCTCCCTATGCCAAAATGGGGAACTGAAACTGGTTTCTGGTTGATACCTGTGTCGAACAACGATGTATCTTTGATGAAGCCATCAACGTACATGCGCCGGGGTACAATGAAGACAAAAACCGAAGCAGAATTACTGCCCATGTGTGGCAGAGCAGCAAGAGGCTACTGTCAGCTGCTGGGGATCGGACACACCCCAGTGTCCTCTAAAGTTAATTTGCATAAACAAAAGTTTCAAGTTACTTAGATTAGGTTACAGGATAATAGAGAAACAGGAATGAGTATAGAAGACAGAATCTACCATCAGGAATACTTCAGATAGAATATTCCTGATGGTAGGTTTCCTTTATGCCGGGGTAATGCTATTATTAAGCATTACTGATGTGTGACACTAAATCCTACCACATATTTATACTTGGATTTAATAAAGCCGTGGGATAGTTAATCATAAAAGGATTGGGTTTTGTTGCATATTTATCCTGGCGAGAATATTAGCATTTATCTTTGCCATTGCATATTATGTAATAGTGAGTGACAGTGAGGAGATTCATGTGACTTTGCCTGTAGGCACAACGCGCTGGACATTGCTGTCTCCTCTGTCTTGCCGGGTCTGTGAGTTCCATCAGTGGAAGCTGATGTCTGCGTCTCATCCTGATTACTAATGATCTAAAACACTGAAACACTTAATGACGCATTTCGATTTATTGGAGGGTGCATGTGTTTGTTGTTCAGTTCTTGTCTGTATTCATAAAACATTCCCTGAAGACTCTCTGTAATGACATTACACATGGGGCAATGGGAAGAAGCTAAAAAAGTTATTTTATGAGATATATTTATGGAGATTTTATTGTGAAAACCTATGAAAATTCAAGTGGAGAATAACAGAACTCAGAACTATGTAAATGAAGGGTATTATGATGGGCATTATGACTAGGGAGCGGGTGCACACCGCTGTTCAACAGCCAATCTGTCAAATTAATGCCCCTAGCTGCTAGCCTTGGCCTGTGATTGGTCAAGGGGCATTAATATGCAGGATTGGCTGTTCGGCATCCAATATGGCAATATGTCTAGGTCACGTGGGGTACACCCGTACCCTCAACCTGAACAGGAAGTTCGGGTCCGGTCATCTCTAATTATGACATTAGGAATGATCAAAACAATATAGTAAAATACAGTGGCGTAGCTTGAAGTTGACTGGCCCCAGTACAAAGTCTGTACCAGGCCCCAACCATAATTTATACTTTATAGCACTAGTCTCCTCATATGGGAAAGTGACATCTTATGGGCCCCGTAAGCCCTTTTTGGCCTATCTATATTGTAACTTACTTTAAGGCTCTGCTGCACTGTGCCATGTAGCGGTCTGATCGTAGGAACTATCTTCCGGCAGTCTGGCGTATTCATGAGGGGGCGGTCCAGGCACTCCCTTCTCGTCTGCTTATCCACTGGACCGTCACCTCCACAGAAGATGATGGCAGTGACTGTTTGGTTCCATGCTGCAGTCACCGCCCCCTCATGAATATACCGGACCATCAGCCATCAGACCGCTACATGCCAAAGTGTGGCAGATAGGCTTTTCTCATTAGCATAATTGGCAGAGGGCTAGGCATCCTTTTTTATTAGTATGTGCAGCTCATTCGTATTAATATGCTGACAGTTGTCCTTTCAGTTCAATATTGACTCTAATATATAAATTATTTTATGGTTGTTAACACAACCATGTTCTAACGAGAATTCCGTTTTTTGTCGTATGCTTTTTTTGTTGTTGGAAAATCAATAATAGAATACTCTTCGAGGCATTGATGGAATTCACAGACAGAGATTTCTAGCCGAGGCACAGGGGGTTGTGGGATTCTGTGGGTTGAAATGTTATTTCAGTCGTAGATCTGAGTCACCGATGTGCTGTTCGCAGTCACGAGCTGTGTAATAGTGCGCTGTTACATCTTGTCGGGTATTTAGGGATTACTGTGTTTTCTATAGTTTACTCTTTAATTAGGAAAATAATATCACTGCAGATGTAAACACACAATGTACCACATGTGGGAATAGCAAAATAAGGAGCAGAACTGGAGAAAATTGAGAAATCACATATAATGTGTGCTTTATTAGTTATTATTGTAACGTTTGGCTTGCACAGTCTACAGTGATATATAAGAATATAAGAATTATATATCCCATTATATATGGGGGAGATTTTACAGAAGTGTCTGAAAGCAGAACGGTTCTAGTTGCCATAACAACCAATCAGAGGTCAGCTTTCATTTTTCCATAGCTGTTTATAAAATTAAAGCTGAGCTCTGATTGGTTTCAATGGGCAGGTAGAACAGTTTTACCTCAGACAGTTCTGATAAATCTCACCTTAGTCTGTGAGGACTTCTATAAGTGATATGAATATACACATTAAAACCTATTTAAAGGGCGTATCTTAGATACGAAAAATACAGCACCAGAACCAAGCTCATTACATAAATACAGTCATATAGCCAAGATAAGTTAATAAATACAGATCCAGGGCAAAGCTCGGTACACAAATACAGAACCAAGCTCAGTGCATCAATACAGCACCAGAACCAATCTAAGCACATAAATATGACAGAGCAGCACAGGGGGGCAGCACGGTGGCTGAGTGAGTAGCACTTCTGCCTAGCAGCACTGGAGTCCTGGGTTTGAATCCCACCCAGGTCAATATCTGCAAAGAGTAAGTTCTCTCCGTGTTTGCATGGGTTTCCTCGGGGTACTCTGGTTTCCTCTCACACTCCAAAACATACTGTTAGGTTGATTGGATTGTGAGCCCCATGGGGACAGGGACTGATTTGACATGCTTTGTGCAGCGCTGCGTAATCTGTGTGCACTATATAAATAAAGAATTATTATTATGACATTACATTAGAGCAGCATCCTTATTCTTATTGTTCCACCTGACCATGTTATTACTCTTTAATGTTGTAGAAACTCTGTACATGTACCCCATGATCTGTAAAGCGCTGCAGACTAACATGGCATTATAAAAAATAACTATTTATTTACTGTATGACATAATGGTGATATGTATGACTGCACAAATAAAATTTGCCCAGACCACTATGAACGCAGGCCCCTTGAACTTCAAACCAACACCCACCAATTATGATAATACTCCCAAAGACATTGTAACGTCCGTGCCTATGGCGGAATAGAGGTGTTTATTTCTGTGTGAACTGTGGCTTATTCTTGTGTTTGGATTAACTGAGCCACACCCTGCTCCTTGCATTTTAGTCCTGGCCAGCAAGGGTTACTAGCCTGATGGACAGTTCCCCCAGTGTGCTGCTGGAGGCGTGTCCGGAACTGCCTTATATACCTGCCTATTCCCAATATACCTTGCTGGTTATTTTGAGTCTTGTCTTCCCTGTGTTTCTAGTTCAGTTTTACCTGTCTCCGTTTGTCTGCCTGTATCTTTACCTGACCTGTATATAACCGTTTGATCTTGACCTGACCTGTGTATATCCCACCTGTACCTGTATCTTGACCTGACCTGTGTATATCCCGCCTGTACCTGTATCTGGATCTGACCTGTGATTATCTGCCTGAAGACCTGTATACATCTCTTGTTTTGTCCCTGTCTCAGTCCTGTGTTTGTATTCTGTGCACCAGTGTGAACACTGGTCTATTCCTGTATTCCGGTTACCTGTTCAGTCTTGTGCTGGTTTCTGTGCGCCAGTGTGAACACTGGTCTATACCTGTATTTCCGTTACCTGTCCGCTCCACCATCCAGCAGCTGCCAGACAAAGTAAGTTTCCCCTGTCATGTTGTATGGTCGCTCAGGGACCGTCAGTTAGGTTCCTGATAGTGGGTTCGCCCTTATCAGGGCGGTTTATCTGCTTTAGGCAGGGCCTTAGCCCGCAGGGACGTTGCAGGGTGAGTTCGCCACCACCTACCTAGTCTGACAGCTAGCACCAAGCCTGGTTGTGGTTGCACGGTTGCTGGCCAGGTGCAGACAGACATGTTTTAAAGTTAACTTGTAGGTTGATATGAGGGTCGGCCACAGCTTTATTATAAATTAACATATAAATTCTTAAATATATTTGAAATATTTTTTGTTATATTTTTTGAGTTAGTAATTAAGCAATTAAACACATATTTGTCAACAAGAACATTCACTGCAAAATCCCCCCATCTGTATGCCGGCCAGCCAATGGGCATGTAGGCGACAACCTGTACCTATACGCCAGGTGTAACAACATAGTGTATTACTGAAAAAAACCCATCAAACAAAAGGAGGGAGGTTGGGAAACGTTGTCCAGAAGAGAGCCAACTTATATGCTGTATTCGCTATATATACGTCCCCCATCCATCACAATGGCCTCGCGGCACTATTCGGGAGCTGTACGTTGCAGCACATGCGCGGCACCGTACCGCTCTGTACCCCACAGAAAGATAGGACATGTCCTATCTTTCAACAGAATACGGTGTGGGGTTCTATGTTAGGCGCTCTCCCCCTCCTCCTCTCCCTACGGTACGGCGGGCAACGGTAGTGTGAATGTAGCCTTAAACAGTAGACACACACAATCAATGCCAGCACAGATTGGGGGTGTTACTGGTGGCATGGTGCTGGTCTGGGTTCAGTAGCAAAACCTGGGTCCGAAAAGGAATCTTTAAGAACTTAAATGGGTCTGCTCGTCCCTATTGGTAGGCATTTCCCTCTCAGCCTGTAGCAGTTCTCAACTGGCTGGTCATCTTATGACCCACAGGCACCCACATGACTTACAACAGGACATTTATGTTGTCATCATGATCACATCTTGGGTCACTTAGGTTTTTGCTCACTGTAATCTCAGGTGACTTCAACCTTTTAGATATGAAGGGTTATTCTATGTAGGGTTCCTATCCAATGTCGCCTTTGCCATGTCGTTAAATGATAAATCTAGAGATGGGCAGATCTATTTGTAGGTTCATAGACTCAGTACAAATCTGAGTTTTTTCTTATTTGCTTTAAACGAATCTTTTGAAATATTGCTTTCATTGCTGCCTGAGCTTAGGTAACAGGACAGGTGAGGGAAGATGAAATCATTTATAAAAAATGTGGAGCTTTTCATGGAAAGGACTAAAGGGGGTTATATACCAATTTCCAGGACAAAGACCCAGCCAGCCTCATTCTGTAGTCACAACTAGAGATGAGCGAACACTAAAATGCTCGGGTACTCGTTATTCGAAGTGAGTGACAGTGAGGAGATTCATGTGACTTTGCCTGTAGGCACAATGCGGTGGACATTGCTGTCTCCTCTGTCTTGCCGGGTCTGTGAGTTCCATCAGTGGAAGCTGATGTCTGCGTCTCGTCCTGATTACTAATGATCTAAAACACTGAAACACTTAATGACGCATTTCGATTTATTGGAGGGTGCATGTGTTTGTTGTTCAGTTCTTGTCTGTATTCATAAAACATTCCCTGAAGACTCTCTGTAATGACATTACACATGGGGCAATGGGAAGAAGCTAAAAAAGTTATTTTATCAGACATATTTATGGAGATTTTATTGTGAAAATTCAAGTGGAGAATGACAGAACTAAGAACTATGTAAATGAAGGGTATTATGACGGGCATTATGACTAGGGTTCGGGTGCACCCCGCTGTTCAGCAGCCAATCCATCGAATGAATGCCCCTAGCTGCTAGCCTTGGCCTGTGATTGGCTAAGGGGCATTAATATGCAGGATTGGCTGTTCGGCATCCAAGGCGGCAATATGTCTAAATCACGTGGGGGAACACCCGTACCCTCAACATGAACAGGAAGTACAGGTCCGCTCATCTCTAATTAAGACATTAGGAATGATCAATACAATATAGTAAAATACGTATGAAATCTCATGTGGGTATATAAAGCGAATGCATTATATAACACTATATCAGCTTAAAAGTATCAGCAGCAAAACAAGTGGCGTCAATTACAGTGTAATAGATCAAAGAAAGAAATAGAAGACACAATGGAAGCGCCACATGTGTGAATCTGGTTTAAATAGTTGCGATGAGCTGTATTAGAAATGGAATTATGCTCACCTTATATATATATATATATATATATATATATATATATATATATATATGTGACTATGCTAACATATAAAAGAAATCTTTACACTCAACTGATAACTGTTTGACATTAAGTAATAATTTTCTTTAGCAAAATTTCATGATCTTTTGGTGCCAGAATAACAACAGAGAATGAAGTCAATGTTCTCCTTATATAGGCTAGCCCTGGGAACTTCAGGTGAACTCTTGTTTACTACACTTACAACAGGGAGGGATTTTCAGATTATTCTTAGTTGTAATTCTGCTACTGTAGGATGCCAGAATAAGCTGATTGGCAGGGCCGGCGCTATGGGTAGGCAAAGAGGAGAATCTCTTCTTTCAAATGAATCTTGAATTGTGTTTCTAGGTGCTATGGATCCAGAGATATTCAGGTTTAAAGTGAGAATATCAGGTGCCATTGTTATATATAAAAATCACTCCCAACGGCAGTTCAACAGTTATTATCTCCATTTTCTTAAAACTTAGAAACACAAATTTAGATTCATATAAAAGAGGAGACTCTTCTTTCATAGGAAAAAAGAAGTAAGGTTCTATGTGTCACAGAGCCAGAGATATAGCCCCCTGAAGTGTAGCCCCCTCCAGATTCTTAGCCATCAGGCTGCAGGGAGCATTTGCTGCACACAGGAGCTGCTGCACCTCACAAATAATGCAAATATTCACTTTATATGTTACTACATTTTGAGAAGGGATAATATCAACTAATATTAATGTTTTTAACCCTTCTCTATGCAGAACTATCTAAGAACACACTTTCTCTCTTATTCCCTTTGATTTTGTGATAGTTTTTTGTTGTTCGGAAAATTGACTGATACAATGAACATTCAAACCCAGAACATGTCCATAAAGTTATATGTAACACCAAAAACACACACATGTTCTGGAATAAAGTTTTTATTTCACACCATCCTCCATTATTACACCTATGTTATGACTTTTTCACTCTTATTCTTATGATCCGCGGAGGGTTCTGTTATTGTGCAGCTAATACAATGACGCACATCTAAAAGTGACTTTATTATCTCATTAGCTTGGCTTATGGATACAGGCAGTCCCCAGGTTACATACAAGATAGGGTCTGTAGGTTTGTTCTTAAGTTGAATTTGTATGTAAGTCGGAATTGTATATTTTATCATTGTAATCCCAGCCAGAACTTTTTTGGTCTCTGCGACAATTGGATTATAAAAATGGTGGGTTGTGTTAAGAATCAGGATTAACAATAAAGCTTCATTACAGACACCTGTGATTGGTCCCTAAAAAGTTTTGTTGCAAGCATTTGAAGCTTAAAGGGGTATTCCCATTTCAGCAAATTAATATTATTGTTGGCATTATAAAAAGTTATACAATGTTCTAATATACTCTCTGTATCAATTCCTTACAGTTTTCTAGATCTCTACTTGCTGGATAGAAATCTGACCATGGTAACACAGGTGCGCGGCTCGTTAGTATCACACAGAGAAATCAGAGCTCTGGGTTATAACGAGCCATGCACCTGTGTGACCATGGTCAGATTTCTGCCCACTGGTACTAAAAATAGAAGCTGTTCATAGAAGGACAGCAAGCGGAGATCTGGAAATCTATCAGGAATTGATACAGAAAGTATATTGGAAAATTGTATAACTTTTTATGATACAAACAACAAAATTAAATTGCCGAAATGGGACTACCCCTTTAAACATATTCCACAGCCCTAATAAGTTGTGAATGCAGAGGTGTAATACTTTTTTAAAGTAGTCCAGCGCTCCCATTCATTTGTTCATTATTATTTTTTATTATTCCTGTACAACTACTTTAAAGAAGTATTACACCGCTGTTTTCACAACATAGCAGGGTAGTAGAGTATGTTGAAGCTTCAAAAACCTCTATACCTGAATGGGAGCTAGTAACTCTAACTCTTTGCATGTTTTACTATGCACCTCTCCACTTTAGCCAATATGCTAATTCTGTTCCCAACTGTCATGGTTGGACCTGATGGGTGGACCTGAGCTGGAGCAAAGAGTCCTGTTCCACTCATCTGACCATAGAGATCGAAAGTAATTATATTGTTTGCTTGAGTAAAGGATATAGAAAATTCCAACAATGCCGGACTCAAGCCCCTTCCACACTGGCGTTTTTCGCGCAGAACTTGCATTGCACTCTGTCCCATTGTATTCAATGGGTCTTTCTTCATTAGCGTTGGTTTTAACGCGCGTGCTTGCGTTCGTTTTCACGCGCGTCAAAATCGCAGCTTGCTCTAATTTTGCGGGTCACGCGCGTTTTTCACGCCCCATTCAAGTCTATGGAGATGCATCAAGAACGCATTGCACTCGCAATCATTGCAAGTGCAATGCGAGTGCAATGCGTTTTAAACGTAAGGGTTGCTAGGTGACCAGAATAACAGTATTTCCCCTGCTCGCGATCGAGCATTTAATTAAAAAAACACAATGAAGAACAGTGAAGAATAGATCGCAGATGTTTGCAACTTATCAGAAGACATTATTTTTCAATTAAATAACACATTTTAATCCCAAACCATGGTCCCTTTGAAAAATGCTTGAGTCTCCCATTGAATCGCGCGTGAAAAATGCACCGAAAACGCAAAAAAACGCTAACAACACGCGCGTGAAAAACGCAAAAACGCTAATTACTCCAAGGAAAAATGGAACAAAAACACAGGCAAAAACGTCAGTTTTTCACGCATTGCACCCTGACGTGAAATGCAACGCTAGTGTGGAAGGGGCCTCAGTGGAGCAGGGCCTATCACAGGATACAGGGATAGTTATTAAAGGCGGTGAACAATGTAATACCCAAATAGCACTGACCCAAAATAACATAAAAAATTTCTTCATTTTGGGTTCCTATTTGGCTAAATTCACATTACCGATCCTTTCCTGCGTTCCTTCACTCTGTTAAAAAAGCTCAGAAAGGGAGTTTAACGGAGGAGTAACGAATCACTTGAGAATTCCATTGTCATCAATGTAAGTTTTATGTAATCTGTTATGGTTAGTTTGGCAGGAATCCATTATCCATGCATTTTTTTCAAACAGAGGAAAAGTACTAGAGCCTCCGTCCAAAAAAACGTATGGATAAATGGAACATAACGGATGACATATAATTAATATTGATGTACAAATGGGGTTTTTAACTGATACGTTACACCTCCTTATACCTCCAATCTTTACTTTTTTAAAGGAAATAAGGAACGGAGGGAAGTCATTTTTTTTAAAGTAATGAATATTCAAAGTAAACTTTCCAAAAGCCAAATGTCTAAAAGTCAGTGTCTTACTGTTAACATGAAGAAATTGCGAGCAAGCATCATACAATACATCATACTTATTTACTAAGGGTCCCACGGGTGCATTTCTGTTGGGTTTTCTGAGGCTTTCGGGAAATGCACCTCTGGAACAGGGATTTAGAAAGGGATTGTGTCGCACGCAATCGGATTTTGGCACATCGGTGCTGGCTTTCATGCGACAAAAATCGGATTCAGACAGAGCGCGGTATTTAACCAATGTGTTTACAAAGTAATATTTCACCGATCTGCCCCAACTCTGCTCCAACTCCTCAAATCTCCAACAGATTTGGGTTCCTCTAAAGAAGGAAATTACCAAACCAGTGAATATCCCCAGTATAGTTGTATGCTAATGTGGAGGAAGCAGACTCAAGAAATGTTTAGACCAGTTGGAAAGATATTTAACTGTGAACTTTCAATGTCTCCTATTGAAGACATTCTTTTTCAATTAAATAAAACATTTTATTCCCGAACCTTGGTCCCTTTGAAAAAGTCCCATTGACTTAAAAAAACGCGCGTGAAAAAACGCAACGAAAACGCAAAAAAACGCGAACAAAAATGAAACAAAAACGCAGCAAAAACGTCAGTTTTTCACGCATTGCACCCTGACGTGAAACGCAACGCTAGTGTGGAAGAGGCCTTACTGGCTATGGAGAGGGCTCAGCCCGTGAGCCCTCTCCATGCAGCGGGACATGACCGCCACCGTGAATACACGGCGGGTGGTCGTGAACCAGTTAAAGGAGTCCAAATACTTTCAATATCCCCTGTATACAAATATGTATATGTGTATTTATTTGTTTATTTATACACACACTCAGAATTGTATATTATATGCACTTTATGTATGAGAGGGTTGGAGGATAAAAAGTAAAGCTTCATAGATATGAAAACTCCTGGTCCATTTTCATACCAATGAACTACATGAACACCAAATTCTTCGTCAGTTTTTCACGCATTGCACCCTGACGTGAAACGCAACGCTAGTGTGGAAGAGGCCTTACTGTGTATTTTACAATAATGTGTCCTTGAAAATAATTTTTAGTAAATGAGTGTTTCATAAGATTGCTGCTATTTTCCCCTTAAACGTATCCACTTTTTATCCACAAGTTTCTTGCTTATTATCTTCGAGCTATAATAATAATATTATAATAATTACTTTATGTCTATAGCGCATGCAGATTACACAGCGCTGCACAGAGTTTGCCAAATTGGTCCCTGTCCCCCATGGAGCTCACAATCTAATCACCTACCGCTATGTTTTTGGAGTGTGGGAGGAAACCGGAGAAACCGGAGGAAACACGGAGAGAACATACAAACTCTATACATCCTCCTCAGGAACCAGCACTGCAACCAGAAGTGCTGCCCGTTGAGTTCCTCAAGTCCAACCGGTGAAAAAGGTGTGAAAAAGTATTCGTCCCCCTCTTGATTTCTTAATCTTTGGATATTTGTATCACTTAAATGTCTCAGATCTTGAACCATTTTAAATAACATCTACCATCGGAATAGCTGATGTTTATACTCCCCTCCCCGCCCCCTGGTGCAGCCATCTTGTTTTCGTATATCAAAGTAAGTCACCATTTTAGTGAAATAACTTTTTTGAAACTGTAAATGAGCCAGAGCTTCTCTGCCAAGCGCCTCTTGGCTCCTCCAATTAGTAATTATGCATGACCTGTGACCCGGCTGGCTCCACCCTCACAGTGGTCAGCCGGTGTGACACCATCCGCTCTCCCTATGCAATTCTCGTGCTATTTGCTATTGTAGCATCTAGATGCAATCCTATGATCGGGCATAGAGCGGGAGCTGCAGAGGGGGAGCCAATGACGTAACGAAAAGTGATAACTCCCAATGATTCTTTGCCAATGTTCTGGAGGAATTTTGGTCACTCATCTTTGCACAATTTTTGTAATTCACCTACATTTCAGGTACAATATGCTTGCAGGGTTTCCAAACCTATAAATCGCTTTTTTAGGATCACGCCACAACATCTCAATCCAAATAAAGTCCGGATTTTCACTAGAACTCTCCAAAGTGGCGATTTTTTACTTCTTTAGCCCATTCAGAGGTGAGTGTGCTGGAGTGTTTTGGATCAAGGTCCTGCTGCATAACTCCAATGTGCTTCAGTTTGAGGCCACAAACAGATGGACTGAAATTCCCCTTCAAGATTCATGGTCAGACAGCAGATTTTATGGTCCCATTGATCACACCAAGTCTTCCAGGTCCTGATGCAGCAAAACGGTCCTAGACCATCACACGAGCACGGCCGCCATGTTGTAGTTCTGGTATCATTCTCTTTTTCTGATTTGCTGAGAAACTTTTTGTCTCCTTCTCCTTTGTGTTAAGGATCATCAAGATGTCTTCTGCCAAAACTGAGACAACCCTTTCTGCCCTGATCTCGACTGGGCAAATAGAGGCCTTCAGTTCTCTGGATGTTGTTGTGTGGGATTTTGTGACCTCTTAGATGAGGGGTCGTTGCGCTCTTGGGGTAGTTTTGGATGGCCAGCCACTCCTGGGAATATCTACCACAACTGCATGTCTTTTCTATTTGTGGATGACGATGTTTCTGACGATCTTTTGGTCTACTTCACTTATGTTTTTTTTTTGCTTTCATACCTGAGAACACGTGTGGCTTGCGTTTACGGCGCGTTTACACTTCCGTGCCATCACGTTTGCGTTTACACTTACATTTATGTGACATTTACATTTGTCTTGTGCTTCGCGTTTACGCTTATGTGGTGTATGCGTTGATGTCTCGTTTGCGTTTCCGTTTATATTGCATGCGTGTTTACCAATACGTGTAACATTGCATTTATATAAACACTGTGTAAACACATGTCAACAGAATATTAGAATATGTGTAAACATAGCCTTTAGATGCACATGGAGAAATTAACGCACACTACTGACAGTATGAGAGAAGATTAGCATAAGACACGCCCCCAGCTCCTCCTCTCTGACCAAACACAGATTATAATGGTCAGATCTCGGGACTCATAGCTCCGCAACAGAGAAGGCTAGAAGGAAAATTCAAAGTGTTTGTGAATCTACGTGGCAGTCCCTACAGTATGGTATAGTGATCTCCACATGTGTGAGGTGGTGAAAGGTCCTCTTTAAATAAATGGGGTGAGTTTCATTCTCTACTATTGCAAGTCTCTGGGTAAGGCGAAGGAAATTGAACTCCCAAAGATGTGAGGAAAAAAAAAGGGCTGTCCTCAGGCATCGCCTGTAAGATCCCATCACGGGATCCTAAAGCAGTGTCAGCCTATACACGTGGATATATCTATCTATCTATCTATCTATCTCCTATCTATCTCATATCTATCTATCTATCTATCTATCTATCTATCTATCTCCTATCTATCTATCTATCTATGTAACATCCGTGCCTAAATGTCGCTCTATCTGCAGATGGCGTTTATGGCGGTGTGTGTGAACTGTGGCTTAGTGTTGGTGTTCTGAATAACTGAGCCACACCCTGCTCCTTGCATATTAGTCCTGCCCAGCAAGAGTTATTAGCCATGGACAGTTCTCCAGTGCTGTTGGAGGCGGGTTCCAGGAACTGCCTTATGTACCTGCCTATTCCCATCATACCTTGCTGGTTATTTCAAGTCTTACCTGGGTATCTAGTGTTCTTGCTATCTTCTGTGTTCTGTATCCGATTCTGTACCCTTGCAGCCATCTTGATTTTGACCCGGTCTGTTTGTCTCTGCTTATCTGCCTGTATCTGGACCTGACCTGTATATAACCTGCTTGATCTTGACCTGACCTGTGTATAACCCGCCTTAAAGAGAACCCGTCATGCAAAATAACCCCCCTAAACTAAATATATTTTCATAAACTGCCATTAGAGAGCATTGCCTCTATCCCTTCATTGTCCTTCTACATGCCTGTAACCCTAAGCAATGAGGTCCTAAAGCTGTATGCAAATGACCTGTGAAATGTCCAATGAAGCATTAGCATATTCAAGCTGTCCACTCTATTCATGAGTGGGAGGCACAGCCACACCCCCAGTGCATGACTGACAGCCTGTATAATGGCGTGAGGCTGTATAATGATGTGCTTCCTGGTGCTGGTGGCCACGCCCCCTGCAGCCTGTGTGTGCATGTGTGTGTGTATAGGAGAGATACAGCAGCTCCAGGCAGCCATGTTACAGCAGAACATGTCAGGTACTTGTGTAGCTGATGTCTGTGTCTCTCACCTGTATATTAGGAGGATGCAGCATGTCAGCAGATGCAGCACACACACTAGCAATGCTTTACTATACATTACACACAGATATGAGCAGGGGGAGGAGAGGGGAGGGGTAACAGGGGTGACATCACTGCCTCTGACCATGTGACCAGCCTCATTTACATGATAAAGAATAGATGATTTTACAATGATTAATGTATGAAATAACTAGATAAAGGCTGGGATGGGATCCTTGTGAGCTGCTCCAACAGGTAGTAGTGACAGGACTAGTGGCAGAGACCTGATGACAGGTGTCCTTTAAGACCTGTATCTGTTGTTTGTCCCTCTGTATCGTTTACTTCCTAGTGTTATCCCACTTTCCCTGTCTCAGACCTGTGTTAGTATTCTGTTACCAGTGTGAACACTGGTCTAGTCCTGCATTCCGGTTACCTGTCCTCTCCACCATCTGGCAGCTGTCACACGAAGTAAGTCTTCCCTGTCACCTTGTAGGGTCACTCAGTGAAAAAATGGAATATTTAACCATTTCTTATGTATGTATGTATGTATGTATGTATCTATCTATCTATCTATCTATCTATCTATCTATCTATCTATCTATCTCCTATCTATCACATATCTATCTATCTATCTATCACATATCTATCTATCTATCTATCTATCTATCTATCTATCTATCTATCTATCTATCATCTATCTATCTATCTATCTATCTATCTCATATCTATCACATATATATCTATCTATCTCATATCTATCTATTTTCCATTTACTTCATATCCATCTATCTAGATTCAAAGTAAAAGCAGTACACCAAGGTCCACATGTATCACTCGTTTTTTCTGTTGTCTTTGCGCCTTTTCATTCAGGCGCACTGTTTTTGCGCCATTTTTGCGATTAAACGCCAAACTAGCCGCGCAGCAAAAATAAGCAGCTTTCCCTCATCTATCTTACCAATCCAGATGTTTTGCTGCGCCTAATGATATTCATCATAATACACTGGCACAACAGTGCTCCTGCAGATAATACACTGGCACAGCAGCGCTCCTGCAGATAATACACTGGGGCAACAGCTCTCCTACAGGTAGTACACAGTCATAGAAGTGCTCCTGCAGACAATACGCTGGCACAGCAGTGCTCCTGCAGATAATACACTGGCACAGCAGTGCTCCTGCAGATAATACGCTGGCACAGCAGCGCTCCTGCAGATAATACACTGGCACAGCAGCGCTCCTTCAGATAGTACACTGGCACAGCAGCACTCCTGCAGATAATACACTGGCACAGCAGCGCTTCTCCAGATAATAATCTGGCACAGCAGTGCTCCTGCAGATAATACACTGGCACAGCAGCACTCCTGCAGATAATACACTGGCACAGCAGTGCTCCTGCAGATAATACACTGAAACAGCAGCAGCGCTCCTGCAGAAAGTACACTGGCACAGCAGAGCTCCTGCAAACAATACATTGGCACAGAAGCGCTCCTCCAGATAATACACTTGTACAGCAGCGCTCCTGCAGATAATACAGGAATTGGCACAGCAGCGCTCCTCCAGATAATACACTGGCACAGCAGTGCTCCTGCAGATAATACACTGGCGCAGCAGCACTCCTGCAGATAATACACTGGCACAGCAGTGCTCCTGCAGATAATACACTGGCACAGTAGTGCTCCTGCAGACAATACACTGGCACAGCAGTGCTCCTGCATTTAATACACTGGCACAGCAGCACTCCTGCAGATAATACACTGGCAGAGCAGTGCTCCTGCAGATAATACACTGAGGAAACAGCTCTCCTACAGGTAGTACACAGTCATAGCAGTGCTCCTGCAGATAATACGCTGGCACAGCAGTGCTCCTGCAGATAATCCCAAACCATGGTCCCTTTGAAAAATGCTCGATTCTCCCATTGACTCGCGCATGAAAAATGCGCCGAAAACGCAAAAAAAAAGCTAACAACACGCGCGTGAAAAACGCAAAAACGCTAATTACTCCAAGGAAAAATGGAACAAAAACGCAGCCAAAAACGTCAGTTTTTCACGCATTGCACCCTGACGTGAAACGCAACGCTAGTGTGGAAGAGGCCTTACTGTTTAATAATTTTAACATCAGTTTTTCGTGATAGGGGGTTATTTGAATTCTATTTTTTTTTTAAACTATAAATTTTAAACTATTTTCCAAAAGTAGGGTACTTTAACCCCAGGTTGTCTGATTGATCATACCATATATGTCCATACTATAGTAACACACTACGTCAGTAAGGGGTTAAAGTCCTACTGCCTCTACTAACAAAACATATAAAGGTATGATTATGCAGATTTTGGGCATTATTGCATTAAACATGTTAAAGGTGCACCAAAAAAAAGTTATGCACTCTGTTGGAGCAGTGCAGGGAAGCGACACATTCATGAAGAACATGCGCCAGAAATCTTGAATCTGGCACACTGCACAGGCAAACTGAACATAGTGTGGCACATTATACTACCATTCCGTTATATGTCAGTCCATCGTCATGTAGTGTCTCACAGGTGCACGGTCATTTATAACACATAGCTTTGTTTACTCTGAGTAATACGAACCAGCCATGCACCTGTGTGACATCACATGACCAGGTATCAGTTTTTGTCAACAACGAATCTTCGCTACACTAAGCAGAGATCTAGAAAAACATGAAGAATTCATACAGAAAGTATATTTACCGTATTTTCCGGGCCATTAGGCGCACCGGAATATAAGGCGCATCAGTCCGATGCGCCTTATATATGTACATGGGGCATGGGGAGAACGCCTACAAAAGTATTTTCTGAGACACGATTTCTGGAGATTTATTGGAAAATAATTCAAGTGGAGCATGACAGGAATAAGAACTTGTAAATGTAAGGGGTATTAATGATGGGCATCTTGACTAGGGTTGGGTGCACCCGCGTGTTCAGCGCACAACATCGAATTATTGCCACTCGATGCTAGCCTGGCCTCTGGTGATGGCTAAGGGGCATAATATGCAGGATGGCTGTTCGGCATCCAAGGCGGACAATATGTCAAATCACGTCGGGGGAACACCCGGACCCTCAAACGGAACAGGGAAGTACAGGTCCGCTATCTCATTAAGGCCATTAGGAATGAGCAATACAATATAGTAACTACGTATGAAATCTCAAGTGGGTATATAAAGGCGAAGATTTATACACCCTATCTCAGCTTAAAAGTATCAGCAGCCAACAAGTGGCGCAATACCGTGTGTGAACTTTAAAGAGACCTGTCACCCATTATTTCGGGCACTACGAGCTGCCTTACTAAAGTAAACCGAACTAGTGCGTAACTCGGTAACGCTACAAAAACACTGAGGTGAGTACAATGTAATGCGTCAGACCCGATCGAAAAAAGCAGGACGATGTATTATAGGGGGCGGTCCGAGGTGCGCCTTTTCCCGGATCCACTCGGCTCACTCCATAGGCCACCGGTGGATGCCGCACGTCAGTGCAGCTGTAACACCGCCCCAAAACGACGGCCCAAACCCCGCCCCTCTGGAATCATTGATGTGCCCACAGTGTTAATATGGGTTACCAGAGGGTCTGGTAACGTATCCTAATGCGGCGTTGTTAAGCTAGGAGGCAGCTTACTTTAGTAAGCAGCTGTCCTAGTGCTGAACTCTGGGTTGGACGTGTCTATTTAAGGACACCTGTCAGCAGATTTAAGGCAAACGAGCTGCACATACATAATAAAACCGACCTAGCCTCTTCCAAAGGTATGGTAATAAGAAAAGCCTATCTATATGGGAACATATTATAAAGCTCTGTGCATGTAGCAGTCCGATCGCAGGACCCATCTTCCGGCAGTCTGGCGTATTCATGAGGGGGTGGTCCAGATCACTCACTTCTCGTACTGCTTCTCCACGGCCACGCCACCTCCCACAGAAGAGAATGGCAGGACTGTTGGTTCGATGCTGCAGTCACGCCCCTCATGTGAATACACGGACCATCAGCCATCATACCAACTACATTGCCATGTGTGGCAGAGCTTTATATCTTTCCAATATAGATAGGCTTTCTCGTATCAGAAATTGGCAGAGGGCAGGATCCTTTTTCCGTAGTGCAATAGTCATATTCAGCTGCCTTTCAGTCAATATTGGCGAAAATAGAGCTATTATTTTATGGTTGTTAACACAACATGTTCGAACAGAATTCCGGTTTTGTCGTATGTTTTTTGTTGTTGGCAACTCTAATATAGAATACCTCGAGGCATTGAGGAATTCGACAGACAGAGGATTCTATCTGTATGCACAGGGGGTTTGTGGGATCTGTGGGTTGAAATGTTATTTCGTCGTAGGATCTGAGTCACGAGTGCTGTTCGCCAGTCACGAAGCTGTGTAATTAGTGGCTGGTAATCCTGTCGGGTATCGGGATTTACTGGGTTTCTATAGTTACTCTGAATAGGAAAATAATATCACTGCAGATTGTAAAAACACAAGTACACCATGGGGATAGCAATAATAAGGAGCAGACTGCGAGAATGAGAAATCACATAAATGGGGCCTTCATTAGTTATAGTGTTAACGTGTGGGATGGACAGTTACCGTGTTATATAAGAATAAAGAATTAGAGTCCAATGGGGGAGATTTCACAGAGTGTCTGCAACCAGAAGGTTCTAGTGCCCATAACAACCAATCAGAGGTCAGCTTTCATTTTTCATGCTTGTGATAAATGACAGATGAGCTCTGACTGGTTTCAATGGGTAAGCGAGAACCAGTTTTACCTAGAATTTGTCAAAATCTCACCTTAGTCTGTGATGGACTTCAGAGTGAATGAATATACACATTTAAAAACCTATTTATAATGGCGTAGTTTAGAACGAAAAATACGACCAGAAGCAAGCTAGACATTAAATTAAGGCAAGTCCCTGGTACATACAAGATCAGGGTCTGTAGGTTGTTCTTAAGTTGATTGTATGTAAGTCCGGAAGTGTATATTGACATTGTAATCCCAGACGAAATTTTGGCCTCGGTGACAATGGATTTTAAAAATGTTGGGTTGTCATTCGAACCAGGATTAACGCTACAGCTTAATACAGACTACGTGTAACGTTACAGTGTATAACTGGTAGCTAGGAATAAAGCAATTAACTTACCAATATCCACAGGTGTTGGTAAGTAGGGTCGTATGTCAGAGTGCTTGCCTATTCCTCACCACTTTTTATTCCTTGGTCCGGGGGGCGAGTTCTTAAGTAGGGGACCGACTGTACAGTATAAGCCAAGAGAAGTAATAAAATACAGATCTAGGGCAATGCCGGTACACAAATACAGAACCAGCCCGTGCATCAAGAAGCAAGATACAAACAAGTACAAAATATGACAGCCAAAAAAAAAAAAAAAAATAAACAAAAAAACCCTCCCCCTCAAAACAAAAACAAAAAAACACCAAACCTAGTTAGAAGCAGCATCATTCTTGTTATGTTAAACCTGACCATGTGATTCCTCTGAAGTGTTGTAGGAAATCTTCATGTACCAGTCTGTTAAAGCGCCGGAGCCTTACATCGCATTATAAACATAACTATTATTTAACCCGTCTCCTGGCGTTTTTACGCGCGAGTTTGGCGGCTTTGGAGCGCAGAAAATCGAATTGCACTCAGGTACAAATGGATTCAAGGGGTCTTTCTCCATTACGTTTGTTTTAACGCGCCAGTGCTTGGCGTGTTCAAGCGCGTCCAAAATCGCAGATGCTCTATTTTTTTTTTTTGCGGGTCACGCGCGATTTCACGCCCCTTCAAGTCTATGAGATGCATCAAGAACGATGCACTCCGCAATCATTGCAAGCTTGCAATGCGAGTGTCAATGCGTTTTAATACGTAAGGGTTGCTAGGTGACCAGAATAAACAGGATTTACCCTGCTCGCGATCGGCATTTATCTAATACAAAAAACACAATGCAGAACAGTGAGAAAGAATAAAAACATGAACACAGTTCACACAGGATCATTAAGAGAAAAACACAAGTGCAGAAACAAAGTGCAGGAATAGATACAGAGTTCGGCACATCTGCGTACTTGGGAGATACGGAGCGGAACGGACGCGAACAAAATAGCCTGTGAAGAAACAATATATATGTGGTAGAACACATTGCAAGGTATTAAAACATCTGCATGTGTTCTTCACACAATTATAGTTTCACATGTATTTTGTTCGCGGTTCCGCGCGGATCTCCAGACAAGGAAGAGAGGTGCGAACTCTGTAATATAATTCTGCACTGTGTTCGCACGTGTTTATCTTAAATGTCCTGTGTTCACTGTGTTCACGTGTTCAATGTTTTTATTTCATCTCACTGTTCTTCACAGATTGCTAAATTGTCGGGAGATAATATCGCGAGGAACGGAAGAATAGAATCAGCAGATGTTTGCAATATCAGAAGACTATTTTTCAATTAAATAACACATTTAATCCAAACCATGGTCCCTTTGAAAACTGCTCGAGTCTCCATTGAATCGCGCGTGAGATTGAAAAATGCCCGAAAAACGCAACCAACGCTAACAACAGAGTGTGAAAAACGCAAAAGCGCTAATTACTCCAAGGAAAAATGGAACAAGAAACGAGGCAAAAACGTCAGTTTTCACGCATGCACCCTGACGGAAACGCAACGTGTGTGGAAGGAAAGGGCCTTACTGGATGACCTAATGGTTGATATATATGCTGCACATAAAATTTAGCCCAGACCCACTATGAGCGCAGGCCTCTTCAAACCCCAAACCACACCCACCAATTATGATAATACTCCCAAAGACCTTGGAACGTCGTGCCTATGGCGGTATAGAGGGTTTATTTCGTGTGAACTGTGGCTTACTGCTTGTTTGGATTAACTTGAGCCAAACCCAGTCCGGCATTTCTGTCCTGCCAGCAAGGGGTACTAGCTTGATGGACAGTTTCCCCAGTCCGCGACGGCCTCTATACATGACCTCAATCATTAACTCGGCGGTATTTGAGTCTTGTCTTCTGTGTTTCGAGGCACGTTTTACTGTCTACGGTGGTCTGCCTGCTTCTTTACCTGACCTGTTATATTACCGCTTGATCTTGACCGACAGTGAAAACCCGTTTGATCTTGACTGACTGTGTATATCCCGGCCTGTTACTGTATCTGGATCTGACCTCGATTACGGCCCTGAGACACCTGTATAGAGATTGTGTTTTGTACCTTTCTCAGAGCCGGTGTCGTATTGTGTACCAGTGTGAAACATGGCTATCCTGTATTCGGTACTGTCAGTCCTGTGTTTGTATTTGTACCAGCGTGAACACTGGTCTATGATTATGTGATTTACGGTTACCTGTTCAGTCCTGGTTGTATTCTTTACCAGGTGAAACACTGGGTTTCCTGTATCGTACTGTCCGCTCCACCAGCGCAGGCCAGGAGAAGTAAGTTTCCTGTTCATGATTAGGGTCACAGGGATATACGTTAGGTTCCTGGAACGTGGGGGTCGCCAGTGGTTCATGTAATGGACTGTGCTGCAATAAATGCATATATTTCCATACAGAAGTATTGCAGTAGAGGTAGCAGCGATCTGCCCATCTAGGGTTTAATGTACCCTAGATGGCTAAAAGATCGTGAAAAAACAAGTTTAAAAAATAAAAAAAATTAATAAAATGAAAAGCTTCAAATCAAACCCCCTTTCCTCGCAGGATAGAAAACATAACAAACAGTAAAAATCACAGAAGTAGATATCGCCGCGTCCCAAAATGCCCGACTATCAAAAGATAAAACGGTACGGCCGGCGGTGACCCGAGGCGGGAAGGGAAACTGGCGCCCAAATGTCAGAAAGGCGACTTGTACAATTTTACATAACATAAAAAATGAAATAAAAAATGATCAAAATGTCGACACAGACCTCAAATGGAGCAATGAAACGTCACTATTGTCGCAAAAACGGAACCCTACACATCTCCGTGCCGCCAAATGTTGAAAAAGTTATTAGCGTCAGAAGAGCAAACTTTTTTCTTTTTGGACACATTCGTTTAATTTTTTGACATGTATTAAAACACAATAAAAACTGTATTAAGTGGTAGCACCGCGCTCGCACCGACCAAAGAATAAAGTAGCATGTCTATTTGGCGCGAGTGAAAGTCGTAAAAAACTGAGCCCACAAGAGTGACGCACGTGCAGTAGTTTTTTTTCAATTTTCCACATTTGGAATTTTTTTTCATTCTTCGCAGGGATACCACGGAAGAGTACCACGGGCAGTTATAAAAATAATAAATACGGGAGAAAGTAAAAATTTTGTTAGCACAAAATAGGCCCTCACCAGTCGTCACGGAAAAAAATGAAAAAGTTATGGATTTTTAAGTGGAGGAGCGGAAATGAGGCGAAAAACCCTCCGTCCCCTTAAGGGGTTTAAACACTATTAAACAAATATTTGTCACCAAGAACATTCACTGCAAAATCCCACCATCTGTATTGCGGCCAGCCAATGGGATGTTAGGGACAACCAGTACCGATACGCCAGGTGGACAAAACATAGGTATTACCCGAAAAAAAAAAACCATCAAACAAAAGGAGGGAGTGGGAAACTTGTCCAGAAGAGAGCCAACTTATATGCCGTAGGCTGGACTAATATGCGCTAGATTATACGGTTCCCCATCCATCACAAGGGCCTCGCGGAATATACTGATGCAGTACGGCAGCACATGAGCGCAAGTACCTCTCTGTACCAGCAGATAAGATAAACTCCTATATTTCAACAGAATACGGTGACGGGTTCATGTTAGGCACATCTCCCATCCTCCCTCCCAGGCAATTGCAGTGTGCCCGCCGTGCTCGGTACGGCGGGCAACGGTGTGTGTTAATGTAAGACACACACGATCAATGCCAGCACAGATGGGGGTGTACTGGTGCATGGTGCTGCTCTGGGTTCAGTACCAAAAACTGGTCCGAAAAGGAAATTTAAGAACTAAATGGGTCTGCTTGTCCCTATTGGTAGGGCATTTCCTATCAGCCTTGTAGCAGTTCTCAACTGGTGGTCCTTATTATGACACACAGGCACCCACAGGACTTTACAACAGGACATTATGTTGTCATCATGATCCCATCTGGGTAACTTAGGTTTTGCTCACTGTAATCTCTAGAGTGACTTCAAACCTTATTAGATGAAGGGTTATTCTAGTGGGTCATTCCCTTCCAATGCCGCCTGCAAGGTCGTTGAGTGGTTAATTAGAGCTGGGCAGATCTATTGTAGGTTCATAGACTCGTACAAATCTGGTTGTTCTGATTTGATTTAAAAAATCTTTGAAATATGCTCAATTGCTGCATGAGCTTAGTAACAGACAGTTGCGGAAGATGAAATCATTAAAAAAATGTGGAGCCTTTTCATGGACAGGACCGAACTAACGGGGTTATATACCAATTTCCAGGACAAAGACACAGCACCTTCTATGTAGTCACAACCAATACATAAACACGTTCTGATTATACACATCAGGGATCGGTAGGCTCCATGACTATTAGAAAAGGGATGATATACATTGCAAAAAGAGCATCTGGCATTGCATCAGTAATAACAATTATATAATATCACATAAATATGGATGTAACAAAACAGTTCATGTGGGGAAGAAACAGCTACAGTAACCAACTTACCGTACTTACACGGGGAGATATACTAAGCTAAATGCATCCAAAATTTGTAGCAGAATATGGTACATTACTTACCTGCTGCGACGCTCCCTGAGGTGCGTTGTCGACATCCTGCTCAGCTGCGCGATTCATAAGACCGTGCGCCCGATTCTTGCAATGTGAGCTTCTATCTCAGGTCCGCGGAGTTCACCTTCTTCTTCCTGGTGCATGTAAGTGCTTGGTATTGTGACACAATTTAAATGTTAAATCCAGCAGATCCCAAAAAAGTCAGAAAACCCGGTGAAAATGCGGCCGCAGGGCCCTTAGTAAATAAGCCCCATTGTCTAAAATGCCCTGGACTATATACGATATATCAACTGTTTTAAATACTTTTACATGTACTTTTTCCCGGTTCTTTTTCCGGGACTAAACAGTTAAAAGACAAGACAATCTATAATGATCTAATATTTGTCATCATCATTTATATACTTTTTGTGTAGTAGGTGTGCCACTTTCTGGCGGCCCTAACACCCCTACAAATTATGCTTTAAACCTTCTATCTGCCTAGCTAATAGCATTACTATGGTCCATTAATTGATAGGCCACTGCCTCAAACATGGATGGGGTCAATAATTACGCCCCTGATGAGTCATCAGGCGAAACATGTCATGTGGGGATTTCATGACCAGGATATTTTGGAATACCTTGACCAAGATACCTTCCGTTCTCTCTGATTGTCAGCTTCTGGGACACACAGATAATTTCTCTTTGATTGAGATTTTGATGTTTACCGACGGGGGCCGGTATGTCTTGTGCCCATTTAGGTTCCAGTCGAGGTGGTAATCATTTAGGACTGCGGGCTATGAGTTTTGAAGATATTTGGGTTAACAGGAACACCTCCCATGGGTAGGGCCTGCCAGGCTATACTGCGCAACGATATTTGAGTATCCTCTTTTACTCACTTCTATCTTCGCTCATCTTACCACCTTTTTCATCTCTTTCCACCACTTGATGCCTGAATACTTTACGTATTGGCATTTTAGAATTGATGTAGCTGCTACATAATACATTGGCACAGCAGTGCTCCTGCAGATAGTACATTGGCACAGCAGTGCTCCTGCAGATAGTACACTGGCACAGCAGTGCTCCAGCAGATAATACACTGGCACAGCAGTTTACCCAGCAGATAATACACTGCACAGCAGCGTCCTGCGGAAAATACACGGCACAACAGTGTCCTCAGGGTATCACTGGCACAGCAGCCGTCTGCAGATAATACACGGGGGCAACAGCTATCCTCCTACAGGGAGTACACAGTCATAAACGTGCTCCTAAGACAATACACTGGCACAGCATGCTCATGCAGATACTACCTGGCACAGCAGTGTCCTGCAGTATCGATGGCACAGCAGGCTCCTGCAGCAATACAGGCACGCCGCGCTCTGCAGAGAATACATGGCAAAGCAGCGCGCCTTCAGATAAGACAATGGCAACGCAGCACTCCTGCAGATAATACTACTGGCACAGCAGCGCTTCTCAGATAAATAATCGGCACAGCAGTGCTCCAAACAGATAAAGTACACGCACAGCAGAACTTACTGCAGATAATTACACTGCCACAGCGTGCTCCTGAATAATACACTGAATGAAACATCAGCAGCGCCCTGCAGAAAGTTACACTGGACAGCAGAAGTCCTGCAAACAATACATTGCACAGAAGCGCTCACTCCAAGATAATACACTTTACAGCAGCGCTCCTGACAGATAATACATTGGCCAGCAAGCTCCCTGAAAAAATACAGTGGCAAGCAGCGCTCTCCAGATAATACACTGGCACAGCAGTGCTCCTGCAGATAATACACTGGAACAGCAGCACTCATGAGATAATACAACGGCATAGCGTACTCTGCAGATAAATACCACTGGCACAAGCAGCGGCTCCCCAGAATAAATACACTGGCACAGCAGTACTCCTGCATTAATACACTGGACAGCATGCGACTGCGGGTAAAATTACACTGGCACAGCAGTACTCCTGCAGAGAATTACACTGGGCACAGCTCTGCTCTGCAGGTAATACCACTGGCACAGCAGTGCTCTGCAGTAATACACTGCCACAGCAGTGCTCCGGCAGATGAAATACACTGGACAGCAGCACTCATGCCGATAATACACTGGACCGCAGTTGCTCCGCGGTAATGACACTGGCAAGCGTAACTCTGCAGATTAATACATGGCACAGCTCTGCTCCGGCGGTAATACACTGGACAGCAGTGCTCCTGAAGATAATACCTGGCACAGCAGGCCCGGCAGATAATACAGGGCACAGCAGCACTCATGCAGATAATGCACTGGCACAGCAGTGATCCGCAGATAATACACTGGCACAGCAGCACTCCTGCAGAATTCATGCACAGCGTGTCCTGCAGATAATACATGGCACAGGCAGTGCTCCTGTAAACAATACATTGGCGCCACAGCAGCGTTCCTCCAGATAATACACTGGCCATAGCAGTGCTCTGCAGATAAGTTACATGGCGCAGCAGCCTCCTGCAGATAATAACGGCACAGTAGTGTCTCCTGCAGACAATGACACTGGCACAGCAGTGCTCCTGCATTTAATACACTGGACAGCAGCACTCCTGCAGATAAGACCAAATGGCAGAGCAGTGCTCCTGCAGATAATACACGTGATATTTTATTGTGTGTTGATGTGAAACAGCTCTCCTACAGGTAGTACACAGTCATAGCCGGTGCTCCTGCAGATAATACGCTGGCACAGCAGTGTCACTGAAGATAATACACGGCAACAGCAGTGCTCATGCAGATAATACGATGGGACACAGCAGTGCTCTGCAGATTAATACACTGGCACAGCAGTGCTCCTGCAGATAGTACAAATGGCACAGCAGGGCTCCTGAGATAATTAACTGGCAACAACAGGCTCCTGCAGATAATACACTGGCCACAGTAGTGCTCTGTCAGACAATCCACTGGCACAGCAGTGACTCCTGCATTTTAATTAAACGGCACAGCAGCACTCCTGCAGATAATTACACTGGCAGAGCAGCTGCTCCTGCACGCTATAATACACTGATGAAACGCTCTCTCCAGGGGTTGGAGCGGTTTTTTTTTTTTTTTTTACACAGTCATAGCAGTGCGCCTGCAGAAATAAGTGGCCCACAGCAGTGATCCTCAGCTAATACGCTTGACAAAGCAGTGACCTCTGCAGATAATATTCTGCACAGCAGTGCGCCGGCAAGTAGTATCCCCTGGCACAGCAGGCTTCCTGCCGATAAACACTGGCACAGCAGTGCTCCTGAGGATACTACGCTGGACCGCGTGCTCCTGCAGATAATACACTGCACAGCAGGGCTCCTGCAGATAAGACGCTGGACACAAGCAGTGCTCTGCAGATCAAACATCGCACAGCAGCGATCCTAGATAATAAGCTGGAAAGCAGTGCTCCCATGCAGATAATAACACTGGCACAGCAGCGCTCCAGAGATTAAACACTGGACAGCAGCGCTTCTGTGGATTATAATACACTGGAACAGCAGCGCTTCCATTCAGATTATACACTGGCACAGCAGCGCTCCCTGAAGCCATGAGGCGTTAGCCGTTGGGGCTAAGACTGCACAAAGGGGTCTTAGTAGTGGGGTTTAAGTTCATGAAAAGGCCCCTTTGAATTGAGGTGGGGGTGATTTCCCTTCATTTATGATTTCCTGTGTATGCTATGTGGTGGGACTGACATGACTAGGGGCGGGCCTGCGTCCGTTGGTGAGCATAGCTTAAAATATAAGCTGCAGCCATCAATCACTCTCTTTCTGGTTGGCGTTTCCCACCCGCCCTCCCTTTGTTTAAGTGTTTCGTCATCAAATTTTGGCACATTCTGTCGGATAGTGGGGTATTGGCGGCCGGATACAGGTGGGAAGTTTCGCCTTTATGTATGGTTTTTTACATAGTTGATGTCAATTTATGTTTTTTCTTGTTTTTGGAAAATAATACAGAAAATAAAAAAATGTTAACGATGTTAAAACTTTTATATTAAAGATGATGGAGACCCTCAGTCAGACCCACCTGTTCAATTTGGTACAAGACTCCGGTGTTTATTACGGCGGTTGGCCGGGTTAAAGGCCCCGAGCTGCCAGGTGGTTTGGGCTGAACTTTATTTTCCTGCAGATATACCTGGCGAGCAGTCTCAGCAGATAATACACTGATGAAAACGCTCTCTACAGGTAGTACACATCATGAGTGCCCTGCAGGTAATACACTGGCACCGGGGCAGCCGCCCACAGATTTATCGCTGGCACACAGAGCTCCTCCAGATAAGTACATTGGACAGGCAGTGCTCCTGCAGATTTATACACTGGCAAGCAGCGCTCCTGCAGATAACATAGGTCAATGAGGGGTGAGGTTTTGGTGGATGTGCTTATGATGTTTCTCCTCCATTTTTTCATTTTTCTCTGCTGATCGGTTGTGTAGGATGGCATCTCCACATTCATGTGAGATGAATAAATGAGATAGCCTTAAACTGAAACCTTTTAAATGAAATGTGATATTATATTAAATTACAAGAAAATACCCATGCCTTTGCTATGCTTACTCAATGTTTTATTTTTTCCCCCAGAGGACAGGAAAAGTAATGGCATAAAATATGGCTCAGTTTATTACAAGAGTAAACGGATAACAATTCTCATTTCAAATCGGATCCCCATGCGAATCTGTCCGCTAGAGTCTGAACTTTCGCCAGGATGAGAAGCCTACTGATGTCAGTGGAGAAAGGGGATTAGCAAGTGTGAACGCAAGCGCTTATAGAAGCCGAAATTTACTTCAAAATCAATATTAATTGTATTGACCCTCTGGGGAGAACGGCTTTATTAATTGCCATTGAAAATGAAAACCTGGAGCTGATCGAGCTATTGCTAAGTTATAACGTCTATGTGGGAGATGCTTTACTACACGCCATAAGGAAAGAAGTGGTTGGAGCAGTGGAGCTGCTGTTAAATCACAAAAAGCCAAGTGGTGAAAAACAGGTAGGGTCATTATTTTATTATTGATTGGAATTACACTTTTTTTTATTTATGTCATTTCTTATTTTTCTATAGGTAAAATAGACCTATAGAAGTCGCTCACCGATTCCTGTTTAGTATCTGTGTCCGTCCTTATCTTAACTCAAATTTTGTTAAGATTTACAATTTATTTAGGCCGATTCAACTCAATATTGTGAGCCACTACTCTAGCATGTCAGGGGTTGGAAGAGAGTGAGGATGATGCTGGTAGTAGTAGAAAAGTTTGTAGGTGTTTAGGTGTTTGTAGGCCCTTAGTAAATGACCCCCACTGACTTGTCGCTGTCTCAAGTGGAAACAAAGGACTTCTACAGGGACTGACTACGCTCTGGCGCTTCCCTGCAATCTCTCTCTTCTGGGGGTCGCTGTAGTGGTTTTACAGGGGCTGCACCGATGTTTGTGGTGGTCAGTAATATACTGTAGTTCCCCTTGGGTCAATCCCTGGTGCTTACTGCTTTCCATCAAGATGACCTTTGATGATGGTGAGATGTAGGTGGACTGGACCACAGGGAGACAAGGAGGGAGACAGTATATCAATAACCTTTACTGATAACTTGAAGATACTTGTACAGTCCAGTTGCATATAGTTCTTAATACTAATAGCCTAGGATGGGGTACTGTGTATGTGAGTCGCGAGATAGATGGCTTCCTGAAGCGCTGTGGGACTTGGTGGCACCGTGATCCCGACTTTCCCAATGGTGCTTGAGTCTATTTCCTCTTGGTAATCCAGCGAGCTTTCTACATATGTATCTAGGGCCAAATGCTACTACTTACACTGGTACAGGGATACATAACACAGTTTTCATAAGAACATGTTACCTCATGAAACATATAAAATACCACTTCATTATTATGGGAGCATCAGAAATTACCAAGCACAGTGCTCGGCTTCTTCTGATAACATGACCGCTATTGGCAATGTCCAACAATACTTAATATTGAATAGAGCAGCAGGATGTACACTTGATCTGCCACTCCATCAATAAGTGAGAACAAGACCCCTGTTATTGTGATCAGTTGGACCCCCTTCATATCATATTATAAAACAATATAACTTGGTACAAGAACTTTGATTTGTTGATTCCATCTAATTGTGCTCCCCTTAATCTATATATCTTTGGTCTGAAAACTACAACCTCAGATGTCCCGTTAGCTAATGTGATTCAGCCCCAAGTGTCCTTCCTTCCTTCCTTAGAATACAAATTCCTATGGTTCATGTGGCTTCTGTAAAGCATATTACTAAATTCTGTAAACAGCAGCTTTAGTTTGATGTCTATCCCTAAGTACCAGTATATCACCAACCAGCCCCTTGCCCCCCCAGTATATCACCAGCCAGCTTCCTAGCCCCAGTATATCACCAGCCAGCTGCCCCCCAGTATATAGCCAGCCAGCCTCTTCCCCGATATATAGTTATCCAACCCCTGCCCCCAGTACATAGCTAGCCAGCCTCGTGCCTTAGCATATAGATAGCCAGCCCATACCCCCCAGTATATAGCCAGCCGACTAATCCAAGTACATAGCCAGTGCATGCTCCCAATATATAGCTATCCAGCACCCCTACCCCCAGTGTATAGTCAGCTCCGGCCCTAGGATATAGCCAGCCAGCCAGCCCCAAGTATATATATATATATAGCCGACCAGCACCCGGTATATACTCAGCCTGCCCCCAGTATATATCCAGCCCCAGTATGTACAGCACATAAAAAAAGAAATTCATACACACCTTTTTAACTGGTGAGTGCCAGCTTATTTTCTTCTTATGAACATTTATTTTTTTTATACTCACCTTTCCAATGCCCTGATGATTTTTCAATGATAGCCTGTGCAATTTCAGTACAGGGCTTTCCTTCATGAAAACATGTAGGCGATACTTTCCCCTTAACTCTGACTTTCACATTGAATATTTGACTTTAATATTCTAATGACCTGTCAGTCAAAGTATCATATTAAGTGATACTGTGCAGAAGCCACTAGTTTTTTTTTTCTTTTTTGCATATATTTTTTTTATATATCTGTCTGGCAATATTTGACACAATTGGTTATTTTGTCATCCATATTTATGCAGAGATTTCTGTTCTTTCCATAAATATTCAAGCATCATCCCTGCAGTATTTGACAATGAATATACTGGGTGGTTAGAAGGGGTGAAAATGTATCACTGGATATTGATTTGATTTACTACTTTTTAGGAAAGTCTCTTTTGTATATTGAAGGTCTTGTTATAAGACATTAATGTTGGATATACCAGGCATGTATGTAAAATTAGGGAGAGCAAAATGTTAAAGGAAGAGACTGTAAAAATATAAAAATAAAACAATACCCACCAGTGCGATGTCCTTCTTATGATCCAGTGCTATGACCCATGATGTCTGTATACCTGCCTTGTCGCTGAAGCCTATTAAAGGCTTCCTGTGCCATATGTGACAAAGGCCAACGACTGACTACAGTACACACATGGGTACATAGGCGATAACGGAGTAGTGGCACTGGAGCAAAGAGGGATTTAACTGGTGTACTTTTAAAAAAAATCTGACTTTGCAAGATACTCTTCTCCAATGTATGTAAAAACCTACTTTATAGCTAAAATAACTTTCCAAACAAAAGGTCCAACCATTTTGTGTATACAGCTTTAATACAAACCTATGTTTCTCCATGGTTACAGACTACAAATATTTCCTTAATGCAGTCTGGTCAACTGGAAAGTGAGAATATTGTTCAGACTATGCCATAACAATATTTCCTTAGATGTTCATAGATAATTATTACTCTTCTATTTATCACAAACTTCTTGGTGCCTAGGTACGGTATATCCTGTTTATTCATTCACAGCTCCGGTTCCAAAGATTTTATTTATAACAGTAAAGCCAAGAAGGCGAAATGCAACTTGTACATAATTAGAAACATAACCTGCCTACCCTTTTTAAGTAAAGTGTGCGGCGCTTACTACAGGCTCTCTGCTAATTCATTTAGATTTTTTTAGTTCTTTTCCCTTTTCTCCGTTCATCTTTCCTTTACAGGAAATTATTCTTAGAAAGATAATTAGCGAGGCAATCAGCAGTAAAATATTCACAAAAATATACAAAAATCAGATGGCTACTGCAGAGGATAGGCCTTGAGGACATGAAGCTAAAATCTACCAAGGAAAATATTCTATTTTTTTTCTATTTTGATAGACCTTGAAAGGTGTTTTCTAATCTATTCCATGTGATATGTCATAAATACCTCAAGGGAGGGAGCTACTGGACATGTAATTATTGAAAGGAGGTTGCGGTGTCACGTCCATGCCAAAACGCTGCACTATCCATAGGTGGCGGTAATATGTGTGTGAACTGTGCCTTAATGTTTGTGTTTATGTCTGCCACACCCCTCTGATTCTGTCCTGCAAGAGTTAATACTCTGGACCTGTAATTGCTTGCTCCTTCCACCTGAGGCAGTGCCTAGTTCCTATAAGTGCCCAGTTTATCCTGGACTCCTGGCTGGTTAATTTTTCTGTCTCCTGTGATATCTAGTTCAGTCTTAACCGGTGCTGACATATTAACCAGCCTTACTTACCCTTGGACCACTGTGTATCCTGCCAAGCCAGCCTTGGACCACCATGTATCCTGCCAAGCCAGCCTTGGACCACCATGTATCCTGCCAAGCCAGCCTTGGACCGCCGTGTATCCCGCCAAGCCTGCCTTGGACCGCCGTGTATCCCGCCAAGCCTGCCTTGGACCGCCGTGTATCCCGCCAAGCCTGCCTTGGACCGCCGTGTATCCCGCCAATTTTTTTGGTTTTAAACAGGAGAGGAGAGGAGGGGGGGGAGGGAGGGGAAAAAAAAAATAGCGGGAAGGGAAAGGGAGGAGGAGGGGAGTATTTAATATTTATAATATTTTTTATATATTTATTTTTTAATGCCATTGATGAAAATGAAAAACCTGGAGCTCTGATTGAGCTATTGCAAGTTATAACGTCTATGTGGGAGATGCTTTACTACACGCCATAAGGAAAGAAGTGGTTGGAAGCAGCTGGAAGGCTGTTAAATCACACAAAAGCCATAGTGGTGAAAAACAGGTAGTGTCATTTTGTTATTATTGATTGGAATTACACTTTTTGTATTTAAATAATTCTTATTTTTCTTAGGTAAAATAGACATATAGGACAGTCGCTCACCTTGATCGCCTGTTTAGATCTGTGTCCGTCCTTATCTTAACTAAAATTTGTTTTAAGATTACAATTTTATTTAGGCACATCAAATCAATATATGGTGAGACACAACGCAGCATGTCGGTGTTGGCAGAGAGTGAGGATGATGATGCTGGTAGTAGTAGAAAAGTTTGTAGGTGAGAGGTGTGTGTAGGCCCTTAGTAAATGACCCCCACTGGAATGTCGCTGTCTCAAGTGGAAACAAAGGACTTCTACAGGGACTCTGACTACGCTCTGGCGCCTTCCCTGCAATCTCTCTCGTCTGGGGGTCGCTGTAGTGGTTTTACAAGGGGCTGCCACGAGTTTGTGGTGGCGTCAGTTAGTAATATACTGTAGTTCCCTGGGTCAAATCCCTGGTGCTTACTGCATTCCATCAAGATGACTTTGATGATGGTTGAGGTGCAGGTTGGACCGGACCACAGGGAAAAGGAGGGAGACAGTATATCAATAACCTTTACTGATAACTTGGAAGATACTTGTACAGTCCGTTGCATATAGTCTTACTACTAATAGCATAGGATGGGGTGGGTACTGTGTATGTGAGTCGCGACGAGATAGACTGGCTTCCTGAAGCGCTTGTGCGGACGTCGGTGGCACGGTGAGTCCCGACTTTTCCCAATGGTGCTTGAGTCTATTTCTCTTGGTAATCCAACAGCGTTCTACCCATATGTATCTAGAGGCCAAAGCTACTACTTACACTGGTACAGGGATACATAACACAGTTTTCATAGAAAAATGTACCTCATGAAACATATAAATGCCACTTCATTAGTGTGGGGAGCATCAGAATTACCAGGCCAGTGTCGGCTTCCTCTGATTAACCGACCTCGTTGGCAAGTCCAAACAAATACTTAATATTGAAAGGGAGCAGCAGGATGGACACTTGACTGCCCACTCCATCAATGAGTGAGAAACAGACCCCTGTTATTGGGAATCAGTTTGACCCCCTTCATATCATATTATACACAAATAACTTGGTTGACCCAGAACTTTGATTTGTTGATTCCATCTAATTGTGATCCCCTGAATCTATATATCTTGTTCTGAAAAACTACCAACTCAGAGGTCCCCGTTAGCTAATGTGATTCAGCCCCATGTGACCTTCCTTCCTTCCTTGGAATACAAATTCCTATGTTTCATTGTGGCTTTGTAAAGCAATACTAAATTCTGGAAACAGCAGCTCTTTAGTTGATGTCTATCCAAGTACCAGTATATCACCAACCACCCACTTGCCCCCCAGTATTTCACCCAGCCAGCTTCCCTAGCACAGTATATCACCAGCCAGCCCTCTGCCCCCAGTATATAGCCAGCCAGCCTCTTCACCGCCGATAATAGTTATCCAACCCCTGCCCCTCAGTAATAGCTAGGCCAGCCTCGTGACCCTTAGCATATAGTAGGCCAGCCCATACCCCCAGTATATAGTGACTAATCCAAGTAATAGCGAGTAATGCTCCAATATATAAGCTATCCAAGGCCCCCCCTACCACCCAGTGTATAGCTCGCTCCTGTCCCGTTATAGCCAGCCAGCGACCAAGTCTCTATATATATAAGCCGACAAGCCACACGGTCTATAATCAGCTTTTTTTTTTTTTTTTTTTTGCCCCAGTATATAGCCAGCCCAGTAGTATGTACAGCACATTATAAAAAAAGAAAGTCATACTCACCTGTTGTAACTGGTGGAGTGCCAGCTTATTTTTCTATGAACATTTATTTTTTTTATACTCACCTTTCAAATGCCCTGAGGATGTTTCAATGATAGCCTGTGCAAATTTCAGCACAGGGCTTTCCGTCCTGAAAACATGTAGGCGATACTTTCCCTTAACTCGACTTTCACATTGAATATTTGACTTTAAATATTCTAATGACCTGTCAGTCAAAGTATCCTATTAAGGATACTGTGAGAAGCCACTAGTTTTGTTTTCTTGTTGCATATATTTTTTTATAGATCTTTCTGGCAATATTTGACACGATTGGTTATTTTTTCATCCTATTTATGAAGAGAGTTCTGTTCTTTCCCATAAATATTCAAGCATCATCCCTGCCAGTTATTTGACAATGAATAGACTGGTGTGGTTAGAATGGTTGAGAAGGGGACAAAATCTATCACGAGGATATTGATTGATCTCTAATTTTTATGACAGTATGCTTTGGATATTGAAGGTCTTGTTAATAAGGACATGTATGATATTGAAGCCAAAATGTCAAAGGTCAGAGAACTGCAAACATATCTTTTTAAAAACCCAATACCTACCAGTGCGATGTCCTTCTTATGAATCCGTCCATGACCCATGATGTCTGTATACCTGCTTGTGCTGAAGCATATTAAAGGCTTCCTGTGCCATACGTGACAAAGGCCATCGACTGACTACAGTACACACATGGGTACACAGTCTGATCAACTGGAAAGCGAGAATACTGTTCAGACTATGCCATAACACTATTTCCTTAGCGTTCATTAGATAAGTATTTACTTCTATTATCACAATCTTCTTGGTGACTAGGTACGATATATCCTTTTATTATTCACAGCTACGGTTCCAAAGATTTTATTTATAACAGTAAAGCCAAGTAAAAGAACAAGAGGCGAAATGCAACTGCCTACCATAATTAGAAAAAATTAACCCTGCGCTTAACAGTAGTGTTTACAGTAAAGTGTGCGGCGCTACTACGGCTCTTGACCAATTCATTAGATTTTTTAGGTCTCAGCCGCCCTTTTCGCTGTTTTTTTTTTGTTCATCTTTCCTGTACAGGAAATTATTTTTTCGAAAGATAATTAGCGAGGCAATCAGCCAGTAAAATTTCACAAAAATATACAAAAATCAGAGGCTACTTGCAGAGGATAGGCCTTGAGGACATGAAGCTAAAATCTACCAGGAATATTCTATTTTTTTTCTATTGTGATAGACCTTGAAAGGTGTTTTTCTAATCTATTCAATGTGATATGTCTAAATACCTCAAGGGAGGGAGCTACGGGACATTTAATTATTGAAAGTGAGGTTTGCGCTGTTCACGGTCCATGCCAAAACGCTGCACTATCATAGGTGGAGGTGGTAAATGTGTGTGACTGTGCCTTAATGTTTGTGTTTATGTCTGCCACAACCCTCTGATTCTGTCCTGCAAGAGTTCATACTCTGGGACCTGTAATTGCTGCTACTTCCACCTGAGGCAGTGCCTAGTTCATAAGTGCCCAGTTTTCACTGGGACTCCTGGCTGGTTAATTTTTCTGTCCCTACCCTGTGTATCTAGTTCAGTCTTAACCGGTGCTGAATATTAACCAGACTTACTACCTTGGACCATGTGTTCCTGCCAAGACAGCTCTGCTGGCACCACCAGGTATTCCGCAAGGCAGACTTGGCCACCCGTGTATCACGCCAAGCCAGCCTTGGACGACGTGTTCCCGCCCAGCCTGCCCTCAGGGACCGCCGGTTATCCCGCAAGACCCAGCCTTGGACCGCCGTTGTATCCGCCAAGCCAGCCTTGGACCGCCGTGATTCCCGCCAAGCCTGCCTTGGACCGCCTGTATCCCGGCCAAGCCTGCCGTGGTGACCGCCTGTGTTATCCCGCTCAAGCCTGCCTGGACCGTCGGTGTATCCCGGCAAGCCTGCCTTGGACCGCAGTGTATCCCGCAAGCCTGCTGGGACCGACGGTGTATCCCGCCAAGCCTCCCTTGGACCGCCGTGTTATCCACGCCAAGCCTGCCTTGGACCGCCGGTATACCGCCAAAGCCTGCCTTGGACCGACGGTCGTTATCCGCCAAGCCTGCCTGGAACGCCGTGTATCCCGCCGAGCCTTCCTTGGACGCCCGTGTATCCCGCCAAGAGCTTGCATTGGACCGCCGTTGTGTGTATCCCGCAAGCCTGCCTTGGACCGCCGTGTATACCGCCAAGCCTGCATTGGACCGCCGTGTATACCGCCAAGCCTGCCTTGGACCGCCGTGTATCCCGCCAAGACTTTCATGCCTGCTTTGTACTTATATGTGTTTCCTAAGTATTCTTTGGATTGTGTTAGGGTGCGTTCACACGTTGCAGTTAAAATTGCATTGCAATCAGCTTTGAGGTGGTTTTAGGGGAAGTTTTGTCAATTGAACAGGTGATAGACATGAACTCAACGAGTGAATTTCATTTTGAAGGGGAAACCTGCTCCACAAATGTCATTCACTCGTTCAGTTCATGTCTTTCACCTGTTCAATTGACAAAACTGCACCTAAAACCACCTCAAAGCTGATTGCGATGCAGTTTTAACTGCATCGTGTGAACGCACCCTCAAAGTTCTGTTCAAAGAGTCTGTGGTGTCATTAACCCTGCACAAGCCTCTCAACTGTGAGACTGATATTTCCCCAGGCACTGAGTGCCCCAAGGAAGGGGATTTCATCTTATCTCATCCAGTGCATGAGGCTGTGCAAGATGATGCTCAGACCAATTCCTCTGAAAAAATCTTGTGCTCTGATAATGTTCTTGCTCCCATTAATAATGGACCATTGCCCCCTCCCAATCTCTGTGGGAATGGTGAGGGTCCGGTGGCCCCTCTTAAAAGGGGGGATACTGTCACGACCGTGCCAAAGTGTGTGAACTGTGCCTTAATGTTTGTGTTTATGTCTGACACACCCCTCAGATTCTGTCCTGCAAGGGTTAATACTCTGGACCTGTAATTGCTTGCTCCTTCCTCCTGAGGCAGTGCCTAGTTCCTATAAGTGCCCAGTTTATCCTGGATGGTTAATGTTTTTTCTGTCTCCTGTGATATCTAGTTCAGTCTTAACCGTTTATCTAGTGGTGGTGGTTGCGCAGGTGCTGGGCAGGTGCTGACATGCGGCGTGGACATGTTATTAGTGAAGGGAGGCCACTGCTGTGCATTTGATTAGTGAAGGGAGGCCGCTGCTGGACATGTTATTAGTGAAGGGAGGCTGCTGCTGGATATGTTATTAGTGAGGGGAGGCCACTGCTGGACATGTTATTAGTGAAGGGAGGCCACTGCTGACACATATTATTAGTGAAGGGAGGCTGCTGGTGGACATGTTTTTAATAAAAGGAAGCCACTACTGGACATGTTATTAGTGGGGGGAGGCTGCTGCTGGACATGTTATTAGTAAAGGGAGGCTGCTGCTGCTGGATATGTTATTAGTGAGGGGAGGCCAATATGTAGCAAAGACTTACCGGCTATGGAGAGGGATCAGAATCTGAGCTGTGATTGGTTGCTTACTGCGACAGCAGGAAGCAGACAATGGCTCCTGTATATGGTGGTTCAAAACCGAGTCTATGATGTTCCCTGAGTCACAGAGAGCGGCTGTGCAAAATTTGGTGATTATAAATTCGACGGTGCAGATTCCTTTAGCGGACATACATATACACACACACATATATACACTCAGCTTCATATAATATATTCGGAAGCATACTTGTACAGAACCTAAATTGTTACCTTACAAATCTTTACTTTGCACCTCTGAAATTATGAGCTAATCCCCTTTATAAATCTCCTACAAGCAGTTCATTAAAAAAAATGGACTTGCGTTACTTTGTGTTATTGCAGTCTGGTTTATTCCAGCGCTGATGTAGTTAAGGAAATTTGCATTCATGCGTGTAAGTGCACAGATTGTACTTTTGTAGCTAGAAATAACAGTCACTGGGAATTAAAGATACACATCTGATTCCAATACTAAAAATATTAATAAACTCAGAGTCACAGAATTTTCTTGTATCTACTATGACTATTTTATTATAGCAATTACGGAATGATTGCTCCTTATTGGAAGAATAGTTGGTGTATCTATGAGTGTTTCTGGGAAGATACGTTTTCCCATCATTCCACTTAAAGCATGAACATACTGTACCCTGTTTTACTAGCCTGATACAATGTTCAGTCTACAAATCTAGAAAATTTGGGCACATTTACTTACCCGTCCGGAGGAGTTCACAAAGTGCAGAGTGTTTGACAATAATGGATGCCCGATATCCTGCATGTGTCGCTTCCCCGCTCAGGTTCACCTTCTTCTTCATCTTGCATGCAAGTGCTTGATCTTGCAACACAATTTGAATCTTAAATTCCGTGCTCAGTCCGAATCACGCCCCCCGATTTCTGTCGCATGAAGACCTCCGCAGCTGCGCCACAATCCGATCGTGTGCGACACAATCCCCAGTTAAATACCTGTCCCAGCAGCATAAATCCTGAAAACTTCGAAAATCTGACGAAAGCGCGATCAGCTGACCCTTAGTAAATAAGCCACATTGTGGCTCATTTACATACCCGGTCCTGTCGTGATCCAGCGGCGCGTTCTCCAACGAGGATTCGGGTCTTCCACTAAGGCTGTGCGCCCAATGTCCACCGGGTGTCGCTGCTGTGCCGGGGTCCGCCGGAGTTCACCATCCTATTCCGGGTGCATGTAAGTGTGTGTCAATCAATAATTTTTTTTTTTAAATAGCGCAATTATTCCGGATCCGGTTTTCCGACGGCCATGCCCCCTTTTTTATCACATGCAAGCCGGCGCGGATGCGACACAATCCGATCGTGTGCGTCAAAAACCCGGGGCAATTCGGTGCAAAACAGTAAAATTCTGAAAACCCGGCGGAAAAACGCGATTCGTATGCTTAGTAAATGTGCACCAATGTGTTTTTCAGTGCCACCTGGTGGTTAGTCCAGTAATGGACTCCAGCTGTTGTTAAACTTCAACTCCTGGCTGCATATGTGTGTACAGGCTGAGTGTTGTGGTTTCATAACAGCTAGTATTTCAGAATTTGTTGACCCGAGTCATTGTCAATTTTCCAAAAATTTTATGAGCAACTAAAAAGATGTCTATTTTTTCCAATTTTACTCTAGTAACATTGATGCAATTATCATACATTTAAGGACAGTTTCTATTGTATTCTGTGCCTGATGCTAAGTAAAGTACAATTCTGGATTCCTAGAGAGTATGATTGATCATTGCCATATTAAGTAGCATTGCTGGAAATATTAAATGTTTATGATTCAATAATAGACATCTTTCGTGAAGAAGTATTCCTATCTGTGGATGAATTATCGTTAAGTAACTGAAAACCTGGATGTCAAATTCTATCTATTACTGTGACTGATGAACATCACAAGCTATAAATGGATTTATTGTGATGGTTGTGAAAAAAAAGTTATAAAATATTCATGCCACATTTTGGCACCGTTAATCCTATGAATTGAATAGTTAATAATGAACCATTGTGCGAGCTGAAAACCTTTCTCACCAATCAATCATTTCTAGCGGTGAAATATACAGATCCTGCCTATCTCTGAGAAAAACAGTCTTCTGTGAAACATAATCTCACTTGTGACAAGCTGACAACCAAAGAGAGTAAAGCGGTGTAATCCACCATTTCGGATATTTTCTCTCAACTGTTCTCATCTATCGTATTAAAAATGTTTTCCTTAATTTACACATTTTTCGTTTCTCTAGTCAAACAAGTCAAGTCAATGCAAAGTTCTGTTGGTTTTTCTCTTTTTTAATGTAGATAAATGGGGCACATTTACTTAACGGTCATGACGCGTTCCCCGAAAGTGCATTGTCTGATCAGAATAAACTCTGGCGCGATTCACTAAGATCGTGCGCCCGATATCCTGCATGTGTCGCTTCCCCGCTCAGGTCCCCGGAGTTCACCTTCTTCTTCCTGGTGTATGTAAGTGCTTGGTCTTGTGACACAATTTGTAAGTTAAATCCCGCGCTCAGTCTTAATCAGTTGGATCATCCGACGTCACGCCCCCGGCTGCCAGTGCAGTTGTGCCAAAATCCGGTTGCGTGCTACACAATCCCCAGTTAAAGGCTTGTCAAAGTGGCGCAAATCCCAAAAATGTTGGAAAAAACGATGAAAGTGCGGCTGCAGACCCTTAGTAAATAAGCTCCAATGTGTGCCAAAATGTGGTGGTCCCAAATTTAGCACTAGTGACCAAAAGAGGGGATGCACCGCCACTTGGTGAGGGAGGTACAAGCGGCCCTATCTAGGCAAAAAGTGGTTGCTGTTCATGTCTTTGTTCTCTCCATTCTCTTCTACAGGAGTCACAGTTCAACAGTTCTTTTGTTTTCGTCTTCCATTAAAAGTGAATGGCAAAAAACTGATTCTTCACGTCTCCACTCCTCCTTTGCTTTGATGTGATGTGGCAGCCATGACTCACTTCACCACGAGTGAGGGCCAAGAGAGACCATTCTGGATCTAAGTCCATACCCCATGCATGGTGTGTGCATTTATTTGATATTTATGCCACGTCATCCATTAATGTGAATGGACTGAATACCCTTCAAAGATTTTTCCAGGATCCTTGAGATTCCCATGATGCCGGGCTAAGGGCTCGGCAAAAAAAAGCTCCCTTATCCTGCTCCGGTTTCTGTTTTGTGATGGCCTCACACTGGAGCCCAGTGTTTGGCTGCAGCAGCTTTGACATTTCTGGCATACTCTAAAGTTCTGGAGAACAGTTGACCACCATAACACATGAGTCTGGGTGGGGCGTATACAGTATTTTTTGGACTATAAGGCGCACCGCAGTATAAGGCGCACCATCAATAAATGCCTGCTAAAATGTCTAGGTTCATATATAACTGGACTGGACTATAAGGCGCACCTGATTATAAGGATGAATGACCAGCAGGTGGCAGACCTGTGCACAGTTCAAGGCAGCTGTTGTCTGTAACTATGGTTCATATATAAGGTGCACTGGACTATAAGGCGCACCTTTGATTTCTGAGAAAATCAGCACAAGCCCCAGCCTTCTTTTAAAGAAGAATTTCCACTAAACATTCAATAGGAATTTTTTCAATCCATCAGCCATCTCCAACTCATAGCATACATTGCCTGCCAGAACGGAATAACTGAGCTGTGAGAAGAGAAAAGGAGTGTTTGGCTCTATAGAAGATGATACCTTACAAAATATTATAGAATTGATGAGAGTTCTGGACCTATAGAGATGTAAATGTATCGTTACATCTCAAGGGTTGGCAGCAAATCCGGTATTTTACCTTGATGAGGGGCAATGCACAGATGTTCTAGTGTACGAGGAATCTGCCAAGGAGAAGGTTCACTGTAATTGAAAGCATGAGATTTTCTTTAAATAATCTCCTACGGTGAAGTCACTTATCAAAAACCTTTACACTGTTCCCCTCACTTTCCTTTTACACTCAGTTTTGTGAAAAAGTTTAACAAATGACTAATACACTGTACTTTATGTTACATTTCCTTGCCATTTGGGAGATACTTCAGCATGTTAGTTTTCAGGCAGTTTCTGTGAACCACACACAATGCACGGGCTGATACATAAGCCTTTCTACTAGTTTGCTGATAATCTATATTGAAAATGGTGATAAATGTATTGACTTTTAATATAAGACCACAAAGCCACAAAAGGAAATCTTCCATTTGATTTGATGCATTATGAACCAAAAATACCTTGAGAACATACTGGTAGGTTGTTTAGATTGTGAGCCCTATGGGGACAGGGACACATTTGACATGCTTTGTGCAGCGCTGTGTAATCTGATGTGCACTATATAAATAAATTATTATTATTATTATTAAACAAAAATATGCCACCAGTTAACACTGACATAGATATGTTCATAGAGGTACTTAAATGACACATATTGGGTGGGATTGTCACCCCTAGGACGTCCTCAGGGGCCTACAATCTGTTGTTATAACAACCAGGAGCAAGTATAGTTGCAATACAGCTGCTTTTCTGTATATTGTATAAGGGATAAGACAACTTGGGTTCAAACACCCTAACTTTTTATTTTAAAAAATAAATAAATAAGCATAAACATAAAAATGCATCACAGAATGCCCACATTATCATAAAATAAATGCAATCCAATGCGGTAAACTGCATAACATTAATAAACCTGATTGATCTCACATATGCCAATTTTAATAAAAGCGAGAAGATTTAGGTAGGGCTAAGTGGAATGGCCTGGAGTAAATATAAGTTTCCCTCCAACTAAGTGAACAACATACTTGAAAAAGGGTTGCCTGGGTGAACATTTTTCAGATTATATCTTACTGCCACATTAATACCTTTCTCATATAATGAAATAAAACATTTACATCTTCAGCATCTTCAGGTTTTTTACCACATCGAAATTTCGACTCCACTGATTCTTCACATTATATTTTATTTTTTTGATGCACTTCCTTTTCTGCATTTTGATAGATAGATAGATAGATAGATAGATGGATGGATGAATAAATAGATAGATAGATAGATAGATAGATAGATAATTATTATTATTAAACAAAAATATGCCACCAGTTAACACTGGCATAGATATGTTCATAGATGTCTTTCTTTTTAATTTAATTATGAGTGTTAACCATTTAAGTGCTATGGTGAAACATGAAAGAGGTACTTAAATGACACATATTGGGTGGGATTGTCACCCCTATGACGTCCTCAGGGGCCTATAATCTGTTGTTATAACAACCAGGAGCAAGTATAGTTGCAATACAGCTGCTTTTCTGTATATTGTATAAGGGATAAGACAACTTGGGTTCAAACACCCTAACTTTTTATTTTAAAAAATAAATAAATAAGCATAAACATAAAAATGTTAAGTAAAATGTTAGGTAACCCTGCATCACAGAATGGCCACATTATCAAAATATAAATGCAATCCCATGCGGTAAACTGCATAACATTAATAAACCTGATTGATATCACATATGCGAATTTTAATAAAAGCAAGTAAGATTTAGGTAGGGCTAAGTGGAATGGCCTGGAGTAAATATAAGTTTCCCTCCAACTAAGTGAATAATATCCTTGAAAAAGGGTTGCCTGGGTGAACATTTTTCAGATTACCATATATACTCGAGTATAAGCCTAGTTTTTCAGCACAAAAGAATGTGCTGAAACCCAAAACCCGGCTTATATTCGAGTAAAAAAATAGGTTTTACCAGGTTTTTGTGGTAAAATTAGGGGCCTCGGTTTATACTTGCTTGGGTCGCGCTTTACTCAAGTATATACGGTGACTTTATACACACAGTAAAACCATTATCTCATATTAAGTGGGAAGAAAACTATTGGCTACATCTGTCAGGTTTTTTACCACATCGAATTTCGACTCACTGATTCTTTACATTATTTTAGTTTTTGATTGCACGTGTTTTCTGCTTTGATAAATAGAAGATAGATAGAAGATAGTAGATTGGAAGATAGCATGGGAAACATAGTGTTGATAGATATCCAATATAACAATTAATGAAGATTTCTATGAGGCTTTTAGGACACACAAACTTTCCCCATGTGTAAACGCAGGTGAAACCTTCCACAGTATATTCCTCCCCTGACTGAAACCAAGGATCATGAGTGCAAATTACCAACTTAAGCAATAATAAAAAATTGCCTTCAATATTTTAAAGGGGTCCTGAGAGCTACAGTATGCTGAGAGGGAGACATGTTCCACTCTCAGAAGGAAGGAAAGACCTTTCTTTTGGGTCAAGAATAGAAACTTCCTGATGAAATTAATAATAATCATTAGGAGTAAAAAAAAAAAATTATAACAATAGGATGCTGTGCCAGTTTCTGTCAGACTTTGCCACGTTCGTTTCTAGTGCAAAGCTGCTTGCACAGGTATTTAAACCAAACCATTTAACCTTGTTACCTTAACATTTGTGTCGCCACTTGTTTTGTGCACCACTATTATATGCAACACAAAATTTGAACACTGAAAGGGGGCGTCCAGTGAATCAGTCAGGGCAAGTGAGCCAAAATTCCATAGAATCGAGTCGAACGCCCTATGTAAAGGGGGCACAAAAAAAAGCGGGTGTATTCGTCAGGAGCAGTGCAGGTGGCGCCAGATCCTTAAAAAAAACGGAACCAGAAATACCCTGAATCTGGCGCCCCTGACATTTACACAGGTTAAAATACACATAGTAAGACTGCCCACTGCTACTAGGGAAAAGTCTAAAAATGTTTTGTACGATAATCGTCTAACTGTGGCAAAAACTTTATGGCGACCCCTATAAAAATTAATTTATGTATTTTGTGTACGGATTTTTATAACTTTGTATTTAGCCTCTAATATTTGGGCAATCTTGCTCAAAGGGACAACGTTAGTTCAAACTGGTTAGAGTTAAGCTCCTGCGTCGTCGATAAATCTTTCCTCTCCCCGCTCTCATCTATGTGGCTGTGTATCTAAGAGGATCGGCTTGTAATCGCAGGCCGATTACCCGTATGTTTGACCCATAGGCAGCTATGAAAATTGGATTTATTTTGCTTTTCCACATGCGGTGATATGCTATTACATAAGCTAGTGAGTATAATTGGGGCTTTACCGCCATTATGCACTTTAGATCACGGCGGTAAAGCTGCAGGGGCAACATTTTCCTTTGTTTGGCTCAGTATGGTGTCTTCTAAGTGACAGCAATACTCCTCCCACAGATATTATTTCTTGCCTCTACTTATACCCTATAGCTGTACCAATGAGTCATTCATATACCCCCCCCCCCGCGGCTTTCTTTCTCGCTCATCTGGGTCTTGACCCTTGGGGCTTAGGCGCGGCTTCAAAATAACTACAAAATTATTTGATGCTAGTTTCTAGCAGCCGCAGCATATATGTGCACTTCACTGCCAAAGCCAAGGAAAATGTTAAGTACTTGATCTTGGATCCTCTGGTACTATCAACATTGAAATAACACTGAAGTAAAGCACGGATGGGTATACTGATAATAAAAGGGAAACACACATTCCCTGCCCAAATTTCGAAAATCAATCAACTTTGTAATAATTGAATGTGGAGTCATCTGATAAGGAAGCGCTCGATTTAAGTGCTACATTTGTGTTTCTCGATAAAGCAAAACACATCTCTATTTGGACTCAATGATCGTTCACTGGCTGGTGAAAAGTGACCAAATCAATTATATACTAAATTAATACTACTGCTTATTATTGGCAAGAATATGTCTGTATTTCTAGTGAGGTGAGGCGCTGTTTGTTTTCGGATGGACTGTTTGAGGTCAAAAAATCCTATTGCAGAAAAGAGGAGATAACAAACTATTAATAGATAGGGTCTGTAATGATGGAAATCCATACATTTTGTACAGCTCCTGGAAAACACATTGAAGGAGATTCACTGCAAGAAAGAACTCAGATTCAGATCTCAGTTTCTGAAGTTTTAAAAAAAATTTAAGAGAGGTCCTTTTAAAGGAGATGAGCGAATGAGGTTCAAATGTTGGGTTTGGCAGCCAATCCACAAGTAGTCAATCATAGTTCATGGCTAGTTGAAAGGGGTGTCCACTTGGCGGATGGATGTTCGGCCGCCAATTCTGGCAAACATGTCCAGGGACAGGTGGCGGACCCAAAACGCCAAACTGAAATTTTTTTATCTAACACACATTAATTGTAAAGTTAATGGATCATTTTTGACAACCCAATATGTCCATTGGATTCTTCAAAACGTTGGGGTGGCCACACTGGAAACAGTAGCGACAGCTGCTATTAGAAAGCGATTTAGGCATATTAGGAAAACCGAAGCTTAATGGTTGCTGGACTTCTTAAGACTAGAAAAGTAAAGAGCCTAGAGAAAAATTTGTACATGTTCCATAATCTATGAACACAAGCCTCATATATACAAATTTTCTTATATAGTTATACAACTTATTCTCTCTGTGTGTTGTTTAAAGCAACTAAAGCACTCAATAAATAAGTAGCTGTAAGTTTGCTTAAGCTGACAATAAGTCAGCTTTTCACTTCCAACATTCACAAACTGGCGAAGGAGAAACCAAATAATGTTTACCTTAGAAAAACAGGCAGTCCGGGGTTACTACAAAGATAGGGGTCTGTTAGGTTTGTTAGCTTAAGTTGAATTATGCAAGTCGGGAAACTATGATACTTGCATAATGGTAGTCACAGACAAATTTTTTGGGTTCTGTGGACAATTGGATTTTTAAAAATGGTTGTATTGTCATCATAACAGGATTAACAATAAAGGCTTAGTACAGACGCCTGTGATAAACTGTTACAGCTGATTATTGGAGTCTGGGACTAAAGTAGTAAATTACCAACATCCAGAGGGTCGTTTGTAAACTAGGGGTCGTATGTAAGTCAGGGTGTTTCTTAAAGTAGGGGGACTGCCATATTCTTTTGACAGAGAAAGCAGGGATATAATGCTGGGACCTGGATATTGGTAATTTACTTGCACTGAGTACTAAGGCAACAGTGATCCCCTCGTAAAAAGGTTATCAACAGGTGTCTCCCCCAAGAAAGCTTTATTGTTATCCTGGGTCTTAGGAAATCAACATTTTAAAATCCAATTGTCACAGCGAGACCAAAAAAAAATTGACTGGAGTTACAATTTAAAGTTTATAAGTTCCGACTGACATACAATCAAGCTTAAAGAACAATTTCTACAGAAACTATCTTGTATGTAAACCCAAGGAATGCCGTAATTGAACAGATATGAACTGCGTAATTAGAGGAAATTTTATATGAGTTATTGTCTGTCCGCCCTGACAAAATAGTAAAATAATTATAAAGTAATTCATGAACATTCCATAGGTGTCAATACAAAAAACTCAGTTTTTAACCATGGCTACCCAATGTTGTGTAGTTTATAGGGGGACTGTGGTTTCCTCCCTTAGAGGGTACCCAGGCCATTACAACTACATATTCATTGTGGTTTATGTGTTATTATTGGAAGAGTGGCAACACAAATAAGGGCCTAGAGAGAAAATTCATCCAATGGAATGTGTGTATTAACCCATGTAAAATCCCTTGCCACCTTAAGTGGAAACAAAAACCTGACAAACTAAGTTAAATTTATCCCACCAACAAAGTCCCTACAAAGTCCAAAAATACGGTTTGCATATATTGTGGCACATATTATGTTAGTAAAATTTGCCAATTTTTGTTTTTTTTGCTTGCCCTTGCCAGATGAGCAGACCTGACATTTGGGTTGTGCCAAAACACTGAACTAATAATCTTGGAGCAGCAAATCCGCGAAATTGATGACACCCTAGCTATAGCAATGGATAGATTGGCCGACGGACATATGGCAGGTCATAGTCAGCTAGTTGTTAGCAGTGTGAATATGTGGATTGGCTGTTCGACCACCAATCATCCACATATGGCTGAGGCTTGTGTTGCCGAACCCCTGACCCCGAAGTGCAAACAGTGGGTTGCTCATCGCTAGTGTTAGTGCTTATATATGGGTTGCCAAGTAAATGTCGTGAAACCCGATCCCAAAGTTGGCCTCTCAAAACCTATAACACAATTGCTTATCGTCTGTGGAGGGGGGTAATAAGAGGTGGGTGGGCAAACAAGATATGGGGAGTCAATTAAGAGAGGGAGAGTATGTCAGGGAGCCCACAATTAGATGGGGGAAGGTGAGGGGGGGATCACAAGATAGTGGGGGAGTCAATAAGAAGGAGGCGGGAGATTCCACACAAGAAGCCAACAATAGAGTGAGGGGAGGGGGAAGGCAACACGAAAAAGGGGGAGCTGATGCGGAAAATGGAAAAGTGGGGATGGCTTTTTTTTTAATAACGCGCAAAGGAGGAAGAGGGGGGCCACAACTAAAAAGGGGGGAGATGAGGGGGTGTGAACAGATTGTCCAACAGTTCAGGAGGATTGAGGAGGCCACCCAGGGGGCGCGACCAATAAACAGGGGGAAAAGTGAGGGGGAAGCGGACACAAAAAGTTGGAGAGATAAGGACTGCCTATGATCTCTCACATCCAGACGGGAAAACCCCGTGCTCCCTGCGCAACTACGTGCCCCACAAAGGTGTGGAGGTGGGGCGGGGAAAGAGGGGAAAGTAAATCACCATGCTGGTAATTACGGTAGCATTACAGTCTTTCAGGGCATTGCAGAGGAAGTCCTGATAAATAAACCCCATGTTTAAGTGTGGCATAAATTGATCATTAATTATTCCCCATAGCAAGAAGTGAGCCCTCAATGTCACTGGTGGGTCCTAGGTGTCGAACTTGTGCCGACTTACTTCATTCCTACTATAACATTCCCACTCAATGTCTCCAATCGCCCACAGATACATCAGGGATACATGACAGTTGATTTTTTGCTCAGACAATAACTTCAATATGGGGACTAGTATACTGTAGGAAAAAATATGTATCTGATGGAAGAATAGTGGGCTATATCTCCTCGGGGAGTGCAGCAATTCTAATTCCAGGGACTGAATATTTTACTACTCGATAAACATCGTCTCTATCCCTGGGACACATTCCACCAATAACTGCTACTGTTAGAAATATTTTTATGATTTTTGCGGGCGTTTGGACACAAGGGATTTACGCCCCCATTGTGAGAATAAGAAGTGCCTTTGGTTATAGTGAAAAGTCTAATTCCACTACGATTGTGCACCACCCGTACCCTAGCAAGGAGGGCACAACTTCGGCGCAGGAGAGGAAGGGGATGTGTTGCGCCGCTCACCCCCGCCCTTCCTCATAGCGATTATGGAGAACGGATTGCGCAGTATTCAGGAGAATAAATGATAGGACTGTTAATATCTTCTATACCGGATACGGAACGGGCACATTCCACTCCCGTACGGTTGGGCTGTGCACCCCTTGCCGTCTATGGGGGAAGTATATATGTGGGGCGGATATACGTCCCATGTGAAGTAGGCCTAAACCTGTATTCCTCTCACAGATTCTCAATGGATAAATTGTCTATGGAGCATTTTAATGTTTTTTCATAAATGTATGATTGTATTGTATTTTATATATGTTATTCTTTATACTAGATGGTTGGAATCAGAGATCGCATTAACGCCTCACAGCGTATAGACGCATCATGAGAGGCGCCAATAATACTCACCAACATAATTGCCAAGCGGTAAAGTTAAGCTTGGCACATTTCCCTAGTGTGTGGCGCTGAGCGGCTCACGGGCACACTGGAGCATTTGGTGTGCATTGACATTGCACTGGCAGCGCCACGGGACGGCAACTGCTCAGCTCCACCACTAAGCGCTGCTGGCTGTAGGAATGGAGCTGCTCGGGTAGGTGATGTCACGTGAGGGGCGGGAGGCCTCACGGACAAAGGGGGCGTGGCTTACTACGCCACGTCTCCTCACAGGAAGTAGAGCGTACATGGCTGCCTGCAAGTAGAACGTGTTCAGGTACTGATGTTGCATACAAGGGTTGGGGTTGAGGGGGCTTGAGAGGAGTCGAGTAAAAAAAATAGGTTTTACCAGGTTTTTGTGGTAAAATTAGGGGCCTCGGTTTATACTTGGGTCGGCTTTTACTCAAGTATATACGGTATATCTTACTGCCACATTAATACCTTTCTCATATAATGAAATAAAACATTTACATCTTCAGGTTTTTTACCACATCGAAATTTCGACTCCACTGATTCTTCACATTATTTTTTAGTTTTTTGATGCACTTCGTTTTCTGCATTTTGATAAATAGATAGATAAATAGATAGATAGATACATAGATAGATAGATAGATAGATATGGAAATATGTTGATAGATATCCAATATAACAATTTAATGAAGATTTCTATTGAGGCTTTTAGGCTACAACATTTCCCATTGTAATAGCAGGTAAACCATCCACAGTATATTCCTCCCTCTGAAACCAAGGATCCTGAGTGCAAATACCAACTTAAGCAATAATAAAAATTGCCTTTAATATTTAAAGGTATCCTGAGAGCTACAGATAGATGGATGAATAGATAGATAGATAGATAGATAGATAGATAGATAGATAGATAGATAGATAGATAGGTAGGTAGATAGATAGATGTGGCAATTATCCAATATAACAATTTAATGAAGATTTCTATTGAGGCTTTTAGGCTACAAAATTTCCCATTGTAATAGCAGGTAAACCATCCACAGTATATTCCTCCCTCTGAAGCCAAGGATCCTGAGTGCAAATACCAACTTAAGCAATAATAAAAATTGGGTTTAATATTTAAAGGTATCCTGAGAGCTACAGTATGTGCTGAGAGGAGACATGTTCCACATCTCAGAAGGAAGGAAGACCATTTCCTGTTGGGTCAGTAGAAGCTTCCTGTGAAATTAAAATAATCTATAGGATGTAAAAAAAAAAATTATAACATAAGGACTGTGTGCCAGTTTTCTGTCAGACTTTGCACGTTCGTTCTAGTGCAAAGCTGCTTGCACAGGTATTTAACAAACATTTAACATTGTGTTCTTAACATTTGTGTCGCACTTTTGTGTCACTATTATTCATGCAACACAAATTTCTGCACTGAAGGGGGCGTTGCGGTGCTCAGTCAGACCGTGAGCCAAATGTATCATGCAAATTCCAACAGAATCGAGTAGAACGCCCTATGTTAAAGGGGCACCAAATAAAGTGGTGCACTCTGTCAGGGCAGTGCAGGTGGCGCCAGATCCTTAAAAAAACGGGAACCAGAAATCCTGAATCTGGCGCCCCCTGCACACTACACAGGCATACTGCACATAGTACAGACTGCACTGCTCTTAGGAAATGTCTAAAAATGTTTTTTGTTGATAATCTGTCTAACATTGGCAAACCTTTATTGGCGACCCCTTATATATAATTCATTTATGTATTTATTTCACAGATTTTTTATAACTTTTTATTTAGCCTCTTAATATTTTGGGCACATCTTGCTCAAAGACACGTTAGATCAAAACTGGTTAGAGTAAGCTCCGGTCTCGATAAATCTTTCCCTCTCCCCGCCTCCTCTAAGTGGCTTGTAAGAGGATAGCTTGTAATAGCAGGCGATTACCTGTCATGTTTGCTATGGCATGCTATGAAAATTGATTTATTTTGCTTTTACATGGGTGCATCATGCTATTACATAAGCTATGAGTATAATGGGCTTTTACCTCCCTTATCCTTTAGAATCACGCGGTAAAGCTGCAGTGGGCACATTTCTCCCTTTGTTGTGGCTCAGTATGGCTGTCATTCTTAAGTACAGCATCCTCCTCCCACAGATACTTATTTTCTTGCCTCTAGCTATACCCCATAGCTGTACCAATTGCTGTCATTTCATATTACGCCGGCTTTTCTTCTCGCTCATCTGTGTCTTACCCTTTCGGGGCTTGGCGCGGCTTCAAATAACTACAAATTATTTGATGCTAGTTCTAGCAGCCGCAGTCATTATATGTGCACTTCACTGCCAAAGCCAAGGAAAATGTTAAGTTCTTGATCTTGGATCCTCTGTACTATCAACATTGTATAATAACATGAGTAAATGCCGGATGGGTATACTGATAATTAAAAGGGAAACACATTCCTGCCAAAATTTCGAAATCAATCAACTTTGTATAATTGAATGTGGAGCCATCTGATAAGGAAGCGCTAGATTTTAAGTGCTACATTTGTGTTCTCGATAAGTAAACACATCTCTCTGTGGATCAATGATCTGTTCACTGGCTGTGAAAAGTGACAAATCCAATTATTATACTAATTTAATATCCTGCTTATTATGGCAAGAACTGCCTGTATTTCTACGTAGGTGAGTGCTTGTTTGTTGTCTCGGATGGGAATGTTTGAGGTTCAATAAACTAATCCTATTGCAGAAAAGAGTATAAAGCTATTAAATAGATAGGGTCTGTAATGTATGGAAATCCCATACATTTGTACAGCTCCTGGAAAACACATTGAAGGAGATATACTGCAAGAAAAGAATCAGATTCCAGATCTCAGTTTTCTGAAGTTTTAAAAAAAATTTAAAGAGGACCTTTTAAGAGATGAGCGGACCTGAGGTTCAAATTTGGGTTTGGCAGACAATCCATCAAGTAGTTACCCCTAACAACTACCTATGAACACTGGTATCCCTCTAGCCAATAATAGCCATGGCTAGTTGAAAGGGGTGTCCACTTGGCGGATTGGATGTTCGGCCGCCAATCTGGCAACATGTCCAGGACAGGTTATCTCTAGACCTTTTACCACCTCTCTCCACCAATTTCAGTCCATGGCAACTTTTTTTATGTAACCAACATTAATTGTAAGTAATTTTATAATTTTTGACACCCAATATGTCCATTGGATTCTCAACTGTGGGTGGCACTGGAACAGTAGCGACAGCCTGCTATTAGAAAGCCTGATTAGCATATTAGGAACCAAGACTAATGGTGCTGACTTCTAAGACTAGAAAAATTAAAGAGCCTAGAGAAAAATTTGTAAATGTTCCATAATCTATGAAACAACGCCTCATCAGAACCAGGATTAACAATAAAGCTTCATTACAGACACCTCTGATAACTGTTATAGCTGATTATTGTAGCCTAGGGCTAAAGTACAATAAATTACCAACATCCAGAGGTCCGTTTGTAACTAGGGGTCGTCTGTAAGTCGGGTGTTCTTAAGTAGGGGACTGCCTATACTTCTTGCAGAGATAATCAGGATATAATGCTGTGCCCTGGATATCGGTAATTTACTGTACTTTAGTCCTAGGCTACAATGATCTGCTGTAACAGTTATCACAGGTGTCTCTAATGAAGCTTTATTGTTAATCCTGGTTCTTAGGATAATAAGAGACCAAAAAAATTTGACTGGAGTTACAATTATAAAGTATACAGTTCCGACTTACATACAAATTCAACTTAAGAACAATTCTACAGAACCTATCTTGTATGTAACCCAAGGACTGCCTGTATTGAACAAATATGAACTGCTGTTTATTAGAGGAATTTTATATTTAGTTATTGCCTTGTTCAGCCCTGACAAAATAAGTAAAATAATTCATAAAGTAATTCATGAACTTCCATAGAGTGTTCACATAAAACTCAGTTTAACCATTGCTACCCCATGTTGTGTAGTTATAGGGGATACCAGGCCATTACAACATCATTTCATTGCTGGTTTATGATTTATTATTGGTACAGAGTGGGCACACAAATAAGGCTAGAGAGAAAATCATCCAATGAATGTTATATAACCTGTAAAATCCCTTGCCAACTTAAGTTAAACAAACTAACCTGACAAACTAAGTTAAATTTATCATCACCAAAAAAGTCCCTTACAAAAGTCAAAAATACGGTTGCATATATTTGTGCAATATATTTATAAAATTTGCCAATTTTTGTTTTTTTATGCTGCCCTTGCCAGATGAGCAGACCTGACATTTGGGTTTGGACACACACACTGAAACGTATCTGAGCAGCAAATCCAGCAAATTGATGCACCCCTAGCTACTAGCCATGGCTATGATTGGCCAGACGGACACTATGGGCAGTCATAGTCATGGCTAGTTGTTAGCAGTGTTAATATGTGGATTGGCTGTTCGACCACCAATCCATCAATATGTCTGGGCTGTGTTGCCGAACCCTGACCCCGAATGCAAACAGTGGGTTTGCTCATCTCTGTAGTGTTAGTGCTTATAATATGGGTGCCAAGTACCAATGTCGTGAAACCGATCCCAAATTGTTCCTCCTTGAGCCTATAAACAATTGCATTCTGTTCTGTGAGGGGGTAATAAGAGGGGGCAACAAGATATGGGGTCACATTAAGAGAGGGAGATATCATGGAGCCCACAATTAGATGGGGAAGATGAGGGGGGCTCACAAGATAGTGGGGTCCACAATAAGAGGGGGAGATACCAGGAAGCCCACAATAAGAGAGTGGATGTGAGGAGGCCAACAAGATAAAAGGGAGAGCTGCTGGGAAACATGAAAAGTGACTTTATTTTTTTTAAGTACACTGCAAAGAGGAGAGGGGGCCACACTAAAAGTGGGGAGATGAGGGGGGTGAACAAGATTGTCACAGTCAGAGGATGAGATGACACCAGGGGGCCGACAATAACAGGGGGAAGATGAGGGACCGCAAAAAGTTGGAGAGATAAGCACTGCCAGTGACTTCTCACATTTCAGAAGGAACACCCCGTGCTCCCTTGCCCCCTGTGCCCCACAGGTGTGGAGGTGGCGGAAAGGGGAAAGTAATCACAAGTGCTGGTAATACGGTAGCATTTACAGTCATTTCAGGGCATTGCAGAGAAGTCCTGATAAATAACCCCCATTGTTTAAGTGTGGCCTAAATATGTACATTTAATATTCCCACATAGCAAAAGGTGAGCCCTCAATTTCACTGGTGGGTCCTAGGTGTTCGACTTTGTGCCTACTTCATATCCTAACTATAACATTCCACTCAATTGTCTCCATCCGCCACAGATACATCAGGATTAGAGATGAGCGAACACTAAAATGCTCGGGTACTCGTTATTCGAGACTCCCTTATACCCTTAAATCACCGGAACTGCTGGCACGTGCTCGCTTTGTGTCTGCTTGGGCGGTCATGCTTTAAGTCCCTCTCCCCCACAGACGTTTTCTTCCTCGACTAGCCCCCTCTTTCCCGGGGCTGTCATGGCTAGGACCCCTTTTCGTCCGCTCGCTGGCTGGTGCCCCTTCGGGCGCGCGGCCTGCAAATGCTACATTAGTGTCAGGCTCAGCCGCAGTCTTAGGGGCGGCAGGCCACCAAGGGCAGGGTTGCTGAGCTTGGACCCGCAGCACATTGAATAAGACATGGAGTGCCGGAGGTACTCCTGAGATTAAGAAACACCGCTCCAAATGTCAAGCCTCAACGTTTATAGTAAAGGTGCATCGGAGAGACGCGCGTTTCGTGCTCCGGTGGTTCGCGAGAGAAACACAGCTCTCTGTGGTCAATGAGCTGTGCACTGCTGTGAAATGAACAATCCGTAATCGATTATAGCCTGCGTCTTAAGGGCGAAACGCCTGTTCGTTCTTCGACTTAGGGGAGTGCGTGTTGGTGGCGCGAGGGAATTTGGAGGTCAGAAACGAGCCTAGCAAAACGAGGATAAAGCATAACAGAGATTGTCTGTATGTCAGGGAAGCCAGACGTGTACCTCCTGGAAAACACATGTGAAAGCAATTATCGCAAGAACAAGTCAGATCCAGATCTCCGTTTTCTGAAGTTTTGTGAGAAATTGTACAGAGTCCTTTTAAGAGAATGAGCGAACCTGAAGGGTCAAAGTTGGGTTTGGCGCACAATCCCATTCAATAGTCAACAAGCCAGGCTAGATTGAAGGGGTTGTCCCCTTGGCGGAGGCTTTCGGAAGTTCGGCCGCCAATCTGGCAACATGTCAGGACAGGTGCGGACCCAAACGCCAAACTTGAACTTTTTTTATTAACCACACATAATTGTAAGTCAATTTTATAATTTTTGACACCCAATCATGTCATGGATTCTCAAAACTGTGGGTGGGCACTGGACTTACGACAGCCTGCTTTATAAAGCCTGATTAGCATATAGGAAACAAGACTAATGGTCGACTTCTAAACTAGAAAAATTAATGAGGCTCTAGAGAAAAATGTGTAAATGTTCATCATAATCTATAAAACAAGCGCTCATCAGACCAGATTAAACAATAAAGCTTCATTACAGACCCTTGATAATGTTAAGCTGATTATTGTAGCTAGGGCTAAAGTAACAATAAATTACCAACATCCAGAGGTCCGTTTGTACTAGGGGTCTTGTAATCGGGTGTTTCTTAAGTAGGGGACTGCCTATCTTCTTGCAGAGATATCAGGATATAATGCTTGCCCTGGATATGGTAATTTACTGTATTTGTCCTAGGCCTACAGATGATCCTGCTGTAAGTTATCACAGGTGTCTCATGAAGCTTTATTGTTAATCCTGGTTCTTAGGATAATAAATGACTACCAAAAAAGTTGACTGGAGTTACAATTATAAAGTATACAGTTCCGACTTACTACAAATCAACTTAAACAATTCTACAGAACCTATCTTGTATGTAACCCAAGGACTGCCTGTATTGAACCAGATATGAACTGCGTTTATTAGTAGGATTTATATTTAGGTTGCCTTGTTCAGCCCGACAAAATAAGTAAAAATATTCATAAAGTAATTCATGAACTTCCTAGGTGTTCACATAAAACTCAGTTTTAACCATTGCTCCCCATGTTGTGTAGTTATAGGGGATGACTAGAGGTCCAGGCCATTACAACATCATTTCATTGCTGGTTTAGATTTATATATTGGTACGAGTGGCACACAAATAAGGCTAGAGAGAAAATCATCCAATGAATGTATATAACCTGTAAAATCCCTTGCCAACTAAGTTAAACAAACTACCTGACAAACTAAGTTAAATTATCATCACCAAAAAGTCCCCTTACAAAAGTCAAAAATACGGTTGCATTATTGGGCAATATATTTATAAATTTGCCAATTTTTGTTTTTTTAGCTGCCTTGCCGATGAGCAGACCTTGACATTTGGGTTTGGACCAACACCTGAACTAATCTGAGCAGCAAATCCAGCAAATGATCACCCCTAGCTACTAGCCATGGCTATGGATTGCCAGCGACATATGGGGCAGTCATAGTCATGGCTAGTTGTTAGCAGTGTTAATATGTGAGTGGCTGTTCGACCACCAATCCATCAATATGTCTGGGCGTGTGGCCGAACCCTGACCCCAAGTGCAAACAGTGGGTTGCTCATCTCTGGTTATTTGTCTATCCCAAAACTTAGTTGTTAGTGCTTATAATATGGGGCCAAGTACAAATGTGTGAAACCACCACACAATGTTTGCTCCCAAGCCTATAAAAATTGCATTCTGTTCTGTGAGGGGGTAATAAGAGGGTGGGCAAACAAGATATGGGGTCACATTAAGAGAGGGAGTATTCAGGGAGCCCACAATCAGATGGGGACGAGAGGGGCTCAAAGATAGTGGGGTCCACAATAAGAGGGGGAGATACCAGAGCCCACAAAAGAGGGTGATGTGAGGAGGCCAACAAGATAAAGGGGGAGGCTGCTGGGAACATTGTTTTTTTTAATTTATTTTATTATAATTATTTTTTTAAGTACAACAACTGCCAAAGGAGAGGGGGCCACACTAAAATTGGGAGATGAGGGGGGGTGAACAAGATGTCAAGTCAGTGAGGATAGATGAACCAGGGGGCCGACCAATAACAGGGGGAAAAGTAGAAGTGCGACCACAAAAGTTGGAGAGATAAGCACTGCCCTAGTGATTAGGGAGGGTGGCAGAGTGATGCGAGAAGACTCCAGAATGCGCAGGTAAGGTACCAATATAGCCCCTGTCGCCAAAAAAAATAACCACCCCCCCTTGCCCCCTCGTGCCCCACAGGTGTGGAGGTGGCGGGAAAGGGAAGAAAGTAATCACATTGCTGGTAATCGGTAGCATTTACAGTCTTTCAGGGCATTGCAGTAGAAGTCCTGATAAATAACCCCCATTGTTTAAGTTGTGAAACTAATATTTGATTGTGATCAATGAGCATTTTTTGGTGCATCCTGTCTTCTTGTTGGTTTGCTGATAATTATTTATGCACCAGCTCAATTGTACTATTAGGTTGTGCTACCTCCTCTATTGTTTAGAGGAGGTAGTCATGTCACAGAGCTCTCTCTGTGTATGTAGCAGTGCTGGATGTGTTCAAGACAGTGGATACAGATGTCTCTTGCACATAATAGTGAGGTACAAGATCTCCCCTGCTCCCTATCAGTCCCTCCATCCCAGTCTGTGATTTAAAAGAACTTTCTCTCTCTCTCTCTGCACCTCATGCTGAACCCCTCACACAGCACAGGCTATAGACTATATGTAACTGGTTTACTTATGATTTCTAACATTGGAAAGCAATGGAAGCTGCCAGGCTAGTCACCATATCCATCCTGTATGTGCACTGTGCACTGAGTTCAGTGGATTTACTTGTGGGAAACTAAATTTATTTAATGGTACTTTGAGAGAGAACACAACGCACCATGGGTTCTGTGGGTAAGCTAACTGGCTTCAGCTTGAGGGCAAAGACAAACAGACATTAGCCTCCTGCCACTTTACCTCTGATGAAAAAGATTTTTGTCAAACCGTTTCAGAAGAGAAAATGGCCTAAATATGTACATTTAATATTCCCACATAGCAAAAGGTGAGCCTTCAATTTCACTGGTGGGCCCTAGGTGTTCGACCTTGTGCCTACTTCATATCCTAACTATAACATTCCACTCAATTGTCTCCATCCGCCACAGATACATGAGGATACATGACAGTTGATGCTTCAGCCAATAACTTCAATATGTGACTAGTATCCTAGAGGAAAAATATGTATCTGATGCAGAGAATAGTGGGCTAAATTTCCTCTGGGATGTCAGCATCTAATTCCAGGACTAGAATATTTTACTATAGATAAACATCTGTCTCTATCCATGGACACATCCACCAATAACTGCTACTTGTTAGAAATATTTTTATGATTGCGAGACGTTTGACACAAGGGATACGCCCCATTGTGAGAATGAAGTGCCTTTGGTTCTAGTGTAAAGCTTAATTCACACGACATGTGCCCACCGTACCCTAGCACCGCGGGCACACTTCCGGGCCAGGGAGAGGAAGGGGGATGTGCGCCGCTCACCCCCGCCCCTCTCCATAGCGATTTATGGAGAACGATGCCGTATTCCGGAGAATGATAGGACATGTCCTATCTTTCGACCGGCTACGGAACGGCACCATTCCACTCCCGTACGGTGCCGTGCACCCATTGCCGTCTATGGGGGACGTATATATGTTGGGCGTATATACGTCCCATGTGAATGTAGCCTAAATCTGTATCCTCTTCACAGATTTACTCAATGGAAAAATGTTATCGTGAGCATTTTAATTGTTTTTATTGTCATCATTTATATGATATTGTATATTTTTATATATTGTATATACTTTTTACATGGATGGTTGGAATATTTGTAAAATGATTGATCTTTTTATCATTTGTGACATTTTCCAGTATTGTTATACTGTATATTTCATTATATTTTTCTTTTCTAATGGTGAAGATAAATCTTGGCTGTAGCTTCTTTTGATCTCTGTAGGCAGCTTACACATTGCTTCCTCGCGCTCCCTGATCTGCAGAGACCACCTGCAGTCTCTGCTCTGTCCCTGACTGGTTCCCTGTATTAAACCCTAATTACCTGAACTGCTGTCTCTTATCCCAATATCAGCTACAGGAACCATAGGTTTTAGGCTGCCCTTCCAAGATCAAGTTCTGCTTTAGCTTTTTCTTCTTTTTGATGTTGCTGTAAACGATGAATATCTATTAAGGACAGAAGCTGCTTTTCTGCTTATTTTTTAACCCCATTCAGGACTTTTCAGGTTTTTGCATTTCTGTTTTTCTTGCCGGTCCTCCCGCAAGCCGTATCATTTTAATATTTTTGGTTTACAGAGCTGTATGAGGTCTTATTATCTCTGAGGCTAATTATACTTTCCAGTGTCACCATGTTATATTCTGTGCAATGTACCGGGAAGCTGTAAATATGGTGGAATTGGCAAAAAGCATAGTTGTGCCTTATTTTGATGGGTTTTATTTTTACAGCTTTTAATGTGCAGTTGAGATGATTCAACATCTCCTAGCCGGTATATTCCACTTACTACGGTGCACAGAGGATCAAGATTGTTGTATGTCATGCACCTGTGATAAATGTTACACTAGGAGCATTGTTTCAGGTGAATAATTGGCCTTTGTCGTCCTGTTCCTGGGTTATTTAGCTTTAAGACATGATAAATTTTGGATTCTTGGCATTTCATATTTTGCACAAAGGCCATTGAAATCTCTTAATGATGCTGTGGATAACCGCTCAGCTTCTATTTATATGTCTGTCTAAAATCCTGGTATTTGCTTTTCAAGCTTGTCAAAGTCCAGATAAATATAGCAGATAGATGGCTTCTGCTCCAGTCATTGCTGGTGTAACTGACTGTAAAATTTTACATTGTCTGTATTTTATTTTTAAAATTTTACATTCTTTTTGGGCTCATTTTCCCTGCTTAGCTTAAAGAGAAACTGTTACCGTATATACTCGTCTATAAGCCAAGTTTTTCAGCACAAAAAATGTGCTGAAAAACGTCCCCTCGGCACAATAGGAGTGAGGGCCCTGCTCGCAAGAGCTTACATTCTATTATCTTTGCTACCTAAATCCAGTAGTTTCTTTGCTATACCCCTCAGATTACATCAGTGCTGCAATGACTGCATCCTCTGTCTGTGCTCACAAGCCCTGGAGTCTGTAGTATAAACAAACTCTATGGACTCCTAGGAGGGGAGGGGCTACTGCTCTGCTCACAGAGGAGGTATTCATCAAACCAACAAGAAGACAGGATGCACCAAAAAATGCTCATCTATCACAATCAAATATTAGTTTTTATTTAGGTCCAAGCAGAGAAACAATCAGACATACATTTAAAATCACTTAAAACATGTAATGTACATGAAACAACAGCTGGAGACCCTGGTATGGGTCCACACAGTGTAACCACCTGCAATAAGTACTCAGTGGTGCACAATAATTCCTCCCACACACTATACAGTCAGATGCTATGAGTGAACAAGCATATGTGTCCAGGAAAAGGTCCAGTATGGCAACAAGTATCTATGCCAGCATGCAATATTGCAATATTAGAAACAAATCGATAGGTACCAGCCAATGGTTAATCCATGGAAAAAGATACTCTCTAATAATAAAGTGCATGAACAAATGTAAATGACTAAAGTGCAAGTGCTAAGACATGAGCCTGCAAAAAAGTTTTAAAGGAGAGTATACCAAAGTTGAAGTGCTAATTACCCATCAGGGTACTGGAAAGCGGGCATACAGGTGGAGAGAGGAAAGTAGGGGTATGAGGCTCCCCACGCGTTTCGTCACTCTAGGCGACTTCCTCAGAGGTATGTCACATTATTATTAGAGAGTATCTTTTTCCATGGATTAACCATTGGCTGGTACCTATCGATTTGTTTCTTATATTGCAATATTGCATGCTGGCATACATACTTGTTGACATACTGGACCTTTTCCTGGACACACATGCTTGTTCACCCATAGCATCTGACTGTATAGTGTGTGGGAGGAATTATTGTGCATCACTGAGTGCTTATTGCAGGTGGTTACACTGTGTGGACCCATACCAGGGTATCCAGCTGTTGTTTCATGTACATTACATGTTTTAAGTGATTTGAAATGTATGTCTGATTGTTTCTCTAAATAGAAACTAATATTTGATTGTGATCAATGAGCATTTTTTGGTGCATCCTGTCTTCTTGTTGGTTTGCTGATAATTATTTATGCACCAGCTCAATTGTACTATTAGGTTGTGCTACCTCCTCTATTGTTTAGAGGAGGTAGTCATGTCACAGAGCTCTCTCTGTGTATGTAGCAGAGCTGGATGTGTTCAAGACAGTGGATACAGATGTCTCTTGCACATAAAAGTGAGGTACAAGATCTCCCCTGCTCCCTATCAGTCCCTCCATCCCAGTCTGTGATTTTAAAGAACTTTCTCTCTCTCTCTCTGCACCTCATGCTGAACCCCTCACACAGCACAGGCTATAGACTTTATGTAACTGGTTTACTTATGATTTCTAACATTGGAAAGCAATGGAAGCTGCCAGGCTAGTTACCATATACATCCTGTATGTGCACTGTGCACTGAGTTCAGTGGATTTACTTGTGGGAAACTAAATTTATTTAATGCTACTTTGAGAGAGAACACAAAGCACCATGGGTTCTGTGGGTAAGCTAACTGGCTTCAGCTTCAGGGCAAAGACAAACAGACATTAGCCTCCTGCCACTTCACCTCTGATGAAAAAGATTTTTGTCAAACCGTTTCAGAAGAGAAAATGCCATAACTTTGGAAAGAAAAGGGTAAGCAGCACAAAGTAGGCATCGTTCTGTTTGGCTTTAAAGGGGGAATCCCATAGAATAATTCGGGAAAATTCTTATAACTTTACAGATATGCTTTAAAATTTTCAACAAATTTGGCCAAAGCATCCAAAAAATTTCATTGATACAAATTTCATCCAGTCCTTTACTGATGTTGGACATTTTTAAAAGAAGAGTTTATTCATCTTTAATATACAGGATGTTGATAAAATGGTAAGTATACAAAAAAGCCCTCTATTTTATTGTCCTATATTGGCACACAGGAAGTAACTGCTTAGCCTTCATGAATGAGCACTTCCTGTATGTTGATTCAGGACCAGGGAGTAGAGAACAGAAGTGGGGGTGACAAGTTCTCTTTCCTTTTTTCTCTTATTATATTCTGATCCTGTTTGAAACATTTTTAATCTTGCCAGACAGCAGATATCAGAATTTATGATAAAATAAAGAAAATACCTTTCTTACTTTTCCTCTAGTTTACAAGCCAGGTTAAATAGACCATCATGGTAAATTTATTAATGATAGATTTGTTTTGAACAATTCTGCAACTAGGCAACAATTCCATTCATCCTAAGGGTGCTCTTTAGGTGCTAGACACAAGGGGTATTTATCAGGACTTCTATGCTAAGAAATTGGCATTGAAGCCCTGAATTAATCGCAAATTTTAGCACTTGTGATTATTTTCCCCTGTCCACCACCTCCACACTAGGTGAGCTGGAGGGGCATGAAGGGGGCTTGGCCAGTAGGAGAGTGGTCAGGTTCAGGGAGTCCCTGTCCCATGGCGGTGCACTTGCACTTACAGCCAGCATCTTTTAACATGTGAAAAGTTGCTGGCTGCACTAATTTCTACGCCAGGTAGGACCTGCCATAGAAATAAAGCACTGCACAGCCACCTGCCGGATACATCAAGAAGCCTCTTGATGTGTCCAGCTGCACCGAAGGGGCGACGAGGCTATCATGTTTTGCCATATGATAATGTCTTTCAAAATGCAATGAAAACACAACGTGTGACCTCACCCTTAGAAGTAACCAATAAATTTTAAAAAATGTTAATGCTAAAATATATGAATTTAAAAAAAAAAGTGATACATCAAGTGAAAGGTCTCACAGAACATCTGGAAAATAAAGATACATAAGGCACGGCACAAGGTGCAGACCAACGACAACAAACGTTACATGACATGATAAGGATTAGGCACATGTTTATACAAATATGAAAGTGACCTTATGTTTACTTACCCGGTCCAATCGCGATCCAGTGGCGCGTTCTCTGCGGAGGATTCGGGTTTTGCCGGGATTCACTAAGGCAGTTCCTCCGACGTCCACCAGGTGTCGCTGCTGCGCTGAAGTTCCTCGGAATGCACTGAACTTCACCAAGCCTGGCCGAGTGAAGGTAAGCGACAGTTTTTTAAAAAAAATGCGGCGGTTTTTCCAAATCCGTCGGGTTTTTGTATGGCCACACACCCCGATTTCCGTTGTGTGCATGCCGGCGCCGATGCGCCACAATCCGATCGCGTGCGCCAAAATCCCGCAGCAATACAGGGAAAATCGGCAGAAAATGGAAAAATTTGCATAACCCGTCGGAAAAACCCGATTCGGGCCCTTAGTAAATGACCCCCATTTACTCTTTTTACCTCTGCACAGAGGTGTATCCGCTATTTGTTTTGTTTTGTTTGTTTCATAAAACTACATAATGGCATAATACCTATGTGCATAATTACCACACATTTAATATATTTGTGTCCCTTTTACAGGTTCCCCCAATACTTCTGGATAAGCAGTTCTCTGAATTCACTCCAGACATCACCCCTATCATTTTGGCGGCTCATACAAACAACTATGAAATAATAAAGCATCTTGTTCAAAAAGGAGTCTCCATCCCCAGGCCGCATGAGGTCCGCTGTAACTGTGTGGAATGTGTTTCTGGATCCGATGTGGACAGCCTACGGCACTCTCGATCAAGACTTAACATCTACAGGGCATTGGCGAGCCCCTCTTTAATAGCATTGTCAAGTGAAGATCCTTTCCTTACCGCGTTCCAGCTGAGCTGGGAACTCCAAGAATTAAGTAAGGTAGAAAATGAGTTCAAGTCTGAGTATGAGGACCTATCAAAACAATGCAAGCAGTTTGCTAAGGACCTGCTGGATCAGACAAGGAGCTCGAGAGAATTGGAAATTATTCTCAATTATAGGGATGATGGTGGCATACTGGAAGATCAGAGTGGTAACGACCTGGCCCGATTAAAACTGGCAATTAAGTATCATCAAAAAGAGGTAAGATATTACACAATTATAAAAATTTTAAAAATATATACAGTATACTAAAATAATGTTTTTGATAACACTGGATCCCATCCAACTGAGTAAACTAAGAACAGTGCAGTCTGTACTATGTGGGGATAGCAACACCCTTCTGTCGGATATGCATGTTAAATGTGGTGCACGGTCCGACTAAATACCGGAAAGCCCCTTTCAGTGCGCCACAAAGTGTTCCATGCGCTCGAGATGTGTCTTGGACTCTTCTTAAATACACGTGCAAACAGTTTGTGCACCTTGGCCATCACTTCAGCACAAAGTTCACCAGACAGGACCCAAAGAATCTTCTTGCAGTCCCAGGCAACTTAATAGATGCTGCTGTCTGCACTATTTTTAAGGGACACATCCTTGGCTGCTTGGGACTGCAGGAAGATTGAGACAGGGTGGATTATCAATAGAGGTCCTTTTTCTACTGAAAGTTATGAAAGAACATGGAGCTGCTTAAATTGCTGTGTTGGTTCTATGCAATAAATAAGTGGATTTTGGTTGTAATTTGGGCACTCAGTCTCTAAAAAGTTCATCATCACTGTTCTATTTTGCTGTTGTCGTGATACTTCAGTGATGGATATAAGGATAGCAGGAGCCCTTCCCTCTTTGGTCCCGTATTACCTTATAGCTTATAGCCTTTACGAAGAATTGCAATATTTTTACAGACAGTTGTTCAATTGAATTTGTATGTAAGTCGGAACTGTATATTTTATAATTGTACCCCCAGACAAAAATGTTTTTGTCTCTGTGACAATTGGATTTTAAAAATGTTGGATTGTCATAAGAACCAGGATTAACAATAAAGCTTAGTTGCAGAGACATTTGATAACTGTTACAGCTGTTTATTGTAGCCTAAGGCTAAAGTACAGTAGATTACCAACGTTTGTAACTAGGGGTCGTCTGTAAAGCGGGTGTTCGTAAGTAGGTTCGTATCATTTTTTTACTTACCTTACTCTGAAAGTACCAGATTGGTACTAGACTTTTTAATGAAGAATAAAGAATTCTTCTACGGCAAACGGCCTATTATTTCTCCTTATTGGATTCAAGAAGATAAGCGCCAGGTAAATGTCCAAAAACATTTATTTGGGTCTCATTGTGGATCCTATACTCTAAGTATACCTCTTTGAACAAAAACTGTAAAATGCTTAATTTCCTTATGGTGGCGCTGCAGTAGACTCTGGCTGTGAGGTTCCTGAGCTGGATTTAAAGGGAACCTGTCACCAGGGACCTCATTTTTCACTAAAGACAGATTGTAAAAGCCCATGACACCAGCAGTGCAAATCTGCCTTTCTGCCTTTGTAAGTTATAACTTACTCTTGCATCCCAACAAAATCCTGGGGTAGTCACAGGGGCTGGGCTTTGGTTTGGATGCATTTCAAAAAACAACATGTGACTTGTCTGAGCTGCAGACTGTCTTCATGTTTGTGCTCCTGTATAGCTATGTCCCTCCCCCACTGATGTCAGGCTGACCAGGCTGTGACCTCTGAGAAGAAGCAGGAGGTGGAGCTAGACAGGAGCACAAAGGTGGGATCCAAGCTCTGAGGAGTGGGTAACACAGACAAGCCACATGTTGTTTTTTGAAATGCATCCAAACCAAAGTCTAGCCCCTGTGACTACCCCAGGATTTTGTCAGGGAGCAAGGTAAGTTATAACACACAATTATATTGTAATGCAAATGCTTAGAAAAGGCAGAAAGGCAGATTTGCACTGCAGGTGTGAAGGGCTTCTGCAACCTGTCTTTAGTGAAAATGAGGTCCACAAATAGCTTGTGAAAAGGGTCAAGATTTTTAGATAGGGTAACCATTGTTCACCAAAGGGCAGAATGGTTTAAAATGTAATAAGGTTAGTCTCCTCGTCCGACCACTGCCACTTCTATTATAACACCAATAGTTTTTACTTCCTTGTCACACAGGAAATGCCCAAAATGGCCAGCTCAGCCAATCAGTGGTTATAGAAATAAATTGCATCAGTAAGGTATCCAGGCAAGAAAATAGAGACCAGTAGGGAACCAGTAAGAACCCTAAAAACATTTATTGCTAAACAAATCTTAAATAGTTATCTAAAATGTAAAAATGGATGTTAAAAGAGTTTGTGCTTGTGGGTGTTAATAGGATAATCATTTTAGGGTACAGAATAAAAATTTACATACATTCTAGAAATAAAATTGCAGCTACCAGCTTGATACCAGGGGATTATTGGCATCCTTGTGCAAGTTACATAACAGACTTATGTAGGGTTCAGTTTGAGTCAGAAGGAGGTCAGTTGTTTATTTTAATATTTTCTATGCTTTGGTGATATAATAGATATGGGAACACCTACTCATAGCTATAAATGCCATACAGAATGAATGTGCAGGGCAAACAATGCTTACTGCTTACTGCGAAACATGAGTTTATACATTTATACACTTTATCCTAAATAATAAAAGGTTCTCTGCTTACCATGATTTACAAACTGTCCTGTAGCTTCTTCACAGCAACCTCTGTTTGGCAGTTCTAAGAATTATGGCAATGATCAGCAATCTGCAGCACAGGTCCTCATCACCCCGTAGACACAACACCACATCAACTGCAGCCAACACGCATCACTTCAACATTCGAACGTATCCCAAAATGTTCTCCTCATATGGTCTGAGACAAGCTTTTACGTGAACCTGCAGTTTTTCTTAACAGGTTTTCAATAGGAATTATAACTTAGCATAGAATTCCGACGATCATCCCATGCTTCAAAGCTCCACTTCCAGATGGTGGAGGAAACATTGACATGGAGATGGATGGAGATGAACAAAACCTCTCAGAATAGACTGATTAAAAATATATTTGAAATTGTTTTTAATTAGCTAATTATGAGTACATTAATGGGAAAAGACAGCTTTTCAGAGGAGAAAGCAAAATACTGGAAATGGAAAACAATAGCCTTTTAATAAAACCATAGAATAAATGATCGAGACTTCATATTAGATTTGACATTGTCATATCAAATTACTATTATCATGTGTCTATGACTCAAATTATATAAAGAGCTGAATAATGTACTTATAAAACGCCAACACATGATTAACTGAAATGAAAGAACTTTTATTAAAACTTGTTCCTTAGCACATTATCTGACAGAAGGCGCTTCATGATATTGTGGGTGCAGAATAATCCAAGCTTTTCATTTTTATATTGTTATATCTTGCAAATTATGAGAAATGAAAACATAAATTACTTTAGAATAATTTCAATAATTTCATCTTTCATTTATTATGATGATTCATTTTAACACTCTGGACCTTAGAAAATCCAAAAACTTTATTCTCTATGTAGAGGTGGAGAGGAGTTACTTCTGCTCAGCTCCGATTCCAGGGGAAACACCTAAAATCATCTGATCAACTGAGCTACTGAGTGTCAGACCCCCGCCACAATACGATATTGATCCCCTAACCCATTGTGAAGTATTGTTATGTGTTTAATGAAAATGTTTTTATTTTCATATGCTTGCTGAAACTAAGAGGACATTTGACTATGAATGAGGCTGGTCAAAGTTTAATCCTCTGTACCAAAAGAATGCTAGACCCCCTCCGTAATTTTGACCCGTGTCACAAGAGGAATTTACAAATATTACCCACTCCAGGGAAAACAGAGCCTTTGTGTCTGCGATGCCCATGTAATAATTTACCAACCAATGGACTATGGACATTACTTCTTTATCCCTAAGTAACCAGCCCAGGACCTTCCCCACTGCAGTTTTCTGTATAATACTTTGTGACACAAATAAAGAATCTCACATATGCCTAGCCTTTCATGGAAACGCTGCTCCACACACATTGAGATATTATACCATACTTTGTCTTGGTATGATTTCTTTGAGCTCACCCTGTGAATTGTATTAGTCATTAGAGAACCTGAGATTGTGTGAACAGGGGCAGTAATTGACACCATGGATAGTCCATCAAAAATAATGAAAACAGAAGAAACCATTTACCTTCAATAGGGAGTCCAAATCTTCAATATTGGTAAATGTCCCAATGCAATTTTAAGTGCTAGAAATAGATATAGAGCTGTAAGACCCTCCATCTTATGGAAGTTTGGGACTTGTACACACACAGGGGAAACAACTATGTTTCTTTCAACTCTGTATCCTCGGTTATCCTACAGTAGTTGGATGAAAAGGAATAGATGTGGATCAAGTAAAAATCTAAGTTTACCACCATTAAAGATTTGGACTCCCTATTGAAGTTGTAGCTTGGTATACGATTTATAACACCAGTATGTAAAAACTAGAAAAATCTTGTGTTGTCTTTGGATTGTAATGTTCTTGAACCGTAACTGATTTTTTATTATTTTTTTTGTTTACTTTGAAGGGAATGTGTTTAACTAGTAGTCTATTAACATTTTTGGAGGTTTTATTTTTTTTAAAAAACAGTATGCATTTCCTTGATCTTACTGAGCATTGCTAAATTAAATCCACACTCGGTATCAGCAATCTTATTGAGTACTGAAGACTGTGAGCTCCTCAGCCTACCAGCTCTCCCCCGCTTTTAACACAAAATATTTTTAATTGTTCCTACTCTTCTTTATATGCAAGTAGCAGACTATCTACACTATTCACCCAAATCTCCATTCATGTCTGCCTTCTGAGCAACTATCAGCTCACTACCTTGAAAAAGGAAGGCAGTGAAGAAAAAAGCTGTTAAATACTAGTGTAAGGCTTATTTCACACTACTGATCCTTACCTCCGTTACAAAAGTAAATAAAGGGGGTTTAACATATCAGTTGAAAATCCCATTGACATTAAAAAATGCATGGTTAACTTTCACAAATGCCCCTGCAACCCAAGTCACGGGTTGCAAGGGCGCCCTTGTTCCCCCATGTAATTCGCACCTCTTCGAGTTCCAGCGACGTGTTCTGTGGTTCTGCGTGTGCCTTCTAGGGCGTGCATGCACCCGCTCTGAGGGAGTTAAAGGGCCAGGGCGCTGCTAATTGGCGCTGGACAGCCGCTGACTTGTTAAATAGCCGGCCTCTTCCTGTAAAAGCTTCCTATTTTGCAATTCCTGAGTATTATCTGTTGTGACCTCTGCTTCTGATTCTGACTACAATTCTCTGCCGCCTGTCTTGACCTTCAGCTTCGTCCCTGACTCCGATCCTCTGCCACCTTTCCTAACCTACTGCCTTACTTTGACTCTGATCCTGCCTGTAGTTTCTGTACTCCACTTTGGCCACCACCACGGGCCAACCCACTTTGCGGTGTCGGCTCCGCTCTCAGGTGTCGGCTTACGTCATTGCTTGCGGTGGTTCAGTGGGTCTACCACCACCGACCCTGACAATAACGGATACCTGCCAATCGGACCGTAACGGGTGACATATAATTTACATTGATGTCAATGGGATTTTTAACTTTGGTAATCCTCCATTTTTACTTTTTTTAAAGAAGGCAAGGAATGGAAGTATGGAACGGTAGTGTGAATTTAGTCTAAAAGGAAGACTTGGGACAATATTTTTTTATTATTGATAAGTTACAATACAAGGAGACAGCAGGGACAGGAAGAAACAATCCAGCCTCTAAATATAACAGTTTTCTGTATGGCTTTTTCCCTAACATTCAGTCAGAATCTTGATTTGAAAATACAAAAAACTTTTATTTAAAAAAAAAAAAAAACTATAGACATTAAAACTTAATCTAAATAGGCACAAAAACTCTCACCCTACTGATTCCTTATATTTACTTTCTGGTCTTTTTCAAAAAAATACCATCTCAGCTAATTATTGGCATCAGTGGGTGGGGGAAAGCAGGTTACCCCTTCACCTTAGCACCCTAAGCTAAGGACTGCGTGCAGCAAGAGATTAGTAAGGTGAGTGTGACTTTTTTTGCTGTATTTTTACTGCAAGCCTTTTTCAATGGAATGTTCTCTGTTAGGAAAACCCTTGAAATAATTAAGGTTAATGTGACCTCCTGACATCCATGGGAAAAACATTTTTTCTTTTTCTTTGTATTTTTAGTTTGTCGCTCAACCTAACTGTCAGCAGCTGCTTGCTTCCCGCTGGTATGATGAATTCCCAGGATGGAGGAGACGCCATTGGGCAGTGAAGATGGTGACATGTATAATAATAGGACTACTTTTCCCTGTCTTCTCTGCGTGCTACTTAATAGCTCCCAAAAGCAACCTTGGACTTTTTATAAGAAAACCGTTCATCAAATTCATCTGCCACACTGCATCGCACTTGACTTTCCTGTTCTTCCTACTACGGGCTTCACAAATTGGAAACAAAACAAAAACCGACACTGAACCAAACAACATTGAATGGATCATATTACCGTGGGTTTTGGGTAAATGACTTACTAAATGCATGATGAATACATTGTAAATCTATGCAACTGGATTATGATTGTCTATAGACAAACCACAGCGCAGCATGCAAAAGATTTTAGACTATAATAGTAGTAGAATGTAGGATGTTTGATGTTGAACAGGATATTTGTCTGGCACACAAATGAGTAGATTTAGTATTTTCTGTAAGATGCCAATGAATAGACATTACTCCTGTTTCCCACATTGCTCTGCTACTTGAGTCTTGTTCGCCCAGTCGGTGACCTTCTTCGACCAATTATCACCTCTTCAGACCAGGGGACATCACTTGTGATGTTGAGGAAGAGACGCCCTGTGGTCTAGGAAGGCTACTCATTGGATGAAGCCGATCCCGTGACCTCTGAAACATGTATCTGGGTGCACTTCTGACAAAGACAGAGAAAGCAGGATATGAGAGCTGGATCAGGGTTAATTTACCATTACTGAGTTTTCCAGAAATCCTGGAAAACCCCTGCAACGTTTAAGTGTGTATAGATTTTTCTCGGAGAATTTTAATTATGAAAATAATACTTTAATACTGATATTTCACAGGATCAGAAAGTCTAAAGTTGGCTATACATTAGATTAACAAGGACAGACATTTTGTTTAATCTGTCTAAAATGTGGAATATTTTTTCTTCCATGTTGGTTTCTAAAATGTTACTATTTCTCTCCTATTGTCTGTAGAGGAGGGTGGCTTCATTTGTCCTACCATAAGAGTAGGGTTGCAGTATGTGTTCTAGGCTGTTAGCTGTCCTGGAGCTTAAAATTAAAACTACTGGGATTCAGACTACATGTTCACCACCATTGCTGTGGCTTTGAACTGAGTGCACTGTGACCTGGCTGGGCTGCCATATCGCAAAAGATAACATGTGTCTTATCTTTCAGCAAATTGTGGACGTGGCCGTTTGGCTTTCTGTATGTAGCCCAGATCCCCCCACCCCAACTATAATGTAGCATTTGTCTACTCCTGTGGGTTAGAGGTACCTCATGGGTGTTTGTCCTTTCAGTCTACGGGCACATTAACATGTAGACAGACAATAAAGAAGAGATACTGGTGTGCCGTTTTTATCTCCCCATCTAGTATTTTATGTATTCTGCCTCATGCATGTAACTGTATTATATTACAGTACCAATGGTAACATTTTCCAAGACGTTTTTGTTTGTATTTTGCCCTTTGTTTGTCTTTGCCTCAATTTAACTATATTCCCACAAAGACAAGATTCTTAAATTTACTCAGAATGACAAATTAACACATTCTCTAGTTCACTGTTATGAACAAAATATCAGCTTTTCATAGATATAATTCCAACATGTCTCAGTCCTGGTGTACACAATTTCGATACCCCAGGATCCAAACCTAAATCAGATTTTTAAGGTTGGACAGGACAGATTGTTCTCCTGTCTGACACTGCACTGAGCTCCTCTCTGCATCAGCCCCCACCCCTGCATTCCAAGGCACACAGAAACAGACATCTTGCCAGCAAACAACAGTGTGAGGAGAGTAAATCTACAAGCTACAGACAGATAAGGTGAGAGAGGGAGACATATAGCAGAGCTGACAGTTTTTGTTATGACTGAGATAGCAGAGCTAAGGATGTAATTGTGTGTTATATGCATCTCATGGATCTCATCATCTCTCATCTCTGATCTGTCTTATCTTTCTTTCTATGTATCACATAGTAGTGAATATTCATAAGCTAAATGAAAATGTACAAAGACCTGGACTCTGATAATCTAAGCACATTGTAAGCACATAGAATCTAATAGCACTAGAGGGATCATAAAGCTTAGAAAGTCCACACCCATACTCTGGAATTTTACACTGACCAGCCTATGGAGTGATGGGACCAAAAACAGCTATAAAACTGGGTAAGATTGTAAAGTAAGGGGTTAAAAATCCCTTTAAAGGGATTTTTCCAAGAAAGAAAATTCTCACATCTCAATCCCCTAGTGATGTTCACAAAATAAAGATCATTTTAACCCTTTACTTTACAATTTTACTCAGTTTTATTGCTGGCTTAACTCCACTCTAGGCTCCTCAGTGCAAAATGCCAGGGTGTGGGCAGGGACTCTCTAAGCAGACACATTATTATCCATCTAGTTCTGTGGGGTGACAATGTGGTTACATTATCAGGGTACAGGGTTGCACTTTCTTCTGGCTTCTGACATTGTACTAACATACTTACACATAGAAAGAGAGTGAGACAGATGAGAGATGCATGAGATACCGATTACACAGAGGCATGACAGACAGAGGCTGACAGACTTTTACACTGTTACACTTTTAGCTATGCTACATCTCTGTTCTGACAGAATTGTGCCTGCCTACCCCTTCGGATCACCTTTAAGTTTGTAGTTTGCAGCTTTCCTCTGCTCACGTTGTGGTGCTGGCAGGAAGTGAATCAGTGAGTGTCTCTGAGCTCCATGCAGGGGGCGTGGCTACAGGCTCAGAACAGAAAGACACATAAACTCAACAAGCACGGCCTCACACAGAAATGCAGCATGGGGGCCTGACCCTAAAGTCAGAAGTTACAGGGTCGTGTCTAGGGGCAACTGAAATTGTGTACACCAGGACTGATAGAGACGGGATGGACTTATATCTGTTAAATGCTGTATTTTTGTTACTAAAAGTGAATTAGAGAATGTGTTATGTTGTTTCTCTTGAGGACATATAAGAAACTTGTCTTTTTGGGAATACCCCTTTAAGGATTGGCTTTTTATAGCTAACCCACAGGAACTTTTAACAATCTATTTTGGTCATATCTGTCCATCTGTGAATTTCAGGAGCTGCAGGCTGTACATTGTTCAAAATAATGACCAATAGATTGTACTTTAACAAACATTATTCCATGCTGGCCATAGGAAAGCGGGATTCAGCAGACCAGTATTGTTTGCCTCTAACAAAGGAAACAGCATTGCAAAGTAACTAGAAAAAGTCTAACTCCTGAGAAAAACCAGATGACGAATGAAAACAAGTGATAAACAATTATGCTTCTATATTTGGTTACAGAGGTGCACGGTGCACTTAATTACTGCACAATAATGACTTGATGTGTTCACTTAAAACTGATTATATAGGAAAGTAATTATTCATCTATCTCTACAGCTGGTAAATAGAAGCCTGTAAACGGCACTGTGTGGGAGGTGAAAATGTGGACTTCTCAAATGTATGCAAGGGTTAAGCCAAGATCGTTGTAATGCCCCATACTGATAATCATTAGAACACTAATTATATTTGAGGGAAATGGGCAGGGTCGGCTCCAGGTTTCACTAGGCCCATTGGCAACAGAGCCTCAGTGGGCCCCTTTGCAGTAAACTCACATGGCGGCATTAAAAGTTCAGAAACTCCTGTTTCCTAAAATATTCCTTAGTTTATCAAACAGCCCCCTAATGGTTATTTTATATAAAAAATCGCCACTCACTCCCTATGGATTCATTAGATACAGCCCCCTCAACCCATGGATTCCTAATGTACAGGCTTATGTGGGCCCAACCCAGCAACTCTAGGCTCCGGCTGTCACCCAGGTATGCCCAGTGGTGGCACTGGCCCTGGTAATGGGTATCCACTATATTAAAGGAATAAACAACTTTCCAAATAATTTATAGTTAGAAAGTAGTACTATGGTTTTGTACACAGGAAATTCAGACATGTTACCAAAGCTTACAGACTACAAACGAACCCTGTATGTAGTCAGATCTTGAATTATAACTCTGTTACAAATGCCAGTGCATCAAACATATGGCTAGACATGTTGGTATACAGATTTTGAGAGTTTACCAGTATGTAAATGTTAAGAGGATGTAAGTGTTAGGACGTTAATAATCGTTAACACCATCATTTATAGTAGGTTTTGGAAGGTTAAGTGGTTGAGCTGTAAAATACTTTATATCTGGGCTGTATTAGCCACAGTATGTTCTCTAGTCTAAGCGAAACTCTTAGTAGTATGGGTGGACTACTCCTCCAAGCAGAGATCTAGGTGGTGTCTTACATTGCTTTCTGGGTAGACATATATAATTTAGATCTGCCATGTCCATACTGTGCTGCTTGTTCTTTTCTTTCTAGAGTTATGGCATTTTATGTTCTGAAGCTACTTGTCAGAAAACTTCCTCAGCAGCAGAGCAGAGACTTACCTCTTCCTGTGTTTGCTCTGAGCTGAGTCAGTTATATGCTACCCTCACTTCCCATGGTGCTTTGGTGCAAAGTAACTCCTCAAAAGCATCTGAAGTCACTTAGCAAATCCAGTGAGATTCCTCTATGACATAGATTGAGCTGCAATGAGAGCCAAAGAAAGTTCTGCAGAATCACCCAATGGGATGGAGGGACTGATTGGAAAGACCTATTTACTCATTATTATGTTTAGGAGACTTCATACATAGATCTGCACAAACATAAGGCTCTCCTGCCAGCTACACACAGAGAGCAGTATCACATGACCTTAAGATGTGTAGTTCACAAATGAGCTCTTTGACATACACTACAGAGGCTCACTAAGATGGCTCACTTGACCCTGACCGTAATAGTTTAAGCCAACCCCTAATAGGGCTACTATGCCCCTTCAAACTGTATACAAAAAAGGTTAAATTGGAGTGTATTTTGGGGGCTAACCATCTGAAAATATCTCCCAGGAGAGCTAAATAGGGAGCCCTTCGGGAGCTAGAAGGGCTGGCTCTTTTTAGTAAGCTGAGTCAAATTATCCATATTAACATAATGGGGCACATTTAAGGGTCCGAACACGGTCGGGTTTCAGGTTTTTTTTCCGTTTTGCCCTGAATTGCCCTGGGTTTTTAGCGCAGGCGATCAGATTGTGTCGCTTTGGCGTCGGTTTGCATGAGACACAAATCGGGGGCCATGGACGTCGGACAACTCTACTGATTTGGACAAACCACAGAATTTAAAAAGCAAATTGTGTCGCAAGATCAGCACTTACATGCACTGGGAAGAAAAAGGTGAACTCCGGTGGACCTTAGCGGGGAAGCGACACATGCAGGAAATTGGACGCACAATCTTAGTGAATAGCGGCAGACCCGAACCCTCATCGGACAATGCAAAGCGTAAATGTGCCCCATTGAGATGAACTGCACATCACTACTGACCTCCCCTCTTCCCTCCAGAGTGAGCAGGGAGCAGCAGCCCCTCCCTCTCTAGCAGTTTTTCCAGAAATAAGTACAGGCAGGAGAGAACTGCTACTGAATTTCAAAAGCAATTGACTTGAGTTTTAAGAATTTGTTAGAAAGCAGAAAGCATCCAAACAGTTAAATCAAATAATAACATAAAACATCCACAATTAATGTTACACAGATTTTATAGATATTCTGAAAGTTTGCTTGTCTCCCCCCAGCCAGCAGTCTCCATAGTCGGCTTTTCATTGTCACATGCTGGGCTTCATATCAGCATTGCACAGGCATGGACACAATTTATCTCTGACAATTTAAAGATTTGGATTAAAGTAGAGGAAATACTGCTTACCTCGGCAGTGTCACTTTCGACCTTTGCATTGTACAAGCTGTGTGTATTTTTAGACAAATGTGTCGCAAACAAGTAAGCAAAGAAATCTAAATGGTATTTTTGAAACAGAATACCTAAGTAATGAATTCATTGCAAATTATTTTACTGATGTAAGCTAAAAATAGCAGCAAGCTGAACATTCATCAGTGTAATAAAGGGAATATCTGTCAGCAGTTTTGACCATACTGTTTGACCATGTTGTTAGTAGCGGCAGGACTATTTATAATCTCGGCAGTCTTTCACCCATGCAGTGAGTCCCCTTTATAGCCCCTTCCTTCTGCTTTGAGGAATTGCTGTACTGTCCAACCAGCAGCCTGCAACAACTTTTACCTACACAAGAAAGTGAGTGATATGGAGCAGTTTAATGCACAGCACAGAAAGATCTTCATGCCAAAGATAATTTGTGATAATTTCACTTTGTTGTGAAGTAGATCCATATTCCACCCTATATACAAAAGTGAGCATCTATGGATGCTGCTGTCTATTGCTGCTCTCCCTGTGTTTGGTAATATAGCAGTGTAGAAAGATTTGGGATCTAAGCACAATGTATGAAAACCCTATCAAGGGCTAAACACATGCAAAACAGCCTGTATAATAAAAAAGAAGCATGTGTCAAGTAGCCAAAAGACAAAATGTTTTATTAATTTAAGTTACCAACATAAACCTAGAACAAACATCCATTGGGCAAAGATAAAAGCATTTAAAAAGGATGCATGCCAGTGCACCCATAGGTGAGAGAACAACTGGAGCCTGACACCAGATATTGTCAGGTCATCCAGACCTGGGCCACCCACAATTGAATCCCACAAACACTCTAGCTAGGATATATGAATGTGTGGCGGCTGGGTATGTGTATACATAAACTGCAGTGGGATAACCACTAGCAGTGGGCTCAGCATGAAATGATGGAGATCTGTGCACTGATGGTGCAGAGTATCCTCTATATCGTGGAGTGAGAAAAATTGCCCACAAAACACATACCGCCCAAGATAAGCCAATGCCTATATGTTACCAGCGAGCGTGGGATGGGGATGAGGGCTCAGGAGAGGTCGCCCCACGCGTTCCGCCGCCGACCGCAGCTTCCTCAGTGCACAGATCTCCATCATTTCATGATGAGGTCACTGCTAGTGGTTATCCCACTGCAGCTATAATTGAAGATTTTCATGTTTGCCTTATTTTTGCATGCTGCTATAAATAAAGGTTCTAGTCCTTAATACCTGGATATTTGCGCCATACTGTATACAATTATCACACAATGTATCTTCTTTCCACAAAAACAAAAAACATAATATATACTGTAGCCCATTCCAAAATGCCATCTGTGTTGCTAGGGAAATGAATGAACTATTAAACATTTTATAAGGGGGAGTACAAATTTAGTATCAGAAATATTTAAAACCATGTTGTAAGTTTCGTTGGGCAGCACTTGAGCTTAAAGTGAGTGTTAGAAATCATATTAATAATTGAATGTTTAAATCTGATTATTTCTATGTGTATGACACAAAATAAAAATATTGGCAAGCAATCTTTCCACTCAGCAAAATCCCTTTTAAAAGAGTTGCCTTGGATTTATTAAGTTTTGTAGTTCACCTCCATTTAAGTGAATAAAGATGAACTGGGGAGATGTCAGTGCAGGGGATTTAACTGATATCGCCCATCAAAATCAAGCATGAGGGGCACTTACTCATAGATCCAGGCATTGTGACTGTGGCAATCTTCTTATGTGTTATCCATGGCCTCCTTGCGTCAAAAAGCAACTTTCATAATTATGCTAATGACCCAGAAGGACTCTGGGGGTGTTACCAAAGCTGAAGCTTTACATTCTGTCTCTCCCTCCTCCTGCTATCTCAGCACTTGCCCCTCTTAATGCTTTAATCTCACACTGTGGGAGGGGGGGGAGTTGCTCTGCAAGTTTTGGGGGGGGCCACGGCGTATCATGGTGATTAGGATAGAGTGGATGTCAGGCTGATAACGTATTACTACTCTCCCACTGTTTGTCTATAAAGCTCTCGGCCGTGAGCTTTAGCAACTTCTGTTTTTACCTGGCTTTAGTATTCTATTAACACGATCTAACAGAACTGCTTATTTCTCTCTGCCCAGCACATCTTTTTTTTTTATCTAGGAAGTGAAAAAAGAAACAGAGAGATAACTAGATTTTGCTCAGAGATATACCTAAAATACTATATAGATAGACAGTGAGCAGAATGTTGAAATTCACTGGTCACTGCTATATTACCAAATTTTATTAATTTAAGTTACCAACATAAACATAGAACAAAAATCCCAGGAGCAAGATAAAGCATTTTAAAAAGGATGGCAATGCCAGTGCAACCCATAGGTGAGAGAACAAACGGAGCCTGACACAGATATTGTAGGGTCATCAGCAACTGGTGTCCACCCACAATTGAATCCCAACAAAACACTCTAGCTAGATTAATGAATGTGTTGTGACGGCTGGGTATGTGTATACATCAAACATAGTGTCCAATCTGCAGGCAGCATGTTATAGAGCAGGAGGAGCTGAGCAGATAGTACATAGTGTCCTATCTGCAGGAAGCATGTTATAGAGCAGGAGGAGCTGAGCACATTGTACATAGTGTCCAATCTGCAGGCAGCATGTTATAGAGCAGGAGGAGCTGAGCAGATAGTACATAGTGTCCTATCTGCAGGAAGCGTGTTATAGAGCAGGGGGAGCTGAGCAGATGTAAGCTGTAAACATATGTGATACTTCCTAGTTATTAGGGGGGGGGGGGTTACATTTGTATAATCGTCTGCACAGGACGCCAGTAAGACGCGGCGCAGTCTGTTTCATCCCTTTAATTCCAGAATGCGGCGGCAGATGCTCAGTCCTTTCTCTTTGGTGGATACATTGTAGCGCTGCGGCTCCTTCCATTGAGTTCTGTTTTTGGAGGATGCGATAGGCAGCGGGATGTGGCGGTAAACAGATGGGAGAACGGGAGCGGCCGCCTCCGAAGGAGAACGCAGCGGGAAGCATCTGGACGGCGAATTCTTTAGGAGATAAAACCGTAAGACTGAGCGACTTGTGAGCGGCAGATAACAGCGCTGCCATTATAGCGCCATATGCACGCGCCGGCCAAACCTCATGAAAGGCGGCTCAGTAGTATCAAAATAACAAAGAACCTGGAAACCGGAGAGAGAACGACGCTGCGCGGCGCAGGTACAACCCGGAACACGAGATACACAGGACAGGGAAAGACTACACAGAAATATACGGGACAACATGAGCGGGACTGGACCCTCCAAAAAAAGGACAAAATGAGGAAACAAACCCAGAACATCACCCAGAACATCACCCAGAGCATCACCCAGAGCATCACCCAGAGCATCACCCAGAGCATCACATCACCCAGAGCATCACATCACCCAGAACATCACCCAGAACATCACCCAGAACATCACCCAGAACATCACCCAGAACATCACCCAGAACATCACCCCATCAACTGCAGTGGGATAACCCCAAAAAAAGGGGAAACAAAAAAAAAAAAAAAAAAAAAAAAAAAGAACAAAAAAAAAAAAATAAAAAAACTCAAAAGCCGAACAAAGAAAAAAACAAAGTATCAGCTTGGCTCACGCATGAAATGATGGAGATCTGTGCATGCTTGGTGTTCAAGCAGGTATCGCTCCTATATCGTGGATTGAGAAAATTGCCCACAGGAAACCATACCGCCAAGATAAGCCAATGCCTATATGTTACCAGGCGAGTGTGGGATGGTGGTGTGGGCTCATGGAGAGGTCTCCGCTCCCCCGACCGTCTCCACGCCAACCGCAGCTGCCTCATGCACTCCCGATCTCCATCATTTCATGAGGTTCTCAGGGCTTCACTGCTAGGTGGTTTTCTCCTCCTGGTGCGGGGATTGGGTGTGATAGTGGGGTATACACGCGTGCGGCCGGGGGCGCCGTGGCCACAGCATGGGGCTGCGGAATATCGGGCTGGCGGAGCTAGGGGGAGGGGGTTGTTAATGGGGGGGCCTTCGTAGGGGGGGGTATTGGCAATTGGTGTGGGTGTGGGGCCTCGAGTCTGGGTCGGATGACCGGGACAACGCTATTGCGGGTGTCGAGGGGGGTGCCGATGTTTGGTACTTCAAGGTGGTCAGCGGCGTCGTGAAAGTTTTGGGCACGGGGCATGGCGGCGAGATACTTTGTTTAAATGGGACTGCTGGTGAGAGAGTAATCGGGCTTGGCTGCCCTGGATGTTTGGGTTCTGATGTGGGGTGATTTTGTGAACTTGGTGGTGGTTGTTACTAATTGGGGTTACATGATAGTGGTTGCGTAATTCTTTGATTTGGGTGGGCACTGTGTGTGGGGACTGGTTCCATGTTTTTGGCTCATCTTGTGTGGTGTGTTTGCAACTTTGTCTGTTGTCTTGTTCAAGTCCTATTCTATGAGGGTTGGGTGCGTGGGGGAGAGGGGCTCAGCAGGGCATGAGGGGAGGGTCGGGCTCGTGGGGTGCGTGTGCGAGTGGTCGAGAAAAAAAAGGAGGTCGGGCAGTAAAGAGACAGGGCGGAAGACCAGCGGTGGAATGTGTGATGAGCGGTGACATAGGGCCCGAGGGTCACTTCACAGGCTAGTGGGATTGCGAAACGCCCGGCGCAGGGCGCGGGAAGGACAAACATTGGAAAGGAAAGAATACGGAGACAACCCAAGAGGACAGACACCCTCTAGGCATAAGCAAGCAGATAACTGCAGGGCAACGGGGGGCAAGCACTCGCCCGGGGCCCTCCACACAGGGATGGTAGGGAGAGCAGGAAGAGGTAAGGGGCGGAGGAGAGGCGATGGGGGTAAGACTGTGAGTAGTCAGGTTCGTCATCGGGTGAGCCCCCCCAGAGACCGGCGGGGGCATTCATCAAAAAGTAATGGAGGTGGGGGGAGGGAGGGCACCAATGAGGCCACGACTCAGGGAGGTCACGGTGTGGTAAGTTGCACAGGCACAGGGGGGGCCAAGCAGCAAGGGCCGCGAGGAGTAGAGACGACTGGGGGGAGAGTGGGTCCGGCCCGTGGATTGTCGTGTGGGGGGTCGTGCTATGGGCGAGGTGAGAGAGGGCGCCACTAAACGAACGACAATCGGGGGGGGCGACGAACGGGCAGCTCAAGCTGGGGTGCGCCCGAAGGGAGACGACAGTTACAAGGAAGAAGCCACAACGCGTCAAGGCAGGGGCGGGGAGAAAAGGCGGCCAAGAGGCGAGGGCAGACACATCAAGAAGCAGAGGCGAAACAGCAGGAGAATATGATGGCGAACACTTCACAGGGAAGCGCAAGGAGCCAAAAAAGATACAGTGGGTGAAGAGGCCGAGAGCGAAGGGGCGAGCGCCCCAATGGAAAAGGGGAAGAGGTCCCAGGCATGGCCGAGCAACACAATGGGCAGGTGGAAGGGGCGAAAGAATTATGGTTGGTGTGGGGGGGAAAAGAGACAGGGGGGGAGAATTGGCTAATCAGCGAATGGTCGCAAAGATCCAGGTGTAGTAAGACTAGAAAACTCTGTTTTATAGCAACTGCAAAAATAAGAGCACAACCATAAAATATGCCAGTGCAGGAGGAGTGTCGTGTGTAATACTGGGTGTCATGAATACCAATGTCAGGGGGGGCTTTGCTGGCAATGCCCAGCACTGCCCAAATAAGCCAAGCGGGATGTCAAAACGTGGACCTACATAAAAATAAATGTAGTTTGTAGTTTTTATAGAGCATGTGGGGCTGGTCCGATTGTATACAGTGTCCTATCTGCAGACAGCATGTTATATAGCAAACAAAAGACAAGGCACGTTGCAGATTGTACATATGTCCTACTCTGCAGACAGCAATGTTATAGAGGCAGGAGGAGCTGATGAGATTGTAATGGTGTCCCATCTGCAGCAGCATGTTTATATACCAGCAGAAGAACTGAGCAGATTGTAAATAGTTGTCTTATCACTTCTGCACGCAACTTCTAGCATGTTAATAGACATGAGGATCTGATCAATTTTAAACAGTTGGGGTCACTTTACTAAGGCCAAAATCGCTCTTTTTTCGTCGGGTTTTCCCGAAATTGCGCTGAAATCTGTCCCCAGGGTTTTTGGCGGCACGGATCGGTTTTTGTGGCGCCTCGGCGCCCGGCATGCACGGAAATGTTTGGGGGGGCGTGGCACTGTCGTGTCAACCCGATTGGATTCGGACAGCAACTGACACATTTTTTTTTTTTTTCAAATGTCCGCTTACCGCATCTGCCACCAGCACGAGGGAGGTAACTCACATGCTACCATCTCCAGCTGAACTTAACGCGCCGAACTGTCAGCGGCAGGTCAAGTCGACGACAACCGTGGTGGCCATCGGGCACACACTACCTTTAGTGAATTTGCCGGAAGACGCGTTCTCGACGGAGACCCGCACTGCGAATCGCGAGGACCGGTAAGTTATATCTGCCCCAGTTTTACTTATCGTTGCAGGCGGCATGTATCATAAGAGTAGGACAGCGGAGGCAGATTGTATGAATTAGTGTTCCCTAACTCTGGCTGTCTGCGCAGAGGTTTGATTAGAGCGAGGAGTGACTGAGTCAGATTGTATATAGTGTCGTCCTACTCTCGCATGCCGACAAGTTTTATAGAGCAGAATGCAGCTTAGCAATTGTTGAGACATAGGTCCTATCTGCATGCAGCCATGTATGAGCAGGAGGAGCTAGAGCAGTTGTAAATAATTTCCCCATCTTCAGCAGCATGTTTATAAGAGCAGAGGAGCCCAAGGAGATTTTACATAGTGTCCCATCTGCAGGCAGAATGTTATAGAGCACGAGGAGCTGAGGCAGATCTTGTAACATGGGTTCTTATTCATGCAGGCGGCAATTATACAGTAGGAACAGCTGACACCAATAGTACAGAGTGTCCTATCTGCGGGCAGCATGTTATAGAGCAGGAGGAAGCTGAGCAGATTGTATATAGTGTCCTATCTGCAGGCAGCATTTTATAGAGCAGCATGAAGACTGATCGGATTGAACATACATATTAATCCTACTCTAGGCGCATAGTTATAGAGCAGAGGAGCTGCCTAGCAGATAGTACAGTAGTGGTTCCTACTGCTAGGCAGCAATGTCATATGCTTTCAGGAGAGCTGAGAAGATTATAAATAGTTCCTATCTGCAGCGCATTTATCTAGAACAAGTGCTTGGGCATTTGTAAATAGTGTTCCCTAAACCAGCCTGCTATATTTCATAAACCTTCAACAGTCCCTTTTGGCACTAAGGGGGTTAATCAAGCCTGCAGCCGTAGACGATTCAATTTATGTGTCATTTCCATACATTTCCTATAATGTACACACATTTTTGCATAACATATTATATATGTATCACCATGACTGATACTATTATTACAGGCGATTGGTCTTTTGTGAATAATGGGTTTTAGATATTATAAATATGCTTATTTAATCCTGGTTTTATCATCGGTCTGTTAAAAATAGATGGTGAATATACTGCGAGACTGTTGTGTCAAGACTGGAAAAACATCTCTCTGCGTCGTTCTGTTCATTCTTACTTTCCCCACAAGCCTAAAATAATTTAGATAACGGGGTTACGTATCGCTGCCTCAGTATCCAAACTACAGATTTTTTAACGATGATTTTGAATTTATATTATTCTTCCAACGACTATGTTTATATTTGAAAAACTTTGTATGAAATTATACAAGCAAAAGCAAGAACAGAGGAGATATGAGACATAGCTTCTTTTCTGTTTTTGGGGCGACCTAGAGGTCTAATTGTTTTAGACATTACGATTCCTATTCTGACGCGTGTTTGATGGTGCAATTGTTGTCTACAGTACAATCTAAGGCGAAGCAACGATTTATTTGCTACTGACAGGAGATCCATCATTTATTTATTTAAAGAAGGCCCCCTGGAAAGCAGATGGGACAAACGTACATTGCCATATGCTAGGCTCGCCGTGTTGCCAGCCTTTCACTAGCTGTTACAACGAAGAGCACTTCCATTCACCATTCGCCCCTCCCTTGGCTACAGCCCTACTCTTTATTTTGCCTGCTAGATATCCCACAGCCCGTGTGAAGCTGCAGCAATGTAGATGGGCTCTGGTAACACTCCAACGCAACTGACATCTCCAGATTGCCTCCTTCTATATCCCATACCGTGAGCTGGCAGCAGGTAGGGGCTCTGGTAACACCCCCTAAGCCCGTCTGTCTCATTAGGTCATAAATTTTAAAATGTTGTTGGGTTATAAGGAAAAGGGCCATGGATAACATAATGTAAAAAAAAATGACCAGCCAGTCACAGTACTCTGGACTATGATAAATTGTCCCATGGTTTACATCGCCACATCAGATCCCCCATTCTCGGGATACCACCCTGAGACCACGGATCAGGCAAGGCAGGCCCTATTCTTTGGATAAGGGCTTAACTTGTTTCTTTTGAAAATCCCTTAAAAGACAAACACTGGGTACACATGTAAGATTTTCTGAGTCGCTATTGATTGAATTGTCATAAGATACCTGGCATTGGTATATGTTCTGCGTCAAATTAGGTTCTGCTTGTGCATGATATGACGGTGAATTGTTAATATAAGTTCCTTATAGCAACAAACAGTCGTGTTTATCATTGGGGCTGAAATTACAATGCCGATGTGTGGACGTGAGGCATTTCAGGATTCTATGTCCATGACTGTGTGGAACCTGATGGATTTCTCTTGTCATGAAATGGCAGTGGTACTTGGGCAACTATTTCATCTTAAAAATTTGTTGTTTTAGATTGCAAGTGTAAAATTTGTCGATAGTTTTGCTCTTGTTCTCCACATCACTTACCATAAACGCTTTTTTTTTTCATTATGTTCCATTACATTACATTATCATACCCTTCGTGCAAATTCCTCCTATCTGCTTTATGTTATGATTGTATTTTATTAGTTTTGTTTAACATGTGTCATATTTGCTCGTTATCATTGGGTGTACACTAAAGTGATTGGTTCTAATCTGCCTTAAATAAAGCTCGCCTCCTCTCAATAGAGGAAAGATGGCACGCCCTGCGCTTCCAAACTGCTTTCCCTGTTCTACTTGCCCGACCCAGTGCTGAATCAAAGCAAGACGGACAATGGTCCATCCTCTTTTTTTTGTCTTTCTGTGTTCGTGCACAAATCCAAACAAGAGTCAAGCAGAACCAGTCAAATAGTGTGGTGTCATGCAACTAATTCAAACCAATAGCCATAAAGGTACAAAAATTGAAAGGCAAAGAATAGTCAAGGACACAAGCAATAACTCAGCATACACAGTCAAAGCAAAAAAAGTACTTATCAGAATATGAGGGTGATGTTTTTTTTTATTCTCTCATCGTTTTATCTTTGGCCGCCCCCGAATTGATAAGGGGCTTTAGACATAAAAGTTAATAGTTATCACTTATCGCTGATTCTTCCACAAATTTTCTAGCAGCCACCATTGCCAAGCAATGAGTGTCTTTATCTTTGGTACTCAATATGCTAATTAGGATCTTTACTGTGAATGAGGCAGTCATCCAATTCCAGCAAACAAATTGTGGCCCACCCACCTTTTCCCAGGTAGCCTTTTTAGTATACTTGTGTCCAAAAGTTACCAAAGGCAGAAATTCATGTCACCGTTGATGAAGTTGTATTTTGTGAAACATCTCATAAATGTCTCAAAGATCCCCTCGGCCTCGGGGAGTGATCTCCTGGCTAGTGGTGCAGCACCTTGGCACCACCGCAAAGCAGGGGTGCCCACTATCTAGAAATCGCGAGCTTATCATTCTTACCTCACAGCATCATCTGCAGCAATGATGGGGGGAAGCATCGGTGGCACATTATCTGCTCACACAAGCAAGATCAGGCCACTTAAATTATTAAAACAACCTTGATGTCTGCATCGATCGTGTAAGACAGGCAAAGGGGGTCTTAGCTAGTGGGGTTTAAGTTCATGAATAAGGCCCCTTTGACTGAGAGGATTTTCCCTTCCTTTCTGATTTCCTGTGTATGCTATGGTGGTGGGGACTACATGACTAGGGGCGGGCCTGCGTCGTTGGTGAGCATAGCTTAAATATAAGCTGCAGCCATCACTCACTCTCTTTCTGGTTGGCGTTTTCCACCCGCCCTCCCTTTGTTTAAGGTGTTTTCGTCATCACATTTGTCACATCTGTCGGATAGTTGGGGCTATTGGCTGGCCGGCATACAGGTGGGAAGGTTTTGCACTTTATGTATGCTGTTATTTATATATGTTTATTTGTTCAATTTATGTTTTGGAAAATAATACAGAAAAATAAAAAAAGAAATGTTTATACGATGGTTAACTTATATAAAGCTGTGGCCGACCCTCATGTCAACCCACATGTTCAACTTGAGTACAAGTCTCCGTGTGTTTATTAGCGGCGGATATTGGTTCAGGGTTAAAGGTGCCCGAGCTCCAGGTGGTTTGGGCTTAACTCTATTTTCCTGCAGATAATACACTGGCGCAGCAGTGCTCCTGCAGATAATACACTGATGAAACCGCTCTCCTACAGGTAGTACACAGTCATAGCAGTGCCCCTGCAGGTAATACACTGGCACAGCAGCGCTCCAGCAGATAATACGCTGGCACAGCAGCGCTCCTCCAGATAATACATTGGCACAGCAGCGCTCCTGCAGATTATACACTGGCAAAGCAGCGCTCCTACAGATAATACACTGGCACAGCAGCGCTTCTGCAGATAATATACTGGCACAGCAGTGCTCCTGTAGGTAATACACTGGCATTACTGCAGTCCAGCAGGTAATACACTGCTGCAGCCATGTTTTGGTTCATTGTTATTTTTGGGATAATGTGATTGTGCAGCCCTTTCCAGGTCATTTTCTAGTCCTTACATCATTTACCAGTGTGCTTTTGGTCTATGTCTTTTCTCCTGTAAGATGTTTCAATACAACTTTGATTTTATTGATCTCTCGATAGCTGCAAGACAGCAGCATTTCCTTATAGCATGATGCTCCCTCCAACATAGGTCACTGATGGGTTGAGGTTTTGGTGTTGATGTGCATTATGATTTCTCCTCCATTTTTTCATTTTTCTCTGCTGATCTGTGCCATAGGATGGCATCTCCACTATTCATGTATAGATGATATATAATGAGGATAGGCCATAAACTGAAAACCCTTTTAAATTAAATGTGATATTATATGAATAATACAGGAAAATATCAATGCTTTGCTAATGCTTACTCAAATTTTTTCTTTTTTTTCCCCCAGAGACAGGAAGTAATGGCATAAAATATGGCTCAGTTTTATTACAAGAGTAAAGGTAACAATTCTCATTTTCAAGATCGGATCCCCCTGCGCATTGTACGCTCAGAGTCTGAACTTTCGCAGTATGAGAAAGCCTACCTGATTTCAGTGGAGAAAGGAGATTACGCCAGTGTGAAGCAAGCGCTTATAGAAGCCGAAATTTACTTCAAAATCAATATTAATTGTATTGACCCTCTGGGGAGAACGGCTTTAGAGCCTCACATCACAACCCAGAGCACTCACATACCCAGAACTCACATCACCCAGAACAGCACATCACCCAGAACAAATCACAATCACCCAGAACATCACTCACCAGAACATCACACAACATCACCCCAGAACATCACATCACCCAGAAATCACATCACCCAGAAACATCACACTCACCCGAACATCACTCACACCCAAACACACCAGACCTCACATCACCCAGAGCATCACATCATCCCAACATCACAACTCACTCCCAAACATCACATCACCCAGAACTCAACATCACCTCGACCATCACATCCCCCCGAAGCATCACCTCCCCAGCAACATCACATCACCCCGAACACACCCAGAACATCACATCCCCGACATCAACCTCAACCCGAACATCCATCACCCGAGGAACATGACCAGAACATCACATCACCCAGAACATCACATCACCCAGAACATCACATCACCCAGAACATCACCCAGAACATCACATCACCACACAGAACATCACATCAACCCAGAACATCACATCACCCAGAACATCACATCACGCAGAACATCACATCACCCAGAACATCACATCACACAGAACATCACATCACCCAGAACTCACTCACACCCGAACTCACATCACCCAGAACATCACATCACCCAGAACATCACATCACCCAGAACATCACATCACCCAGAACATCACATCACCCAGAACATCACATCACCCAGAACATCACCCAGAACATCACATCACCCAGAACACGCTTACATCACCCAAACATCACATCACCCGAACACACATCACCCCAACCATCACATCCACCCCAGAACACCTCACATCACCCAGAACTCACATCACCCATAACACACCAGAACATCCACCCAGAACATCACAAATCACCCAGACATCACATCACCAGAACATCACAATCACCACCATAACATCACATCACCCAGAACATCACCCAGAACATCACCTCACTCAGACATTCACATCACCAGAACGCACATCACACATCCCCAGAACATCACACACCCAGAACACATCACCCGAACATCACATCACCCAACATCCCTCACCCAGAACATCACATCACCCAGAACATCACCCAGAACATACACATCACCCCGACTCACACTCACCCAACATCCCACAACTCACCCAGAAACTCAGCCCATAACATCACTCCCCCAGCACATCACATCACCCAGAACATCACATCACCCAGAACATCACATCACCCAAACTCACCCTCACGCACTAACTCACGCCATACCCATCACTCACCCAGAACCTTCACACGTCCCCCTAACATCAATCACCAACTCACCAGACCATCACCCATAACTCACCCATAACACCCACCCCTAACTCCCATCACAACCCAAACTCACTCACCCCGAACATCCCATCACCCCGAACTCACCCAGAACATCACCAGAACATCACATCACCCAGAACATCCCATACCCCATAACATCACATCCCCAGAACATCACATCACCTCACCCAGAACATCACATCACCCAGAACATCACATCACCCCAGAACATCCCCCAGAACATCACATCACCCAGAACATCATCACATCACACAGAAATCACATCACACCAGAACATCACCCAGAACATCACATCACCCAGAACATCACAACAGAAACATCACACACCTCCCCATAACATCACATCACACCCAGAACATCACATCACCCAGAACATCACATCACCCAGAACAATCACATCACCCAGAACTCACATCCCAACAGAAACATCCCATCACCCAGAACATCACAAATCACCAGAACATCACCCCAGACATCACACAATCACCCAGAACATTCACATCACAGAACAAATCACATCACACAGAACATCACATCACACAGAACATCACATCACACAGAACATCACATCACACAGAACAGTCCATCACACAGAACATCACATCACCCAGAACATCACATCACCCAGAACATCACATCACATCCACCCAGAACATCACCCAGAACATCACATCACCCAGAACATCACATCACCCAGAACATCACATCACGCCAGAACATCACATCACCCAGAACATCACATCACACAGAACATCACATCACACAGAACATCACTCACCCACCCAGACATCACATCACCCAGAACATCACAATCACCAGACAAATCACATCAAACCCAGAACTCACATCACCCAACATCACATCACCCAGAAACCTCACATCACACACCCAACATCACATCACCCAGACATCACATCACGCCAGACAAAATCACATCACCCAGAACTCACATCACCCGCCATCACATCACCCGCCCAGAACATCACATCAACCCATAACATCAACATACCCAGAACACTCACCCAGAACATCACATCACCCCAACATCACATCACCCAGAACATCACCTCACCCCAGAACATCACATCACCCAGAACATCACCCAGAACATCACCCAGAACATCACATCACCCAGAACATCACATCACCCAGAACATCACATCACCCAGAACATCACATCACCCAGAACATCACATCACCCAGACATCACCCAGAACATCACCCAGAACATCACATCACCCAGAACATCACATCACCCAGAACATCACATCACCCAGACATCACAATCACCCCCTAACCCCATCACCCAAACATCACCAGAACATCACCCAGAACATCACATCACCCAGAACATCACATCCCCAGAACATCACCCAGAACATCACATCACCCAGAACATCACATCACCCAGAACATCACATCACCCAGAACATCACATCACACCCACCCCGACATCACATCACCCAGACATCACATCACACCAGACATCACTCACCACCCAGACATCCCAGAACATCACATCACACATAACATCACATACCCCAGACTCACCTCACCCAGCACATCAACATCACCCCAGAACATCACCCAGAACATCACATCACACAGAACATCACATCACCCAGAACATCACCCAGAACATCACCCAGAACATCACATCACCCAGACATCACTCACCCAGAAAACCATCACTCACCCAGAACATCACATCACCCAGAACATCACATCACCCAGAACATCACATCACCCAGACATCACATCACCCAGAACATCACATCACACAGAACATCACATCACACAGAACATCACCCAGAACATCACATCACCCAGAACATCACATCACACAGAACATCACATCACCCAGAACCTCACCCAGAACATCACCCAGAACATCACCTCACCCAGAACATCACATCACCCAGAACATCACATCACCCAGAACATCACATCACCCAGAACATCACACCACATCACCACGAAACATCACATCACACAGAACATCACTCACCCAGAACATCACATCACCAGAACATCACTCACACAGAACATCACATCACACAGAACATCACACACCTCAGAACATCACATCACCCAGAACATCACATCACCCAGAACATCACCCAGAACATCACATCACCCAGAACATCACATCACCCCAACAATCACATCACCCCGAACATCACCAAGACAATCACATCACCCAGAACATCACACACACAGAACATCCATCACACAGAACATCACATCACCCAAACATCACCTCACACAGAACATCCCCAGAACATCACATCACCCAGAACATCACATCACCCAGAACATCACCCATAACATCACATCACACAGACCTCACTCACAACAGAACATCACTCACACAGAACATCACATCACCCAGAACATCACCCAGAACAGATGCACATCCACGAACATCACATCCTCCCAGAACATCACATCATCACCCAGAACTCACATCAAACAGAACATCACAACAACATCACACAGAACATCACAACACATCACACGAACATCACATCAGCACACAGAACTACACATCACCCCAGAACATCAACATCACCCAGAACATCACATCACCCAGAACATCGACCCAGACATCACATCACCTCACCCAGACTAGACATCCACCTCACCCCGAACATCACATCACCCAGAACTCACATCACCCAGAAACACACATCACCCAGAACATCACATCACCAAACATCCATCACCCAGAACATCACATCACCCAGAACATCACATCACCCAGAACATCACATCACCCAGATACAATCACATCACCCAATAACACGCACATCACCCGAAACATCACATCCCCAGAACCTCACTCCCCCGCCATCACATCCCCCGCCATCACATCACCCGCCATCACATCACCCGGAACATCCACTCACCAGCACATCAACACACACTCACACAGAACATCACCCAGAACAATCGACATCACCAACCCAGAACATCACATCACCCCGACATCACCCCAGAAATCACCTGGTCCGATAATTTAAATAATTGATTTGCAATTATGGTGAAAACCAGATTTCTGGCTCTCACAGACCTGTAACTCTTCCCCCTTAGGAAGTTTAACTGATGATGGATCAGTCTGCTCCGCCTCGTTCTCACCCACCCCCACTCCTGGTTTGGGACACAAATTGCATCTGAAAGATTTGTCACAGAACAGGAGAGAACCATAACCCACACCAGAGGGTCCCTAGTGACCTGCTGGACATCCAGAACCACACAGAGGGTCCCTAGTGACCTGCAGACATCCCAGAACCACACGGAGGGTCCCTAGTGACCTGCAGACATCCCAGAACCACACAGAGGGTCCCTAGTGACCTGCAGACATCCCAGAACCACACAGAGGGTCCCTAGGACCCTGCAACATCCCAAACCACACAGAGGGTTCCCTCGTGACCTGCAGACATCCCAGAACCACACAGAGGGTTCCCAGTGACCTGCAGACTCCCATGAACCACAGGAGGGTCCCTAGTGACCTGCAGACATCCTCCCAAACACACGGCGGGTCCCTAAGTGACCTGCCGACATCCAGAACCACACTACGAGGTCCTAGTGACCTGCAACATCCCCCCAGAACGCACACAGAGGGTCCCGAGTGACCTGCAGACATCCCAGATACCACCAGAGGGTCCCCTAAGTGACCTGCAGACATCCCAGAACCACACAGAGGGTCCCTAGTGACCTGCAGACATCCCAGAACCACACTGGCTGCAGACAGCACAGAGCACAGCAGTGTGAGGTCTTATTACACATCTCCTCCAGGGACATACATACACTGGCTGGCAAGAGCACAGAGCACGTGCAGTGTGAGGTCTGAGTACACTCTCTCCAGGGACAATACATACACTGGCTGGCAGAGAGCACAGAGGCAAGCCGTGTGAGTTTCTGAGTACCACTCTCTCCAGGGACAATACATAACACTGGCTGCAAGGCACAGAGACACAGAGTGTGGTCTGATTACACATCTCTCCGGGACAATACATAACACTGGCTGCAGAGAGCACAGAGCACATCAGTGTGAGGTCTGATTACACTTCTCTCCAAGGGACAATACATAACACTGGCTTCAGAGAGTCACAGAGCACAGCAGTGTGAGGTCTGATTACACATCTTCCTCCAGGACTTACATACACTGGCTGCAGAGAGCACAGCAGAGCACAGCATTGTGAGGTCTGATTACACATCTCTCCATGACACTACATACCACTGGCTCAGGGAGGCCCAGAGCAACAGCATGTGAGTCTGATTACAACATCTCTCTCCAGGGACAATACATAACACTGGCTGCACAAGCACAGAGGCAACAGCAGTGTGAGGTCTTATTACACATCTCTCCAGGGACAATACCATAACCTGGCTGCATAGAGCACACAGCACAGCAGTGTGAGGTCTGTTACCATCTCTCCAGGGGTAATACATAACCCTGGCTGCAGAGAGCACAGAGCCCAGTCATTGTGAGTTCTGATTACACATCATCTCCAGGGACAATACATAAACACGGCTGCACAGACACAGAGCACAGCAGTTGAGGTCTGATTACACTCTCTCCAGGGACAATACATACACTGGCTGCAGATAGCACAGAGCACAGCAGTGTGATGCGTCGATTACACATCTCTGCCAGGGACAATACATAACACTGGATGCACAGAGCAGACATAGCACACTTGTGAGGTCTGATTACACACTCTCCAGGGACAATACAGCACCTGGCTGCAGGAGCACAAGCAAGCAGTTGTGGGTCTGATTACACATCTCATCCAGGGGTAATACATAACACTGGCTCAGAGAGCAACAGAGCACCGCAGTGTGAGGTCTGATTACACATCTATTCTCCAGGACAATACATACACTGGCTGCAGGGAGCACAGAGCAAGCGTGTATGTCTGATTACACATCTCTCCAGGGTAATATAGACACTGGCTGCAGAGAGCACGAGCACAGCAGTGTGAGGTCCGATTACACATCTCTCCGGGACAATACATAACACTGGCTGCAGAGAGCACAGAGCACACATTGTGGGTGTGATTACACATCTCTTCTCCAGGGCAATACATAACCTGGGCTGAGAGAGCACAGAGCAACAGCAGGTGAGGTCTGATACACATCTCTCCAGGGATAATCTGACCTGGCTGCAGAGAGCCCATCGCACGTCAGTGTGAGGTCTGACTACACATCTCTCCAGGGCCAATACATACACTGCTGCAGAGATCACAGAGCACAGCAGTGTGAGGTGTGATTACCACATCTCTCCAGGACAATACATAACCCTGGCTGGAGAGAGCACAGAGCACAGCAAGTGGGAGGTCCTGATTACCCACTCTCCAGGGACAATACATACACTGGCCTGCAGAGACACAAGCACAGTTCAGTGTGAGGTCTGATTACACATCCCACCAGAGGAAATACATAACACTGCTGCAGAGAGCACAGAGCACAGCAGTGTGAGGTCCGATTACACATCTCTCCATGGACAATACTAACACTGTCTGCAGGAGCACAGAGCACGCAGTGTGAGGTCCGATTAACACATCTCTCCAGGGACAGTACTAACCCTGGCTGCAGAGGCACAGAGAACAGCAGTGTGAGATTGATTACACATCTCTCCAGGGAACAGTACATAACACTGGCCTGCAGAGAGCAAGAGCACAGCTGTGAGGTCTGATTACACATCTCTCCAGGGACATACATAACCCGGGCTGCAGAGAGCAGCGATCACAGCAGTGTGAGTTCCTGATTACACATCCTCCAGGGACAATACATAACACTGTCTGCAGAGAGCACAGCCACAGCAGTGGATTTCCTGATTACACTTCTCCAGGGACAATACATAACACTGACTGCAGAGAGCACAGAGCACAGCAGTGTGATGACACAAAGGTACAATTGCACTTCTCCCCAGGGTCAACATGTAACATTGTCAGCAAGTTACGTGACCTTTGTGGGGTGGGATGTATCGGCAGTGAGTAGGGATGGGTGGGGGGGATGTAGCGGCAGTGAGTAGGGATGGGTGGGGGGATTGTAGCGGCAGGAGTAGGGATGGGTGGGGGGATGTAGCGGCAGTGAGTAGGGAGGGGTGGTGGATGTAGCGGCAGTGAGTAGGGATGGGGTGGGGGGATGTAGCGGCTGAGTAGGGATTGGTGCGGGGATGTAGCGGACATGAGTAGGGATGGATGGGGGGATGTAGCGGCAGTGAGTAGGGATGGGTGGGGGGATGTATCGGCAGTGAGTAGGGATGGATGGGGGGGATGTATCGGCAGTGAGTAGGGATGGTGGGGGGATGTATCGGCAGTGAGTAGGGATGGTGGGGATGTATCGGCAGTGAGTAGGGATGGGTGGGGGATTGTAGCGGCAGTGAGTAGGGATGGATGGGGGGGGATTTTAGCGGCAGTGATTAGGGATGGTGGGGGGATGTAGCGGCAGTGAGTAGGGATGGATGGGGGGGGGATGTAGCGGCAGTGAGTAGGGATGGGTGGGGGGATTGTAGCGGCAGTGAGTAGGGATAGAGGGTGGGGTGTAGCGGCAGTGAGTAGGGAATGGATGGGGGGATGTAGCGGCAGTGAGTAGGGATGGGTGGGGTTGGATGTAGCGGCAGTGAGTAGGGGATGGTGGGGGGATGTAGCGGCAGGGAGTAGGGATGGGTGGGGATGTAGCGGCAGTGAGTAGGGATAGATGGGGGGGGGTGGTAGCGGCAGTGAGTAGGGATGGATGGGGGGGGATGTAGCGGCAGATGAGTAGGGGTAGGTGGGGGGATGTAGCGGCAGTGAGTATGGATGGGTGGGGGATGTAGCGGCAGTGAGTATGGATGGGGGGGGATGTAGCGGCAGTGAGTAGGGGTAGGTGGGCGGATGTAGCGGCAGTGAGTCGGGATGGGGTGGGGGGATGGTATCGGCAGTGAGTAGGGATGGATGGGGGGATGTATCGGCTGAGTAGGGATGGATGGGGGGGGGATGTAGCGGCCAAGTTGCAGGAGGAGCTGAGAAGATTATAAATAGTGTCCTATCTGCAGGCAGCATGTTATAGAGCAGAGGAGTGGAGCAATTTGTAAATAGTGTCCTACCAGCTGCTATATTTCATAAACCTTCAAACAGTCCCTTTTGGCCACTAGGGGGTTAATCAGCTGCAGCCGTAGACGATGCATTTATGTGTAATTTTCCTATAATTACACAATTTTGCATAACATATTATAAATGTACACAAAGATGATAATTTACATGGCATTGGGTTTGAATAATGGTTAGATTATAAATAATGCTTATTTTATCCTGGTTTTTATCTCGTCTATAAAAATAGATGGTGAAATATACTGTGAGACTGTTGTGTCAAGACTGGAAAAACATCTCTCTGCGTCGTTCTGTTCATTCTTACTTTCCCACAAGCCTAAAAATATATTAGATAACGTGGTTGTAATCTGCTCTCAGTAATCCAGAATACAGGATTTTACAGATGTTTTTGAATTTATATATATCTCAAGACTACGTTCATATTTAAAAAACTTTGTATGAAATTATTACAAGCAAAAGCAAGAACAGAGAGATAGAGAATAGCTGTCATGTTCTGTTTTATGGGCGACCATGAGGTCTAATGTGTTTAGACATTACATTCTATTCTGACGCAGTGTATTGTGTAATTGTTAGTCTTACAGTAAAATCTAAGCAGAACATTTATTGCTATCTGAAATGGGTCATATTTATTTATTTAAAGAAGGGCCCTGGAAAGGAGATGGGACATTGCCATAGCATCGCCGGGTTGCAGCTTCACAGGCTGTTACACTGTACAGGAGCACATATCCCCCTGCTCCCTCAGCACTGACAATCTCCTATTGCCTGCTGTAATATCACACAGCCTGTGAAGCTGCAGCATGTAGGGGCTCTGGTAACACTCAGCACTGACAATCTCCTATTGCCTGCTCTAATATCACATAACCTGTGAAGCTGCAGCATGTAGGGGCTCTGGTAACACCCCCAGAGCCCTTCTGGCGCATTAGCATAATTTAAAAAGTTGTTGTTATAAGGAAGAAGGCCATGGATAACAAATGTAAGAAAATGACCACAGTCAGAGTGCCTGGGTCTATGATTAAATGTCCCATGGTTTACATCAGACCACATCAGACCCCCATTCTCGTGATTTGTAGGGGTACCAACACTGAGACCACGGATCAGCAAGCCAGGCCCTATTCTTTGGATAAGGGCTTAACTTGTTTCTTTTGAAAACCCCTTTAAAGACAAACACTTAGCACATGTAGATTTTATGAGTCGCTATTGATTGAATGTATAATATACCTGGCATTGGATAGATGTTCTGCTGTCAAATTAGTTCTGTGTGCAATGATATACTGAATTGTTAAAATATTTTTACAACAAACAGGTATCATATGGGCTGAAATTAAACAGATGTGGGACGGAGGATTTCAGGATTATGTCCATGACTGGTGGAACCTGATGGATTTCGTCATGAATGCATTGTACTTGGCAACTATTTCATTAAAAATTGTTGTATATTGCAAGGTAAAATTCGACTAACTAAAATATTTAATTAAAACCAAATAGCAATGGGACAGGCACTACCAAATGTCAATGCATGAAGTATGGTCCACGTATCCCAAGTATGAACAATATCATCAAAACAAGAGAAGAAAGGGAGGATACGTATAGTGGACTAGAATAAATTCACAAATTTTATTGATACATATACATATATAACAACAAGACCACAAAATACAAATAAAAACACTAAAACCTGCACCGGTAAAGGTGCACTAAACCTCCCAGGACCAGCGTGTCCTGGGCTCCCTGACCCAACTGGCCAATAAACATGCAATGTAAGATGTAGGTTGCTAGAAAAGACTAGGCAACTGATGGGCTGTAAACAAACATATGAAGTGTAAGGTGCAAAGTGCAGCACATGTGCAAAAGACAGCCTAGTCTATTGGCTGCCTACAGGCCTAGCATATACAATACCTAATGTGTCAACATGACATGACGAATAAAGGCAAGTAGGCACGGCCAGACTGGGGGGAGAAAGAAGAGCGAACCCCACGCGTATCGTCACCCGCTCCGGTGACTTCCTCAGGGGTGTGTGCATTTGTGAATTTATTCTAGTCCACTATACGTATCCTCCCTTTCTTCTCTTGTTTTGATGATAAAATATTTAATTATGTATAACATTATATGAAATTCAAATATGCTTTATTATTATTGTATTTTATTATGTTTTTTAAAAATGTGTCATATCTCGTTATCATGGGGTGGTACTAAAGGTAATTGTTCTATCTTGCCTTAAAATAAAGTGCCTCTCTCAAGAGAGGAAAGATGTGCAAGCCCTGCGCTTCCAAAAACTGCTGTCCCTGTCTACTTGCCGACCCAGTGCTGAATCAAAGGCAAAGACTGGACAATGGTCCATCCTTTTTTTTGTCTTTGTGTTCTGTGCACAAATCCAAACAAGAGAAGCAGACAGTCAAATAGTGTGGTCGGGCAAACTAAGTCAGAACCAAAATAGCAGAAAGGTAAAAAATTGAAAGGCAAATAGTCAAGGACACAAGCAATAACGGTCAGATACACAGCAACGCAAAATAAAGTATACAGAATATGAGGGTATCCTCCCTAAGGATCCATGGCTAAGTGGTGCACAGTTGGCACAACCTCAAAGCAGGGGTGCACTAGCTAGGAGGCAAGCTGAGCTTCCTACTTCAGGCAGCATCATCTGCAGCAAGATGGGTGGAAGCATCAGGGGCACAGTTATCTGCTACAAAGCAAGATCTGCCATGAAAAACATACCTGATGTCTGCATCAGTGTAAGACACTGCATGGAGAACCCACTTACTGAAAAAATAACTTAATATATTACTACTGGATGAGGCAGAGGGGGCGAAATTCTCCAAGTCATCCTACAAGTGATGCTATATGTATGATCTATATGAGGAATTGTTAAATTGTAACATAATTTTTTTCTGTTGTTTTAGTACAGGCACGAAAAGGCGACTGAACGTCACCTCTGGGACACGTGGCATCCGACCTTAGTCGCTGAAGCCTTGTTCGCAATAGCAAATATATTCAGCTCATTGAGATTGATCTCATTGTTCACAGCTAATTCTCACCTGGGCCCCCTGCAGATCTCTTTAGGAAGAATGCTTCTGGATATTCTAAAGTTTCTCTTTATTTACTGTCTTGTGTTACTGGCATTTGCTAATGGATTGAATCAATTATACTTCAATTATGATACAACCAACAACACCAAGAACTGCACTGGCATTAGGTGTGAAATTCAGAACAACGCTTTCTCCACGTAAGTTGTGACCCACAAAAATTATTATTTATATATTATGTTTTATTATGAGCATCAAAAATGCCAAGTAGAGATGAGTGAATCGTTGAAGCATCGTCAGTAGAGATGAGCGAGCACTAAAATGCTTGAGTGCTTGTTACTCAAGTCGAACTTTTCCCGATGCTCGAGTGCTCGTTTCGAATAACAAACCCCATTGAAGTCAAAAGGAGACTCGAGCATTTTTTAAGGGGACCAAGGCTCTGCAATAAA
>CM033642.1:22827242-22867284 GCA_019512145.1 Engystomops pustulosus | reverse complement strand
ATGTTTTATTATGAGCATCAAAAATGCCAAGTAGAGATGAGTGAATCGTTGAAGCATCGTCAGTAGAGATGAGGAGCACTAAAATGCTTGAGTGCTTGTTACTCAAGTCGAACTTTTGACGATGCTCGAGTGCTCGTTTCGAATAACAAACCCCATTGAAGTCAAAGGGAGACTCGAGCATTTTTTAAGGGGACCAAGGCTCTGCAATAAAATGTGTCATGTTATTGAGAAATAAGGAAGTCAGTCCTGTTTCTTCGTTTTTTTATTCAATGGAATATTCGTGGAACTTCAAAAAGGAGAATGACCCGTGTTAAACGTCTGCAATGTGTTCTTCACACATATTGTTCTTCACATACTATTGTGAAGAACACCTTTCTGCACTAATGTCTTCTGATAAGTTAGCAGATGTACGGAAACATCTGCAATGTGTTCTTCACTGTGTTCACTGTGTTCTTCACTGTGTTCTTCACTTAAATGATCCTTAATGATCCTGTGTTCACTGAGTTCTTCACTGTTCTTCACTATGTTTCCTTAAGTGAAAGCTCGTTCTCAAGCAGGCGAAATACTCGTCCGAGCAACGAGCCGTTTCGAGTACGCTAATACTCGAACGAGCATCAAGCTCATCTCTAATCGTCAGTTTAAATAAAAATCAAATTTGTCCAAATTGAGGTGGTTCCAACTGTTTTGTAAATTGGCACGTAACCCCTGTAGTCCTTTAAACCCAATATTTTGTTAATTTTCTACAAATTTTGTCATAGGGGTTAGCTTTCGTATTTGTATCAAATCTATAAATTGATGAATAGATCTTTTTATCTCCAATACCAAGGATGGTATTGTACAGCACCATTGAATTAACCTCTTATCGATAAAACGGACAAAGAGCTGATGCCGGCTCAGCTCGAGATTGGAGCTGAGCTGGCATCGGCATACACGTGGTGTCAGCTGTAACTGACTGCAACATTTAACTTGCCTGCCAGGGGTATCTCCCAAGATTATCCTCCCCTTCCCTGTTCTATCTTTGGGGGGGGGGGGGCACCTATCACTGTCATGGCAGCTCTGAGGTCTGATCAGGGACCCAGGGCAGTGCCTGTAAGCTCCCCATGTGCATAGGCTGACATAGGATATTATCATGAACAAGCAGTCAGATGATTGCTTGTTCATGTCTCTTGGTGGAAGAAATTAAAAAAAAAAAAAAGAAGTTCTTAAATAAAAATAAATTAATAAAAATGCCCATAAGCCCTATAAACATATAAAGAGACATACAATGCAAAAAAATGTCATGGTGTCAGCAGTTACCCCATGGGATTAGAAGACTGTCTGAGTGTATACATATGTGTGCATGAGTGTATAAATGTATAGATGTGTATATGCTGTATGGTACTGTATGTATGTGCAACACCCTCGCCGATGCAATGGCGAAGGAGTGCTTGCGAATAAGCCCCACAGCATGTCATCACATCACACAGGGGACATTGCAGTGGTTAATCCTGCCTGGCAAGGCAAAAGTTAACTTTGTGTATGATGCAAGATGTGTATAAACCTATCATCCAATGTCTTGTATTATATCCTGTCCTCTGTAAGCTGAGATGTGATTGGAGGAGCAGCCACCACCTGACCAAGGGGAGATAATAAAACCCCTGGCCAGGAATGTTCTAGAGGAGTCTCTCTCAGGAGAGAGAGGAGAGCAGTCTCAAACGTCTGCAATGTGTTCTTCACACATATTGTTCTTCACATACTATTGTGAAGAACACCTTTCTGCACTAATGTCTTCTGATAAGTTAGCAGATGTACGGAAACATCTGCAATGTGTTCTTCACTGTGTTCACTGTGTTCTTCACTGTGTTCTTCACTTAAATGATCCTTAATGATCCTGTGTTCACTGAGTTCTTCACTGTTCTTCACTATGTTTCCTTAAGTGAAAGCTCGTTCTCAAGCAGGCGAAATACTCGTCCGAGCAACGAGCCATTTCGAGTACGCTAATACTCGAACGAGCATCAAGCTCATCTCTAATCGTCAGTTTAAATAAAAATCAAATTTGTCTAAATTGAGGTGGTTCCAACTGTTTTGTAAATTGGCACGTAACCCCTGTAGTCCTTTAAACCCAATATTTTGTTAATTTTCTACAAATTTTGTCATAGGGGTTAGCTTTCGTATTTGTATCAAATCTATAAATTGATGAATAGATCTTTTTATCTCCAATACCAAGGATGGTATTGTACAGCACCATTGAATTAACCTCTTATCGATATAACGGACAAAGAGCTGATGCCGGCTCAGCTCGAGATTGGAGCTGAGCTGGCATCGGCATACACGTGGTGTCAGCTGTAACTGACTGCAACATTTAACGTGCCTGCCAGGGGTATCTCCCAAGATTATCCCCCCCTTCCCTGTTCTATCTTTGGTGGGGGGGGGGGCACCTATCACTGTCATGGCAGCTCTGAGGTCTGATCAGGGACCCAGGGCAGTGCCTGTAAGCTCCCCATGTGCATAGGCTGACATAGGATATTATCATGAACAAGCAGTCAGATGATTGCTTGTTCATGTCTCTTGGTGGAAGAAATTTAAAAATAAAAATAAAAAGTTCTTAAATAAAAATAAATTAATAAAAATGCCCATAAGCCCTATAAACATATAAAGAGACATACAATGCAAAAAAATGTCATGGTGTCAGCAGTTACCCCATGGGATTAGAAGACTGTCTGAGTGCATACATATGTGTGCATGAGTGTATAAATGTATAGATGTGTATATGCTGTATGACTGCATATGGTACTGTATGTATATATATGCTGTATGTGTGTGCATATCATGTATTTCTGTACATGGTACTGAGTGTATATCTGGTGTATGCTGTATGTGTGTATATTGTATGTTTTTGTATATATGGTGTGTATATATTGTATGTGTACTTAGCTGATGAATGTATACTATATGTGTATGCAGTGGCGTAACTAGGAGAGGCAGGGCCCCAAAGCAGGCTTCTGAATGGGGCCCCTTCCCACTTCAAATATATACTTATTTCTATACTCACTTGTATGAGTTACACACCATACATCGTATACATACACATACAGCATATATACATCACATATATGTACAATGTGCAGAATAATATGTATGTAATGGTGCACATCCTGCGCTTTTGTCAGATCAGATGATGGGGCCCCTGACACTTTGGGCCCCACAGCAGCTGCTATGGCTGCTACTACTGTAGTTATGCCCCTGTGTGTATGTGAACTATTTGTATAAGTGTATAAATATATAAATATATGTGTTTGCAAGAGTATGAATGTGTGTGTATGAGTATATAAATGTGAGTGTTTACAAATATGTAGACTTTTTAAGGGAAAGGGGGCCCCATGCAGAAGTCTCCTATAGACCTAGCCTCTCCTGCAGATGAGTGCCTATTGTGCAGCAGAGTAGAGCTGATTGCTGGAGGTGCCTGATGTCTATAACCAACAATCTGCTATTGCTGACCAATCCTAAGGAAAGATCAGTAGTATCACGAAATGAAAACCCTGCTTTCAGACACACGGTGGTCATACGCTGCGTCAAAGTCAGAACGTTTCTAATAATCTACATTCTGGATAAGTGATATGGTTAAGTAATAACCTACAATTACCCAGGCACAAGAGGAAGGACCCCTGCAGCTACAATTACAAGCTATAAGCTCATTAATATTTTTTCATCCACCTCCAGGCAAGACCCTTGAAATCTAGTTTGATGTGACTATAAATAGTTGGGATGTTGAAAATGGAAGTGAATTTCTTTTTATTATCTTCTAATTGATAATATTAGGGTTCTCGGTGATAAACAGATGACGAAGTACAAAATTAAAATGGTTATAAAAAATAATGCAACATTTTTTTAGATTGCTAAATTAGACTTGTGTATTCCTACTATGTTTACCCCACATGCTTAATGGAATTGCCTTACAGAAGGGTTTTCCAGGAATACGCGAAGCCCTTCTGGGGCTAACGCAGGGTGGGCAGAGAAGGAAAACCCACTTACCCTGCCATGACCTCCTGGTCCCCCGTCACTTCAGCCAAGTGGCAAGGTCCACATTGGCTGAAGCGAGATCTACGTCGCTCTGGAACTTCCAGTCGTGGAGAAAATTGAAAGTAATGGAGCAGTGGGGTAACTGGGAGCTTTTCTTTTCCCCTGTTCGTACCCCAATTGGGGGTTTCCATATTCCTGAGAGACCCCTTAACTAGACCTAAACTAGTAATGAAATTCAGAGTGCCTAAAAGAAAATGTTAAATTAAATAAGTGTTTTCAGGGGGCGCCAAACGCTGTCCATAGTAAATGCCTGTGCGGTCCTATCACAGCACAGGCTGACAGGGATACATTACTTTTGCATGGTTGATAATGAACAAGCAACCAAATTATTGCATGTTCAAGTTCCATATTGGGACAAATCAAAAGGTTTTAAAAATGTTTTTAAATAAAGAAATAAACCAATAACTTACAATAACAAATGTCCCCGAAGCCTGCTACATATAAAAGTGACATTTAACATAAAAAAGCGAAAATCATCATTCAAACCCCTTATTTATAGTATTGCCAGGTCTGTAATGACCCGTACAATAAAGCAAAATCATTATTGAACCTGCACAATGATTGAAGTAAAAAAAATGAAAAAACCCACCAAAAAATATGATTTTGTCCCACATAAAATGCTATAAAAATGGTACTATTGTAAAGTACAACTTGTTTCACAAAAAACAAGCTCTCATCCAGCATTATGGACACAAAATTCAAAGTGTTATGCCACGTGGAATATAGCGATGTAAAAATGATAGATTTTTTTCTTAAAAAACTTAATCAAAGTTACAAAAATTTAGTGTCAAAGTAATCATATTGACCCATAGAATAAAAACAACATGTTACTTAGGGTGTATGCCAAAAGAAAAGTAAAAACTCATTTATAGAATTGAGGGTTTTTCTACAACTCCCCCCCCACACACACACACACAAAACAGTTACTACATTTTCATCCATATGTCATAGCCACCCCAAAATGGTATCAGTGAAAAATGCATCTTATCCCTGTAGTCTTATGCTGTAATAATGCCTTGATACTGCTATGTGATCAGCTATATTCATAGTGCATGGTTTGCTAATGTTAGGAGACTAAAGGACCTGTGATGATGTCACCCTGGTCACTTGACATGCTGATATGAAGCTTGGGACATGGGGAGGTGTTGATGGGAGGGGCTAGTCGAGCAGGGCACGCCCCCTCTGATTCCATGTAAAATAATAAAAAGTTGATTTATAATGATGTGAGGGAAACAATTTTCATCTAAAGAAGAGTCTCAGTTAGTTAATAGGACTCTATGGGAACCTGTCACTAGCTGTATTTGTGAAATTTGGTGACAGGTTCCCTTTAAGTCAAAAATTGGCTGCGCCTTTAAGGGGTTGAATATGAATTTTTGTGATTTTGATTTTTAAATAATTTTGCTCTTATTTTTCCAGGTTATTCGAAACACTGCAGTCTCTATTTTGGTCAATTTTCGGACTCATCAATCTGTATGTTACAAATGTGGAACCAAAGCACACATTCACATCGTTTGTTGGTGCAACCATGTTTGGAACCTACAATGTAATCTCCCTGGTTGTTCTTCTCAACATGCTAATTGCCATGATGAACAACTCCTACCAGCTCATCGCTGTAAGATATATTTTATATTACTTACCTCTAAGGGCGTAACTAGGAGAGGATGACCCCCATAGCAGACTCCTTAACTAAATATACATATTTATACACTGACACATATTTATACGCTATTCACATCATATAAATATAGTTACATACACATATAGGGGCAGATTTACTTACCCGGTCCATTCGTGATCCAGCGGCGCGTTCTCTGCTCTGGATTCGGGTCTGGCCGGGATTTAATAAGGTAGTTCCTCCGCCGTCCACCATGTGGCGCTGCTGCGCTGAAAAGCATCTGAACGCACTGGAGTTCACCGGCTCGGGCTGAGTGAAGATAAGCGCGCGCCGGGTCCCGGTGCATGGAGAGGGCTCGCGGGCCGAGCCCTCTCCATAGCCGGTAAGTCTTTGCTGCATATTGCAGCAAAGGCTTACCGCTAACACCGGGAGCGCAGCTCCGGTGTGTTTTACCGGCGTTAGCCGCCGGCAATGCTGCCGGAGGCTTCAAAAAGATGGCGCCGCATGGGCGCCGCCATCTTGCCGCGGATCGCCGCTCCCCGATGATATCACGGGGAGCGGTGATCCGTTGCCATGACAGCATCGGGTCTCACGAAGGCCCGATGCTGTCTCGTTTTAACCCATTCATAACAATGTGCTATCAGCACATTGTAATGAATAAGGAGTAAAATCACCATAAACTGCCATATTGCAGTATGGCAGTATATGGTAGGATCGATCAGACAACCTAGGGTTAAAGTACCCTAGGGAGTCTGACCTGGGGTAAGAAAAGATAATCAACTCATTTATTGAGAAATATCTGACCGATATTTCATTGACTGTAAATTACAGATGCATGGTGACTGGTTTTCACTAAGGTACCACCTCTGTGGAGACCACTACTGGACCAGATTTACTTACCCGGTCCGTTCGCTATCCAGCGGCGCTTTCTCTGAGCTGGATTCGGGTCCGGCCGGGATTCATCAAGGTAGTTCCTCCGCCGTCCACCAGGTGGCGCTGCTGCGCTGAAAAGCATCTGAACGCGCTGGAGTTCACCGGGCCGGACCAAGTGAAGGTAAGAGCGTCCCAAGCGACACATTTCTTTTTTTAAATGCGGCGGTTTTTCCGAATCCGTCGGGTTTTCGCTCGGCCAAGCACCCCGATTTCCGTCACGTGCATGCCAGCGCCGATGCGCCACAATCCGATCGCGTGTGCCAAAATCCCGGGGCAATTCAGGGAAAATCGGCGCAAATCGGAAATATTCGGGTAACACGTCGGGAAAACGCGAATCGGGCCCTTAGTAAATGACCCCCATAGTATATACACACATATAGTATATACACACCGCCACTCTGGGCCCTGTAGAAGCTGCTATCACTGGTACCTGTAAATATGCAGGACTGTGACATCCATGCTAGGCCACTCAGTTCCTGGTATACAGCTTTCCCATTCACCGCCAGCCCTGGGGGAAGTTGCAGATGTTTTGGAAATTTGTAGAGCACGTGGTTACTTTGGTTCTATGACATGGTATCCCCTTGGATCCCTGTGTATGTATATTAAACTTCTTTCCATCTGTCTTTGCATCTTCTCAATGCGGCCAAATCCTTTATCTCAGCCGGATGGAATCAGACAGCTCCACCTTCCAGTACCGACCTGTGCACCACATACCTAAAGTTCTCATGATGAAGCATTTGAAGGACACCTACCATCAGGAATGTACCATCAGATCTTCTTCTTCTAGATTCCTCCTGGTAGCCTCATCCCTAATCTTTAATTAACTAGTACTGTAACATAATCTAAACTTAATCTAAGTAACATCGAAATTACTTTTAGAGGCTACTGGGGCATGGAGACATGGCCGATTGGCAAGAGCTAAGGCTACTCCACGCCCCAGGGCTGCCTCTTTGCTTGTTCTTGTAGAGCTACTCATCTAACCATCATGTGAGCTACATCCACGCCATCTGCTTCTATGTCGCTCTACGTATGCACAATTGTTGATGTGCTAGCTGGATCAACAATACTTTCGGCTGGCACAGGAAGAGTAGCTACCAAAAATGGTGGCACACAAGCGGACTGGCAGGTGTTACTGGTGGGTGGTCGGTTTCAGGTACCCAAAAATAAATTTGGTTTGCGACTTGGCCAAACTCGAGTTTGCTTATCACTAGTAATGAAAACTATAAAGTTTGGTGGAAAATCTACCCCCCACCCCCCCAAAAAAAATTAACAATGTATGAAAATGCTAATATTTCTAAAAAAAAATTAATTAAGAAAGAGTGGCGAGGGCTTGTTTTTTGTATGATAAGCTCTTATCCTTATGGTGTACATATGACTGTAACTCTTTCAGCATCATTCTCAGTTTGTGCTATCCAGATTCGGATCTTCACATGTTATCATATACTGTGTGTGAACACAGGTTTAGCTGATGGGACTGATTTCATTGCACTACACCCAACTCCTCTGCAGCTCTGCTCTGGTTCAGCAATAGTTAACCTTATGTGACTGATGAGAATCACCTGGGGCAGAGGCTCTTGGCCCTCTCATAAATATCCTGCTCACATATAGTTCAGTGCTTGTTATATTCTTGACCCATTCTGTTTCTTATGAGAGCAAATCTGGTTCAGTATTTATGGTATTCTGACCTTGGCTCCTGCTCAGACTGTTCTGCTTTTGTGAATTTGTACCTTGTCGCTATGTCTGTTGTGCTCTGTTCTAGCAGGCCATAATAACACCATCACAGATTATATCCGGGTATACTCTTTGTTAGACTGGAGTATAACCCCCAGCCTAGAATCTACCCAGGTATACTCTTTGTTGGCCCAGAGTATACCCCCCAGGTCTCAATATATACACCTGAGGATAAACTCCATACTAGAAGGTATAAAAGGACCTAGGTCCTATCCATCCAACCCTTAAAGGAAACCTGCCACCACGGACCTACCTATTAAGGTAGATCGGGTGGTAGGTGCCTCTATTGCATGTGAGGATAGCCCTTTTAAGGGCTAATCCTCATGTCTCCTTTTCTAACTTTTATTGCCCTTATATGCTAATTTTCTAAAGAGAATACTGGGGCGTGGAGTAGCCGGAGCTGAGGCTACACTGTGCGGCTACTCCATGCCCCGGTAGCCTCTTTGATCCTCCTACCAGCATATCTTCGGCGTGCAGCTATGAGGAGCTACCGCCCTCATCTGCAAAGCCACCATTCTGTGCAACAGGCCTGCAGCTGCTCTGTCGCTGCTCCGAAGCCGAAGCTACTGCGCATGTGCAAAACTCCAGCTTCCCCAACGAGGGCTTAGCTGTTCGTAGCTGCGCGCCGAAGTTATGCCGGTAAGAGGATCCTGTTACAGACTACTGGTTTTTTCACCTTTATAAGTTGAAGTTTATAGAGGTTTTCTGGTTAAAGTGATACCAGTCTATTGTGGGGTTGTGTCATTGCTTCTATGCATCTGTGCCATCCTCTAGGATCCACGTATGATTTCTATGGCTGCCAAGGTCTGCCGTACTGGTCAGGTAACCTATTAACAATCAGTCGTTAATCACCCCATATTAAGGCAATATGGCATAAAAAAGTCTCAAAGTAGTCACAATGAGGGTTTTTGAGACTTTTCACTGCCAAAAAGTCTCACAGGACTATATACACCTTCCAAAGCCAGATTCATGACTTGGGACTTTTGCGAAAAGTCTCAGAAAAGTCTCATAGATACTGCAATCCCCTGCTGGTCTATGTGCTGAGACTTTTTATGCATTTTGAGACCGTTTTGGGACTTTTTGAAAAAAAAACCCCAGACAGAAAATATACCATAAGAACATTTATTAAAGGGCCAAAGCCACTTTAATGAATCTGATGGGTAATGGACCTGGATAATAGACATAGGACTATCCCAAGGAGCCACCTAATGATAAACATCCCCTATATAGTCACTCCAGTCCTCTGCTAGTCCATGTGTTGAGACTTTTTATGCATTAGGAAACTTTTTTGAGACTTTAAAAAAAAAATCCTAGACAGAAAATAGACCAAAATAACATTTATTGAAGGGCCAAAGCCACTTTATCTGAATCTAAAGGGCATAAAAATAGGGGCTCCAAAATTAGACACAGAACTGTCCCATGGAGCTGGTCTAACGATAAAAACAACCCCCATAAACTGTATACAATTCATGGGATTCATAGAAAGCAGTTTTAAATGTCCAAACCAGGAGTGGAGTAGAAATCAAAGTAGGAGCCACATTTTTATTATATGTTCTCACCCATTAGAATTCGCACCTGCTACAAAACTGTATGAGAAAACCTCAATGTGGGAATGAAGCCGGACAGTGATGTTATGTGTGCGGAAACACCCTGATAAAATGTAGAAAAATTAAGTAATTTTTGGGTGGTGATCGCGGGCCTGAGGAGGGTATACTCTAGCCTGGGGGGTACACTCTGGCCTAGGCCACTTTATACCCCGGTATAGTCTGGGCTGGGGGTATACTCTGGACTGGGGGTTATACTCTGGCTTAGGCCACTTTATACCCCAGATTTAGTCTTGGCTAGGGGTATACTCTGGCCTGTAGGGTATACTCTAGCCTGGGGGGCATACACTGGCATAGGCCACTTGATACCACGGGTATAGTTTGGGGTGGGGATATACTCTGGGGGGGTATACTCAAGCCTAGGCCACTTTATATCCCAGATATAGTCTGGGTTAGGGGTATACTCTGGCCTGGGGGGTGTACTCTAGCCTGGGGGTCATACTCTGGCCTAGACCACTTTATACCCCAATTATAGTCTAGACTGTGGGTATACTCTGGTCTGGGCTAGGGGAATACTCTGACCTGTCACACTGGATTGTTTTTCAGGTAACCGTGAGAAATTTGAAACCTTCTGCACTTTAGATTTAATCATCTAACTTCCCAAGCCCAGATGGCAGCAGTAGTTGGCTCTCTATTGCAGAGAAATCCCCCATTTTGGACATCTTTGGATCAATTTATGCTGAGCCAGAATATGTTGTGCCAGTGGAATCTCAACTCCTCTCATTGGAACAAGGTAAACACTCTGCTGAAGGGTAGTGTATGGAGTCCCGTGAGGACTGTGCAACTTTGAACTGGTGTGAGCCCTCTTTGAGCCCTCCTCTTAAATGAGACTTTCTAAGCCTATTGGAGATGGCTCGGTTAGTCACCCTGATCCCAGTTCCTTAGAGATGTCTATGGATAGACCAGACTCTTATCTCATGATCTCATAAATAACCTATTCCTCCATTTACTGTCTCTCAACCTGAGCCTACGCAATTGGGGAATATGGATGCTAAAACCAGAAGGGAACATAGCTTCAAAAAATTGTGGAAAATCTGGACATTTCTCACCAGATCCAGGTAATTGCCAGAAAATCTTCAGTGCATGAGTTGTAATAGTGAAGGCCACTTAACCACCAAGGGACCTACCGTCCTAAGGCTCAGTTGCTAGATTCCTTAAATGCTAAAAAAAAATCTGTGTCTGCACAGGCCCTGGTAGATTCTGGGTCTGTTGCCATTTTTGTTGCCATGACATTTGTCTTGCCTTTATGCCTGAACGTGGTTAAACTGGACCTGTCCTCCTGGATTGCCCCTTTAAGGTGCTACATTTTGTTTCAAGTGCAAGTCGACTCAGTTCACACTGAGCAGATAGAATTTTGCGTTGAATAATTTATCATTTAAAATTTACAATATTGGGTCTCCCCTGGTTAGTATTGCAGAACCCTGTCTTTGATTGAGGTTCTCGGGAGCTGGGGGCCAATTTTTTCATCTCATTGTACTTTATTGCTAGTTTCTAACTATCAGATATAGGAAAATGAGTTGCATGAGGATATTTTTGATGCAACTTTTTGGACAAAGTGTTAGCATAGTCATTAACCTTGCATAGGCACTGTGAAATTGATATTGCCCTGGGGTCGAGGTTCCCCAAGAAAGGGTCTTCAGTTTATCTCATCGAATGTGTGAGGCTATGAGAGAAAATGCTCAAGCCAACACCTCTAAGGAAAGCCCTGAAAAAATCTTGTCCTCCTGTAATGTGCTAGCTACCATTGATCAGATTGAACCCTTCAATCTTTGCCTCAGCGTTATGAAGAAGATTCATTGTTCTGGCTTTAGCGGAACACCCTGGTAATGCTGAGACAAAATGTCTTATGACGATGTCTTACTGGTGGCCCACGTGGTCACATGATGTTTCTGATTTCAATGCTGGATGAAAGGTCTAAAATGCCTCTCCTCAAAGTGGAGCATCACCAAAAATCGTCAACCAGCAGAATTTGGGACTTCTTATTATGTCCTATATCCTGCTAGCTTCTGGCAGATGGGAAGCTGCTCAGTCATTAGTATTTGCACACCCCCTCAGTCTTAGACGCCCCTGATGAATGGTTGGAAGGGCATGTAGATTTCCTTAGCTATGATGGAGGGGGATACATATAGTAATATAGTTCACAGATCGTTAGACTTCTCAGGAAATCCCTGCTCTTCTTACCGGCGGTAAGCAGCTTCTCAAAGGGTTTATTAGGGTTAATATAATATGGATGACCCTATTACCCTGTTAAACTTTTCGAAAGGTGTCTCACTCATCCCTGTAGTGAAAAACTTGAACAAGATGATTGATCGGATCTTTAGGTGAAAGCCAAAATTCTCATACCGCAGTCACATTTTTAACCGACTATTTCCCTATTTCTCCTAAAAGGCTTCAAGAGTATGGCTTTTATTTCCTTCATCTTCAGTCCATAGATGAAAGGGTTTAGGATTGGTGGTATCACAAGGAACTGCAGTGACATGATGACCCTGAACTCATACGGCAACTTAGGTGGAACAAAACGGTGTAAAAGTATCTCATAGAGGCAGTCAATTTGAAAGTTCAACAATGGCACTAAAGTAGAGCAGCTCCTAGTGCTACAGCACTCCACTGGACTGCCCTCCCACTCCATATGCCAGGGGTGAATGCCTAGCTTAATGCGGCAGTCACCGCCCCCTAATCCTGCCCCCTCATGAATACGCCCGACCGCTCACAGCATGGTCCAGAGTCTTTCAGTTCTGCAGTAATGCAGTGTTTGTTAGCGTTATCGGAGGTTTTAGTAAGCAGCTCCTAGTGCCGTTTTTAGAGGTAACAGGTCCTCTTTTAATTGTCATGTGGAGCTCCCGCTGTTAAGTGTGATCACTGCAGAGACACTTAATTACTTAATACTGCAGAGTCCTTTTCGAGACTATTGGTGTGATAGTAATCTTGTGATTGTTTGAGATAGGCAGCACAGATGCGGCTACTCCACACCCCAGTAGCCGCATAAGTAAATTTGAATAAATATCTAATAAAAGTTATCAAAAAAGTGCAGGGACGTGAGGATTAGCCCTTAAAAGGGCTATCCTCACGTCCCATTGATCCACCTACCACCCAATCTACCTTTATAGGTAGATTTGTGGTGGTAGGTGCCCTTTAATTAAATATACATATTTATACACTGACACATATTTATACGCTATTCACATCATATAGATATAGTTACATACAGATATAGTATATATACATCATATTATTACACATATAGTATATGTACACTATATATACACATGCATACAGTAATGACACACAATATTCAAAGATACAGCACATACACTACAGGCGGCCCCCTACTTAAGAAAACCCAACTTACAGACGACCCCTAGTTACAAACGGACCTCTGGATGTTGGTAATTCACTGTACTTTAGTCCTAGGCTACAGTAATCAGCTGTAGGAGTTACACATAATGTCTGCAAATAAGCTTTATTGTTAATTCTTGTTCTTATGACAACCCAATATTTTTAAAATCCAATTGTCAAATTCTGACTGGGGTTAAGAACATAAACTATACGGTTCCAACTTATAAACAAATTAAACTTAAAAACAAACCTACAGAAAATTGTACGTTGTATGTGACCCAAGAACAGCCTGTATATAAAACATATACACACCATATACACATCACATACACATCTAAAATATACATACATATATACAGTACCATATACAGACCCAAGAGGCTACTGGGGAGTGAAGTAGCCGGAGCTGAAGCTACATGGCGCGACTACTCCACACCCCAGTAGCCTCTTCAATCCTCCTTCCAGAAATCTTCAGCACGCAGCTCCTCGTAGCTGCGCATCCTCGCCCGAGAAACCTGCCGACTGCGCATGCGCAGTCGGCAGGTTTCTCAGACAATGGCGTGTAGCTGCGAGCAGCTGCGTGCCGAAGATTTCTGGTAGGAGGATCGAAGAGGCTACTGGGCCCTGGAGTAGCTGCGCCGTGTAGCCTCATCTCCGGCTACTCCACACCCCAGTAGCCTCTTTAGAAATTTTACATATTAGGGGTATAAAAGATATTAAAAGATATTAAAAAATTGTGGGGACATGAGGATTAGCCTTTAAAAGGGCTATCCTCATGTCCTATAGATCCACCTACCACCCGATCTACCTTTATAGGTAGATCCGTAGTGGTAGGTTCCCTTTAAGACCTTATACCATCTGTACTGTATACACAAAGATAAATATTTGCATCTTATCAATTTTCTTTTATCCCACTTTACTAGGATCACGCAGACATAGAATGGAAGTTTGCAAGAACAAAGCTCTGGATGAGTTACTTTGAAGAAGGAGGGACACTACCAACCCCTTTCAACATAATTCCAAGTCCTAAATCTCTGTGGTACCTCTGTAAATGGGTTCAGAAACAAATATGCAAGAAATACACAAAACAGAAGCCTAAAAGTTTTGGAACGTTAGGGGTAGGTACCTTAGTATAGTAAATTGCAAAATGCAGAAAGAATAGCACACAGAACTTTATAATGCTAAAATAAAGAGCAAATACGTCATAGTGCATAATATGAGCTTGTTCCTGTCTTCTTCAACCTCATCATCTGCAAGTCATATAAGTCAATACTACTTCTATCCATGCAAATGGGTTAAGTTTACTATTATATTAACAAGATGATCCATATAGGATAAAAAGGCCAAACTACAGATCTTTACTATTTGGGGTGGCTCATGAAGCAATGATTTTGGAGAGATTCTCACCATGAATGGTGATGGTATTTTGGTTATTTGTTTTTGTTATTTTTTTACAGAGACGAGCGGCTGACAATCTGCGGAGACACAATCAATATCAGGTGATTCTTTTTTTATCCTAAATTAATTAAGCTAAGTAGACTTCTCATGTTCCAGGTAGAGGCACTCTGATTACATTCAATAAAACTTATAATAGAAAATTCCGTTTTTCTGCTGTGCATGATATATTACCATCAATATTAACAAATGCTCCCGCTTACACTTTCGATGTATAGTTTATGGGCTGCACAGTGGGGCATATTTATCATATAATGGAGCGAGGGGCGAAGGCATATAATGGTGCCCCTGCCCTTCAGCAGCCACTGGATCTATCAGGAGGGTCTGACCTGGCATAGAATAGCGTCATATCCCATGCAGGTCATAGGCAGTGTGCATGCGTAGGGAAGAGTCGCACTCCATCATGGAATAAAGTTCACCTATTTTACGTTTTTGGAACTCTGAAGTGCTGCCTTTTATGTACTTATATTAGTTAGGGCTTGTTGCCAAGGACCTTGTGGCTTACCACCCAGCCACTTAAGGCTGTTGTGATGCTCTGGATTTTCTGTAATTTTTTTTTGTGATTGGTTTATTTAGTGCTAATACTTCTAAAGCTCCAGATAAGACCATAGTTTTATTGGCCCTGGAATAAAAAAAATAGTACAGTATATCCTTTTTTGAAGGCCATTTCATGTTTGGCCATTGTTCTATAGCTTGAGTATTTTGTATGTGTTGTTTTGCTGTTACACTAAATATTGGATTTATCTCATCTTATGTCAGGAGGTAATGAGGAATCTTGTTAAGAGATATGTGGCTGCAATGATCAGGGATGCCAAGACTGAAGAAGGATTGACTGAAGAAAACTTTAAGGTATCAGATGACATATTCTTTTAGATACGCCAATCTTCATTGATACATTGCATTTCTTTTTCCTTTTTGTGTTTTCATTTTTTTTGCTGCCTTCTAAATCTCCTATTTTTTCCTTTCACAGTGCTGTGTGAGGGTTATTTTTTTATAGGACAAATTGTACGTTATAAAAGCACCATTTAATGTTCATTGCAATGTACTGGGAAACAGATAATGGGGATTATTTACTAAGGGTCTGCGGATCGCATTTCCGTCGGTCTTCCCAACGTTTTCGGGGATTGCATGGCTGGGACAGGTATTTACAAGGGGATTGATTGTGTTGCACACGATCGGAATAGGGAGGCATGCCGTCACGCAGGATTTAACTTTAAAAATGTGTCGCAAGCCATGCACTTACATACACCTGAAACAAGAAGGTGAACTCCAGCGGACCTGAGCGGGGAAGCAACAGATGCAGGATATAGGTGATCTTAGTGATCTTAGTGGATCGACTTTTAATCAAAATCCATTTTAAAAATTCATAACTGTAGAAAAAACATGTGGCTGACGCGTTTTAAGTGTGTAAGTTACCCATTTAGTCTTAACCTGATGGATGGATGTCATCAAATTGATGAGGGGCACCGTAGCAATTGCATGTTGTATGTCATATAGAATTTTGTACTTGGTGACAGGTCCCTTTAATTCCATTAATCTGGAAAGTAAAGCATTAGAAAGTAGAGACAGTTTTCTGAAGAGCTGAAGTATTGTTATTCTTTCCTAAAATGACACAATCTTTTTCATTTTTCGTAGGAGCTAAAGCAAGATATTTCCAGCTTCCGTTTTGAAGTCTTAGGATTATTAAAGGGAAACAAGTTAAAGCTTCAAAACGCTAAAATGAACAATGTATCAGAGGAGGAGGAAGAGAAAAGCAAACCCAAAGTAAATAAGAGTCGAACACAGAAGAACACCTTCAGCTTCTTTGACATAACCACCATGATTCATCCCAAAGCGGGAGAGATAGCAGCCGATAAGCATAACAATGTGAGCAATGGTTCTGCCTTGCTAGCTTCAGAGGCTTCGAAGGAAAAGCCGAAGAAAATTCAATTTGCCAAAGACGTAAAAACTTTTGGGCTTTTTCACAGACATAAAACGTCTAACACAGAACAGAGTTCTTCTAAAATCTACTCCGTTTCTGAAGAAATTCTGGAGCCAGAGATATCTAGCCCAACAGAAAAATTATTGACATCTGTGAAAAGCCAAGAACTTACCTCTGAATTAAATGTTAACAAACTGGAAGAACAATGCATAGGGACTCATGGGACTATGGGCACCTTGGAATGTCTGTCATCCGAGCATTCTCCTAGTGGTTACACTTCAGCGAAGGAGAGTCCATCAGATAAAGTCAACCACACATTGAGTACAGACCTCAAGTCAGACATGAAGAGCACACCAGAAGAAGCCTCCACAGAAGAAGACACAACAACAAGACTGTGATGACCCTCTGTACATATTACATACCTATATTTTAAGTGCATTGGGAATATTTAACAATTCCTTACATGACTGATGAAAGCATTGTCACTTTGGGGCATAATGAGTCTGACCATTTATGACCGTCTATAGGGAATGGACGGCACAGTAAGGATTGTATGGTTTGCAAAAGAACAGTATGCTACTGAACTCTGTCTTGGCATTTAGGTTTTTGTTTTTGCAATAACCCATACAGTAACTATCGGTGTATAAGTATATCTATAAAGGTACCTTGATATGTTAGACTATGCAAAATTGAACGCATTGAGGAAAATAGTTGACTCTGTTATACAATATTTCCTTCTATAATGTATTGATGATGAAATTGTTCTCTGCATGGAATAAGACATAAAGCTCAGGGAATATTAGAGAACATAATCTTCTATGTACAGGGTGTTTAGTGTGTATTGCACAAAACCATATGGGAATTGAGGGTATGAACCATAAAAATGCAGCCTCACTTTATAGAGCTCTCGCTTCTTCTCGAGGGAGAGAAGATAATATGGACAGTATTCATAAATAGTGATTAGAGGACATCATAGGCCATTCTTCTTGTTAGTTATCCGTGTCTTCAGGATTTTGTAATGGAGTTGGATTCTTGGTTTATCTCACAGAATGGGACAAAAATTGCAGGGAATTTATCTTTTGAGATGCTGTCACATGAAATCCTGTAGAAGACATCATGGGAACAGATGAACTCTTTCTCCTCCTCGTCTTTTTCTATGTACTAATTCTGAGAATTTCCAATAAAAAGTTTTCACTTAAACCATTAATTTATCAACTTCTGGTGATCAAACCAATATTTAATGTATTCACACTAAAGGTTATGTCTACTCTCACTTCTGATTCCTATATAGATGTAATCTACATGAAGTATATTACCTTATATACTCGAGTATAAGCCTAGTTTTTCAGCACAAAAAATGTGCTGAAAAACCCAAACTCGGCTTATACTCGAGTCAAAAAATAAATATATCTAAACTCACCTTTCCGGCGACCCCTGTATATCTTCTGTGCAGCGGCGGCAGGCTATATACACTGGGGCAGGGTCTGGCAGGCTATATACACTGGGGCAGGGTCTGGCAGGCTATATACACTGGGGCAGGGGCTGGCAGGCTATATACACTGGGGCAGGGGCTGGCAGGCTATATACACTGGGGCAGGGGCTGGCTGGCTATATACTGGGGAGAGTGTGACCAATGCATTTCCCACCCTCGGCTTATACTCAAGTAAATAGGTTTTCCCAGTATTTGGTGGTAAAATTAGGGGCCTCGGCTTATACTCGGGTCGGCTTATACTCGAGTATATACGGTACCTTTAAGTATGTTGAATGACTAATGATCTAAGTATTCCGAATAATAATATACAGTAACTAGTTGAAAGCCTTGTGGACCACCAATCCCAAAACCCCATATAATACAGTGGGACTGCACATATTTCCTACATTAAAGGACATCTACCATCAGATAATCTGATGGTAGATGTTAATACTCACCTCCCCGTCCTGTCCCCATTCACCAATAACACTATTTTTTGCATCATTTAGAAGCACAGGATTGCATAGGTATAAAGGTTTGTAACCTATGCAGATGAGCCTGAGGAGCTGCGCTGAGTGCATCATGGCTCCACCATGAGGCACTCCTCCTCGGCCAATTGGCAAACCCACACAATGCTAAGAGAGCCGGTGACGTCTCGTGCTACGCGTGATCATAGTATTGTCTAACTACATTCTGCTTTGATTGCACGTAGCCCGAGAATAGCAGAGGGAGAGCTGGTGACATCGCCGACTCTCTCTTAGAATTATATGGGCGTTCCAATCTGCTGAGGGGGTTATAAATTATTTATCGGCATGTCAGGGGGGGAAAAAGCTTTGAAGAGGACCTGTCACCTCTAAAAACTGCACTAAAGTAGAGCAGCTCCTAGTGCTACAGCACTCCACTGGACTGTCCTCCCACTCCATATGCCAGGGGTGAATGCCTAGCTTAACGCGGCAGTCACCACCCCTAATCCTGCCCCTTATGAATACGCCTGACCGCTTACAGAGTGGTCCAGCGTCTTTCAATTCTGCAGTGATGCAGTTAATTACTTAATACTGCAGAGTACTTTTCGAGACTATTGGTGTGATAGTAATCTTGTGATTGCTTGAGATAGGCAGCAGCTTCTAACTGAGGTTTTTAATCTTTTTGGAGTGAAAAATCTACCCTAGACTATTATATTTTTTAGAATTACATGAAATATTTTTAGTCCTGACCCAATGGTTTTTTTCTGTCTTAGGACAGATTGGAATTCATTTGTGTAGATAGCCTTGGCAGTCCTAAAAGGGACAATCAATATGTAAGTAGTAAATGCTATAGGATTAGGCACTATACAATGGGCCACAAAAGTGGTGCACTATAGGCAGTTTACCTGTGAAGTGTGTAATTGAGCCATTAATTAATTAAACTGGTGCCCGCTGCACTGCTCCAGCATAGTGCACCAACTTTTTTTTGGTGCACCTTTCACATAGAACGTGCAACGCAATTCTGTTGAGTTGCAGTAATAAATGTGGTGCACAGTCCGAATCGGCACCGGAGCTCCCCTTTAGGTGCAGGATTTTGCATAGTACACATAGTACAACTGTGACACAACACTGGCGCAAACACTTCATAAATACATGTGCAACCAGTTTGTCAGACAGACAGACAAAGTCAGACAGGTGCAAACACTAATATATGTAGGCCAGTATCTTTTTTACATATTTCTTAAAGTGACTATATTTATGGCTATAATATATTCCCCTATCGTGATTTGAATGAACTAGATTTTCCAGTATAACTAGGTGGATGGAACAAGGGCAAGAAAAAATAATTGTTCTTTGGTGACGTGTTGATGTCCTTATGTCTGCTGTCGTCAACCAGTGACCTCAGTGGTCCCTGGAGCATCAATAGTGCACAGAGAGCCATTCTATGGGAATGGGGAACCTGATTTGCTTAAATTTTGCTGAAACCAGAATTTTAATTTTTATATAAATTTTCGTTGCCTATTATCTTTGTTACCTATATTCAGCAGTTTCTTTTCTGCCCCCTTCAGATTATCTCATTGTTGCAGTAGCTGCTTCCTCTCCCTGTGCTGACAATTCCTGGAGTCCGCAGTTTGTTTATCTGTTGGACTCCTGGGAGGGCAGGAGCTGCTGCTCCCTGCTCACAGGGGAGGAGGTCATGTGACTGTGCTTTCTCTGTGTATGTAGCAGAGCTGGATGCGTTTAGAGCTGTGGATACAGATGTCTCCTGGACAGAATAGTGAGGTACAAGATCTCCCCTGTTCTCTATCAGTTCCTCCATCCCAGTCTGTGATTCTACATAGCTTTCTCTGTCTTTCTCTTCACCTCATGCTGCTCCCTTCCCCCACCTTGCAGTTGCCACTTTGTGCACTGTGCAGATAAGCTATAACCCTTAGTGCTCAAACAGTGCAGCATATAGACTTCATGTAACAGGTTTCTTCGACTTGTTCCCAGCGATGAAAGCTGCCAGGCTTATAACCATATACATCTTGTATGTGCACTATGCAGTGTTCAGGAGATCTACATGTGGGAAACTAATAGGATTTAATGCTAAATTACTTTGAGAGAGAACACAAGGCATCATGGGATCTATGGGCAAGCTAACTGGCCTCAGCTTGAGGGCATAGACTGACAGATATTAGTCTTCACCCACTTCACCTCTGGGGAGAAAGATTCTTGTCAAACACTTTCAAAAAATGCCATAACTTTGGATAGAAAGGGGCATCATTCTGTTTGTTTTCAAAGGGGGAAACACATAATAATTTGGTAATAAGACTACATAACTTTACAGTTACACTTTGAAATAGCGGTTTCCCATCACAGTCTTGTCGAGCCCTGTGGAGATTAGGAATTCCTTCTGGAGACAATAGTAGGACATTCTTTATCAGAAGTGTGTGAGACCATTGCAAAACGTAGCATTCAAAGAATAAATAGAACCGAAAAATAAAGTATAAAAAATAGTTTACATAAAATTATATGCTAGCAAATTGGAGAATGTATATTAATGTATATAGTAGTAATACTACATCAAAATTAAATAATATTCCTCTAAAATTGCAAACTTGCCTCTATAGTATTTCACTATAAGAGATAAAAGTGCAAGCGAGCACAGTTGAAAATTTTGGCAGTAGACCAATATAGACTAATCTAAGACTTACATGCAAATGCAAGCCACAAATGTCAATATAAAATTCTCCTTGACCTTAGTGTAATGAATGAGAAGTCACTTCTTCCAGAATTTATGTATTTCTATATATTCAATTTACTGTAAAGAGGAAACATATCTGCAATATGCAGCAGAGATGCAATACACCTTGGTACTATTACGGCTTGGTACATGAGGCCTAATGTCTAATGCTCTATGATATGATGACGCAGGGACTATATCACAGGGACAAGGGTCATATTGTCAAAGCCAATGTAATAAGGGGGCATTTTATGACCTAATGTAAACCTCCCATAAAAGATCTGTAGTTGACCTTGAGACAACCCTTCAATATTCATGTTAAATTGTTACATTTCTGATATATTTTGCCCTTGACTGACTTAAAGGGAACCTGTCACCAGGAGACCCATTTGTAGCACTCCCCCAGTCCACACAGAGCATAGTACATACACTGCCAAAGAGTTTTTGTATAAAAAAATAGGTTTATTCGAAAAAAAGATATGTTATATATTAACTCTTAATGCCATGTGCTCTGTGATTAGGCACCTGGGAGTGGCTACAGAGGAACAGTGCCCTCCACCCTTGGGAAACCACTCCTCCATGTGTCCTTTTCAAATAAATGAATAGCTCCCATCACTAGGGATTGGCTGTAGCGTCGCCAAGCCAAGTGATAGAAGTTATTCACATATTTAAAAAGGACACATGGAGGAGCGGTTTCTGAAGGTTGGGGGGAAACTGCTCCTCTAAAGCCACTCCTGGGGGACGAGTGCCTAGTCACAGAGCACATGGCAGTGAAAGTTACTATATAACATATCTTTTTTTCTGCAAAACCTATTTTTTATACAAAAAAAAAGGTTACAGTGGGTGCACAATAGCACAGAGGCCGTTGCACATGGGTGGAACCATGCTGGACCAGAGTTACCATGGACCAGAGAACCAAGGTCAGAATTAGTTCATAATTACTTTTACACCACCTGAGTTGAAAATTATAAAAGGTAACTTAACCCTTTAAAAGTACCTCTGTTCAAAATCACAGAACAGAATCCACAGTGATATTACCTTTTTGTTTTTTGTTTTCTATCTTCATATTTATTGCCATATGAGGGCTTGTTTTTTTTTTTCTTTTGAATTGGCACCATTTAGGTGTGTTAGAGTGTTTCATAAACTTTTATGGTGGACTGCATGAATAAAATCTGTCTGTATAGTTTTTGCTTTTTAGTTTTTGTATGAGATTCACTGCGCATGAGAGATTTACTCTGGACGATAATGCTGTTGGCGATAACAAATTCATATATTTTTTGTTGTATTTTACTACTCTAAAACAATTTCTTAAAAAAAAATTATTTGAGGGAACCATGTTCTGAGACCCGCTAATATTTTATGTCAATGGAGTGATAGAACTAGTTTTATGTGGGCAAACTGTAGTTTTTATTAACTTAAGAAGCATAGAAATTTTTTTTTTCAGGTTTGGCCCTTTAAAACTACCTTTTTCTTTTATTATATTGAAAGTTTGGAATTAATAATGCTAGCAGGTTGGGTTTTATGGATGCAGCAATAGCAATTACATTTTTTTAATCCATTTGTTTTTCAATAATAGGGCAATGTCTGGAAAAACACAATAAATTAATACAAAATAAAAAGAAATTAGTTGTTATACCTTTAAAAGGGAATAAAAAAGAACGCAAAAAAGTGGATTGGAAGTCACACATCAAGGTTATAAAAATACCTATCTAGGATACAATTTCTAGGCCTTATCATTGTAATGCTGTATGATGACTGCAGTGTCACAATAAAAAAAAAATTCTGAACTTTTTTTGTTATTAATCCAAAAGGAACACACCTGATGTTTAGATATTTGAAATTTTGATATAATCTCTTGGGTCTATCCAACCACAATTCCCCACACTCTTTTTTATGTTCTAAATCATGTGAGATGATAAAATCTCTCTTACGGCATGGTCTGGCAAAAAGCTAGTTTGTCTGCAGGCAGAAAGACTAGAACAACATTGTGATGTCACATCCTGCTCATTCCGTCTCCCGAACTGCAGCAATGGAAGAAACCACTCTTCAAGCACACTCTCCTTGGGAGTTGTAGGCCATATGACTTTCTTGTAGCTATATCTGGGCGAGGGAGATGAAGATAAACTAAGATGAAAATGGCTTCTTTCATAGGAGAAGGTGACTTTTTGTTGGATGACAGGAGTTTCACCATCTGCTAGGACCATGCCAGGCAATTTTCTATGAAAAAACACTAAGTTCTCCTTTAAATCTATGTTCCAGAGGTGATAGGAAAACAACTCAAACTGTCACCTGTCAAATACAAGCTGTGGATGCCCCAGCTTATACGATAAAGTATATTTAGTGTTATCGATCGAGTTGTTGTACTATTAAAGTATAAATACTTGAAGTAATTTACAAGATCGCTCTGTTATCTTCTTGAAATGTCTTTTCTTTTTACTTTGATTTGGAATCATAAGGTCAAGAGTAAAAAAAATCAGTAATAAAAAAGCATCATTGTGGATTGTTTTTAATTACTTTATATAGGTTTTGTCTAAACCAATGAATTTACTGACAATTATGTCTGGAAAGTGCAGTCAATAAATAATTAGTCATTGTTTCAATTCAACAGACTGTTCAGAGACATAGACACACTTGAAGGAGTTGCTTGGCAGAAAATTGAGACAGTAATTAAACATTATTGAATTATCCAAAGCAAAGAAAGATTGAAAGGGTCTATGGTATTCACCCTTTAAAGGAAATCAACCACTTAAAAAAAGTTTAAAAACATCTAAAGATACTCACCTATGCTCCTCGTGATGTTGATCCCGGCAATGGTCTTCTCTAAGCTTGACACACACCTGGGTCATCTAGAAAAGAAACTTATAATTAGCATCCCAGAGAGTGAGGACAAGATGTCCGACACTCCGGGCTGCTAATGATGCACGCCCCCTTCACAACGTCACCTCCCCCTCCAACATAGGAGAGGGAGGTATCACACAGGAGGTGTGAATTTACACCTTTCGCTTGACGTCACTTCCCTCTCCTAAGCTCACAATATGGGAGAGGGAGATGCGGGGATGTGCATAATTAGCAGCCTGAAGCCCTGGACATCTTGTCCCTGAGCTCCATGCTGCTAATTATAAGTTTCTTTTCTAGATGTGTCAAGCGTGGAGTAGACTAGTGCCAGGTTCAACATCAAAAAGAGTGTAGGTGATTACATATAGATGTTTTTTTTACATTTTTTAAGAGGTTGATTTCCTTTAACCTTAATGTAATGGTTTGGACTTTGTTACAGAATCAGGAACAGCAATAATGTTTAAGCTTAGAGCAGAAGGTGTGTGCAGATATCAAGCATACAGAAGCAAAAACAACCAAGCAACAACCTACACAGTGGATCAGCGTTGCCCCGATACCAGAATTTTCAGTGTCATACGAAAGCAGGAAAGCAGTAGGGATCAATACGGTACTTTTCACAAAAATAAAAAAGCGTTATCTGAATTCAAAATGTTTATACATACATAAAAGTCTGGTAGCTTCTGCTTGAGCACACCTAACCCTTTGAAGCTTTGCTTACACACTGCATTTTTAAATGCAACACAAGTGCCGCAGGGAGGAGTTTGTCTTCATTGCAGCTGTACAATACAGAATTTATATGACATCATTAAGTCCGCCATACAGTGCAAAATACAGCATTCATATGACGTCATACAGTGTACAATACAGGAATCGAGATACGATGCAGTGCAACATAGTACTGTCACATGTACCCTGCATGTTTACATCACATAAACTCACAATCTTGGTGTGAATACAGCCATATTAAGCATCCACAGTGACGTTACCGCTACAAATGTGACCCGTGTTGTGGGATATGGCAACCATGACCTGAATATTTTTACATTTTAGAGTAATTTCCCTATCTGATCCCATCCCACGCCTCCACATTATTGTACATGCACCTTAATAACACAGAGCACAGCCCCACCACCTGTGACCACTTTCTCTGGGGTACAGGTAAGCCCATGCTCTTCACTACTCACAGATCCACAACATGACCGCCCGCTTAGGCACGCTGATGATGCATAGCAGAAGGAGCGGGCCCCAGCCATTCTTAAGCTGTATCCTCATACCAACACCAGAAAAACAGCAATACCCACAGCTGACTGCACCCAGGGCACAAGAATAACCATCCATACAGCTTTTAGCCTAGAGTTGTCACAGCTACTTTCCATTTTCTCGTGGCACCAAGCTGGGGACAGGAAGATTGCAGAAGAGGAGGCAGGATTGTTAGAAGAGATGGTAGAGGAGTTGGTAGAAGAGATGGCAGAAGTCAGAGCCATCATCTGTTTCAGATGATGGTCTGTAGTTCCCGGATCTGGCCCGTAATCGACCCACCAGAAGCTGCTGCTGCTCCTCGAGCACGTGAACATCATGGCTGCTGCTGACTTTGCTCTCTTTATCCCCCTCATTGCTGCACCGGTTGCCATCCACAAAACATACAGTTCCTGCATGACTTCCATGCACCGGGGCCTCACACTAAACCCAGCAGCGCACTCTCCTCTCCTGGAGTCAACACATAGCGGCTCTCGCAAGCCCTCTCCACCTCTAAAGACTAAAAGGGAATTATGAATTTAGACAGGCGCTTTGTGCACCAGTCTTATTCATTGGCAAAAGTGCAATACGACATGCCGTACCTACCAAGAGGTCTGACCTGTCATAGATTTTGGCAAAAAACCTGCACCATTTTTTATCCTGATTTTTGTCCATGACGTCCCCTTTTTGCAAATGTGGTGAAAAGTAAATATTTCCATGCCATGCACCAGGAATTGCATTAAGGACCAAAGCTGGTGGACAAGGTCAATGATATACTGGTCCCAATGATAGATATTCCTGGCCTACACTTCAGGAAGCTTGGCAGGTTCACTTTAAGTGATAAAAGTTATCTATCCCTTAAAAATCAAAGGGTTATATACATTTCTTAAATATTAATGTACAATACTTGCGCCTACTCCAACACAAATAGTTTATTCTTTTTGCCACATTATGATAGTGCGAAGGAGGATGATGAATCCGCAGTGACAGCCGGAATACCTGTGGGAAGATCTATTATACTTCTAGAAACAAGTGGTGAACATTATTTCTTTTCCTTATCTTCTATGGCTGTCATCACATTTAAGAAGAACACCTAGATTTCAGTCACTAAATATAGGCAAGCAAAACGTGATGTCTGATATGATCGCTTTTCCTTGCTTCATCTTGCTAAATTAAATGCAGTATAAAGACAATACTATGAAGGGGGGTCACTTACTTTTCCCTTTTTTTCTCTTATATTTTCGACTTTTAAATTATAAAATACATTTGCAGATTTGTGCCAAAATTTTAGAGTTTTCCAGTCTCTCCAAAGTTAGATGCACAAGAATTTTACAGTGTTGTGCCTAATATTTCTTTAAAGTCCACATGTGGATGCATACATTTTTAGAAATTTTTTGCAGCTTTTGTGGGACTTTTTTTAAAAACAAACCAACAGACACACATGCCTGATATATCAACATCTAAGCAAAATATGCAAAGTTTTCCAAGATGGTTGTCATGGGTGCTCCCGCGATCCCTGACTTGGATTGCGGGCGCATCCGTGCTCCTCCGTGTGCCCCCGCTGCAGCCCGGTCACTTCACTCACCTCTCCCGGCTCCTGCTCTTCCCCGGACTGCCGTGCGTGCGCGTCCCCGCCACCTAGGGCGTGCGTGCGGCTCCTGCCGAAAATTTAAAAGGCCAGCGCACCGCTAATTGGTGCACTGGCTGAACACCTCACCTTTAAGAATCCTGCCTCTTCCTGTGTCCGCTGCCGTATCTTTGTGCCTCACAGCCTAAGAGAAAGCTTCCTGGTGATTATTGCTGCGTTCCTGTGTATTCCTGCATTCCTGTGTATTCCTGCGTTCCTGTGTATTCCTGCATTCCTGTGTGTTACCCAAGTTCCTCCGTGTTGCTGTGTTCCTGTGTTTCCGTTCCCACCTGCCTGGACCTCCCATTGCTGACCCCGGATTTGGACTTGACCTTGCATCTCTGCCGCCTGCCCTGACCCTGTGCCTGGACCTGACCATGAGACTGTCTTCTGCTAAGGTACCTCAACCTCGGCTGCCACCGTGGGCTAGTCGCACCTGTGAAACGCCCTGGTGGTAACCTGCCGCAGCAAGTCCAACCCGCTTTGCGGTCCCAGGTGTCGGCTAGTTCCATCTCCCACGGTGGTCCAGAGGATCCACTGATCCTGACAGTGGTATAAGGAAAACCAAGCCTCTTTTAGCTACCTTGTAAGGAATAGATATACTGGTTTGGTTTTAATCCCACATCATGTCATTAGGCTTATTGTAGGTCATGCTTGATGTCAAGGGAGCTGCCTTACAAGGTAGCTAAAAGAGGCGTGGTTTTCCTTATACCATCTTGGAAAACTTTGCATACTTTCCCAGAATCTCCCTAGTGGAGCATCCATGGCTATAAGGTCCTCTTCTGTCTTCTGAAGCTCCGACTCCATCTTCAGGTCCTGCAGCGTTGCACACACCATAACACCAGCCATTTGCCGACATCATAGTGTGTGTTAGTGATGGGAATTCCGGCTCTGGATCATTAGGCTCCTCTCAACTAAGAAGAGCCGGCTCTTCTGGCTCCTTAACGGCTCCCTATTACATGTATAATAGAAGCCGCAGTCCAGCCAGTCCCTCAGCGGGTTAAAAAGGGTGTGGTCAGCTGCTAAGGGGCAGGGTTAAGTCAGCGATCAGCTCACCGTTGTTCACGTAAAAGAGCTGGCTCTTAGTGCCGGCTCATTCACAAACGATGCATGACTAGGGTGTGTGCAGCCATAGGCACACTCTGTGATGTAAGCACGTGGCTGACGTGATGGTATATGCAACGGCACCGCACGGGGACCCAGAGACCGAGCAGGAGCTTCAGAAGACAGAAGAGGACCTGTGGAGGTTTTGGAAAGGTGAGTACAGAGGGTTTTTTTTAATGGGCTGGGCTTAGGGGGCTGCTGGCTATATACAAGGGGGGAAGGTAATTGCTATATACTAAGGGGACAGGCACTGGCTATATACTAAGGGGGCACCAGCCATTTGCCGACATCATAGTGTGTGTTAGTGATGGGAATTCCAGCTCTGGATCATTAGGCTCCTCTCAACTAAGAAGAGCCGGCTCTTTTGGCTCCTTAGCGGCTCCCTATTACATGTATAATAGAAACCGCAGTCCAGCCAGTCCCTCATCAGGTTAAAAAGGGTGTGGTCAGCTGCTAATCAACTCACTGAGGGGAGCTGGATCCTGTTGTTCACGTAAAAGAGCTGTCTCTTAGTGCCGGCTCATTCACAAACGATGCATGACTAGGGTGTGTGCAGCCATAGGCACACTCTGTGATGTAAGCACGTGGCTGACGTCATGGTATATGCAACGGCACTGCACAGGGACCCAGAGACCGAGCAGGAGCTTCAGAAGACAGAAGAGGACCTGTGAAGGCTTCGGAAAGGTGAGTACAGAGGGTTTTTTTTAATGGGCTGGGCTTAGGGGGCTGCTGGCTATATACAAGGGGGGAAGGTAATTGCTATATACTAAGGGGACAGGCACTGGCTATATACTAAGGGGGCAGATACTGGCTATATACTTGGAGGCTGCTGGCTAAATACAAGGGGGCAGGCACCAGCTATATACTAAGGGGCTGCTGGCTATATATGAGGGGGCAGGCACTGGCTGTATACTAGGGGACATTGACTGCTTGCTATATACTAAGGGGAAGGCACTTGCTATATACTGGGGGGGGGTGTTATCTTTTGAGATGTGTCAATGAAATCCTGTAGAAGACATCATGGGAACAGATGAACTCTTTTAATCCTCGTCTTTTTATATGTATATTTGAGGGAAGTTCAATAAAAAGTTTTCAACTAAAACCATTAATTTTATCATTCTGTGATCAAGCCAATATTAATGTATTCACACTAAAGGTTGTCACTTTTCTCATTTTCTGATTCCTATATAGATGTAATCACATGAGTATATTACTGAAGTAGTTGAATGACTAAATGATCTAAGTGATTCCGGAGAATAATAATATACAGTAACTAGTGAAACCTTGTGGACCACCAATCCAAAAACGCCAATGTAATACAGTGGGATGTCTCTTATTCCTACATAAAGGACATATCCCATGATACCTGATGTAGATGTAATACGCACTCCCCGTCCTGTCCCCATCACCCATAACACATTTTTTGCATCATTTAGAGTCAGGATTGCATAGGATAAAGGTTGGAATCGATGACAGATGAGCCTGAGAGCTGCGTGAGGGCTCATGGCTCCACCATGAGGCATCCTCCCGGTCCGATGGAACGCCCACACAAATGCTAAGAGGACGGTGACGTCTCGTTTGCATAGCGTCATCATAGATGTCAACTAATATCTGGCTTTGATTGCCGTAGCACCAAGAATAGCAGAGTAGAGATGTAACCTCGCAGATCTTCTTAGAATTATATGGGCGTTCCAATCAGCTGAGAGGGTTATAAATCGGCAGAGTGCCTAAGGCTTGTTTGCAAAGGTTATAAAGTTTTATATCTATACAATCCGGCACTTCTAAATAATAAAAAGTTATTGGCGAAGGGGAAAGGGATCGGGACGTGAGTATAAACAACTACCATCATGTTAGCTGATGGTAAATAACTATATGGATGGCTCTTCCAGCTATGCAAATTACCAAAATGCAGAATAGAGTCAGTAAAGATAGTTTAAACCTTTGAATCAGTAGAATTGCATCACCAATCCTCTAATGACGCTGGTGTTCCAGTGAAACATGTCAGGGGGGAAAAAGCTTTGAAGAGGACCTGTCACCTGCTAAAAACTGCACTAAAGTAGAGCAGATCCGTAGTGCTACAGACTACAACTGGAGTGCCCTACTCCATATGCCAGGGGTGAAGCTAGCTAACGCGGAAGGTCACGCCCTAATCCCGCCCCCAAGGAAATGCCCGACCGCTTACAGAGTGGGTCCAAGGTTCTTTCAACTGCAGTGATGCAGTGTTTGTTAGCGTATCGGAGGTTTAGAAAGCGAGCCCCCCCACGCCCCAATATGCAGGTGTTTAGAGGTGAAGGTCCTCTTAAATTAGTCATGTGAGTACGCTGTTAAGTGTGATCACTGAGAGACACTTTAAAATTATTAGCAGATTACTTTTCGAGGACTATTCGGTGTGATAGTAATCTTTCGTGATTGTTTGAGATAGGCAGCAGCTTCTACTGCGGTTTTAATCTTTTTGGAGTAAAAAATTACCCATAGAATATTATATTTTTAGAATACATGAAATAATTTTTAGTCTGACCCAATGTTTTTTAGTCTTAGGGACAGATGTGGAATTAATTGTGTAGAGAGCCTGGCAGTCCTAAAAGGGACAATAATAGTAATGTAGTAATGCTATAGGATAGGCCATATACGATGGGCCACAAAAGTAGTTGCACTATAGGAAGTTACCTGTGGAAGGTGTAATTGAGCCATTAATTAGTAAACTGGTGGCCCACTGCACTGCTCGCATAGTGCACCAACTTTTTTGCGTGCACCTTCACATAGAAACGTGCCACACATATTCTGTGCGTTGCCGTAATAAGATGGGGCACAGTCAGAATCGGCACCGGCGCTCACCTTTGGGCAAGATTTTGCAAAGTACAACAGGTACACACTGTGACATAACAACTGCGCAACATTCATAAATACATGTGCAACAGATTGTCAGACAGACAGACAAAGTCAGACAGGTGCAAACACTATATTTGATAGGCCATGTATCTTTTGTTACTATTCTTAAAGTGACTTATTTATGGCTATAAATATATCCTAATTATGATTGAATGAAATAGAATTTTACCAGTATTAATAGGTGGAGGAACAGGGACAAGAAAAAAATAATATGTCTTGGGGACGTGTGGATTATACTTATGTCTGCTGTCGTCAACCAGTGACCTCAGTGCCCTGGAGCATCAATAGTGGCCAGAAGAGCCATCTATGGGAATGGGAACTGATTGCTTAAATTTGCTGAAAACAGATTTTAATTTTATATAAAATTTTCGTACTATTATCTTGTGGTCCTATATTCAGCAGTTTCTTCTGTACCATGTCGATTATCTCATGTTGCAGTAAAGCTGCTCCTCTCCTGTGCTGACAATCATGGAGTCCGCAGTGTTTATCTGTTGGATCATGGGAGGTCAGAGCTGCTCCTCCTGTTACAGGGGAGGAGGTTTCATGTGACTGTGCTTTCTTGTGTATGTAAGCAGAGCTGGATGCGATTTTAGAGCTGTGCGTTACGACTGTGACTGTCCTGGACAGAATAGTGAGGTTAGCAAGATCTCCCATGTTCTCTAGTCAGTTCCTCATTGCCCGATCTGTGATGTCTACATAGTCTTTCTCTGTCTTTCTTTCACCTCAGCTGCTGCCCTTCCCCCACACCTTGCAGTTGGCACTTTGCACTTGTGCAGATAAGTCATAACCCTATTGACTCAAACAGTGCGGCATATAGCTTGCATGTAAACTGGTTTCTTCCACTTTGTTTCCCAGCGATGAAAGCTGCCAGGACTTATACAGTATACATCTCGTAGTGCATCGATGCAGTGTCAGGAGATTACTTGGGAAATAATGGATTTATGCTAATTACTTTGAGAGAGAACCACAGGCATCATGGGATCTTAGGACAAGCTGACTAGGCCTTCAGTTGCGGGACACTGACTGACAGATAATTAGTCTTCACACCCTTCACCTGGGGAGAAAGATTTTGTCAACACTTCAGAAATGCCATAACCTTGGATAGAAAGGGCTGTGTCTGTGTTTTAAAGGGGGAAACACATAATAATTGTGGTAATGAAGACTACATACTTTTCAGTAACTTGAAATAGCGTTTCCATCAACGTCTTGTCGAGCCCTGTGGAGATTAGCGAATCTTCTGAGACAATCGTAGGACATTTTTTATAGAGGGTGTGAGACCATTGCAAAAACGTAGCTTCAAAAATAAATAGAATCCTGAAAAATAAAGATATAAAAATATGTTACATAAAATTATATCGAGCAAATGGAGAATGTATATTAGATGTCATACGTATAATACTACTCGATAATTAAAGATACCCTCTAAAATTGCCAAACTTGCCCTCTATAGTATGTTCACCTATAAGAGATAAAAGTGAAGCGAGCACAGTTGAAATTTTGGCAGTAGACCCATATAACTACTAAGACTGTACATGAAATGAAGCCACAATGCAATATAAAATTCTCTTAACCTTAGTGTAATGAATGAGGAGTCACTGTCTTCCAGAATTGTATGGTATATTATTCAATTTACTGTAAGAGGAAACTATCTGCAATATGCAGCGGGGGGGGGGGGGGGGGGGGGAGGTAGATGCAATACACCTTGGTAAACTATCGGCGGGTCCATGAGGCCTATGTCTATGCACTTGATATGCTGACGCAGGACTATACACAGGACAAGTGGTATATGTCAAAGCCTGTATAAGGGCATTTTCATGGAACCTAATGTAAACCTCCCATAAAGATCTGTAGTTGAACCTTTGAGACAAACCCCTTCAAATTTCCTGTTAAATGTTAATTTCTGATATATTTTGTCCCTGACTGACGTTCAACGGGAACCGCAACCGGCAGACCATTTGTAGCACCCCGCTCCCCAAGCGCTAGTACATACCTGCCAAGAGTTTTTGTGAGATAAAAAAATAGGTTTTATTATCGAAAAAAAGATATGTTATATCTTAACTCTTAATGCCAGTCTCGGCTTGATTAGGCACCTGGGAGTGGCTAACAGAGGAACACGTGCCCTCCCACCCCCTTGGGGGGAACCACTCCCCAGTGTCCTTTTCAAATAAATGAGTAGCTCCCATCACTAGGGATTGGCTGTAGAGGAGCAGGGGCGTCGCCAAGCCAAGTGCATTAGAGTCATTCACCTATTAAAAGTACACAACTGGAGGAGCGGTTTCCGAAGGTTGGGGGGAAACTGCCTCCTCTAAAAGCACCTCTGGTGGGTACGATGACAGTCACAGAGCACTCTGGCCACTTGAAATTACTATATAACATATCTTGTTTTTTGCAAAACCTATTGTTTTATACAAAAAAAAGGTTACAGTGGGTCCACACTAGCAAAGAGGCGGTCACTGGAGGGCATGCTTGGACCAGTTACCAGGAACAGAGCACCAAGGTCAGAATAGTTGGCATATTACTTTTCACCAACCCGAGTTGACATATAAAAGGAACTAACCCTTTAAAATACTCGGTCAAAACCCGAACAGAAGCCACAGTGGTATTACCTTTGGTTTTTCTAGTATTCATATTTTAAAAGCACAATTTTATTGCCATAGAGGGTCGTGTTTTTTTTTCTTTTCATTGGCACCATTTAGGTGTGTTAGTGGTTCATAAACTTTTAAGGTGGACTGCATGAATAAAAATCAATTCTGTCTGTATAGTTTTTTGCTTTTGATATTTGTGTATGAGATTCACTGCGCACGAGAGAGATTGACTTACTGGACGCTGATGCTGTTGGCGATGAACAAATTCTACTTATATAGGTTGTGGAGGGTTCACTACTCTAAAACAATTCTTAAAAAAAAAACTTATGTTGAGGGCACCATGTTCTGACCACGTAATATTATTCAGGAGTGATGAAAACTAGTTTATGTGGCAAACGGTAGTTTTATTAACTTAAGAGCAAGAAATTTTTGTTTCAGGTTTGGCCCTTTAAAACTACCTTTTTCTTTTATAGCATTGAAGTTTGGGAACGTAATAATGCGGCAGGTTGGGTTGTATGGATGCAGCAATAGCATTAAGTTTTGTAATCCATTGTTTTTTAATAATAGGGCAATGGTCGGAAAAACCCGATAAATTATACAAAACTAAATAATTATTTTACTTTAAAAGAGGAATAAAAAGAAGCAACAAGTGGATTGGAGTCCACACATCAAGGTTAAAAAAACCTGCCTAGATACAAATTTCTAGGCCTTACCATTGTATGCTGTATGATGACTGTCAGTGTCACATAGAAAAAAATTCTGAACTTTTTTTATACCCAAGGGAACACACTGTGTTTAGATATTTGAATTTGAGATTGTAATTCTTGGGTCTATCCACCACCTTCCCCTTACCTCTTTTTTAGTTCGAAATATGTGAGTGATAAAAGCTCTCTTACGGCATGGTCTGGCCAAAAGCTAGTTTTTCTGCAGCAGAAAGACTAAGAACATTGTGATGTCACATCCTGCTCATTCGTCTCCCGAACTGCGCAATGAAGAACCACTCTGCAACACCTCTCCTTGGGAGTTGTAGGCCCATTGACTTTTCGTTGTAGCTATATCTGGGCGAGGGAGTAGTAAGATAACTTAAATGAAAATGTCTTCTTTCGTAGGAGGAAGGTGACTTTGGTTGGATGCAGGATTTTTAACATCTGCCCCATAAGCGACCATGCCAGGCAATTTTATGAAACAAACGACTAAGTTCTCCGAAATCTAGTGGTCCAGAGGTGATAAGAAAAACGACTCCAACTGTAACATGTCAAATACAGCTGTGGATGCCCATTATACGATAAAGTATATTAGTGTTATCGATCGAGTGTTGTACTATGAAATATATATCTGAAGGATTACAGATGCGCTTGTATCTCTCCTGAAAGTGTTTTTTTTTTACTGTGATGGGGAATCAGAAGGTCAAAGTAAAAAAAGCAGTAATAAAAAAAGCTCATGTGGATGTTTTTAATTACTTATATACGGTTTTGTCTAAACCGATGAGTACTGACAATTTATGTCTGAAAGTGCAGTCAATAAAATAATTAGGTCATTGTTCATCACGACTGTTTCAGAGACCATAGACACACGTTTGAAGGATTGCTTGCAGAAATGAGACAGTTAATTAAACAGATTAGAATTACCAAAGCAAAGAAAGATTGAAAGGGTCTATGGTTATTCTACCTTTTGAAAGGATACTCAACCACATTAAAAAAAGTTTAAAAACTCTAAAGCAACTCCCTATGCTCCTTGTGATGTTATCCAGGCAATGGTCTCTCTAAGCTTGATTACCACACCGGGGTACTTGAAAAGTAAACTTATAATTAGCAACCAAGAGCGAGGACATACGTCCGACACTCCGGGCTTCTAATGATGCCGCCCCTTCAAACGTCACCTCCCTCTCAACAAAGGAGAGGGAGGTGTATCACGCAGGGTGGAATCTCCCTTCGCTTGACGTCAAATTCCTCTCCTAGCTCACTAATATGGGAGAGGGAGATGCGGGACTGCCTAATTAGCAGATCTGAACCCTGGACATCTCGTCCCGAAGCTCCATGCATGATAATTATAAGTTTCGTTTCTAGATGTGTCACGCATGGAGTGAATAGTGCCCAGTTCAACATCAAACGAAGATGTAGGTGTACATATAGATGTTTTTTTTACATTTTTTAAGAGGTGTTGATTGTCCTTAACCTTAAAGTAATGGTTTGGACTTTGTTACAGCATCAGGACAGCATCATGTTAAGCTTAGAGCAGAAGGGTGTGTGCAGTATCAAGCATACACAGTAAGCAAAACAAACCATCAGAAACCTGACCACGTGGATCAGCGTGCCCCGAGACCAGGGGATTTTCGTGTTCATACGAAAGTGGGAAAGCAGTAGCGTCGATACGTACTTTTGCACGAAATAAAAAAGCGTTAGTCGAATTCAAATTTTATAATACATAAAAGTCTGGTAGCTGCTGTCTTGAGCACACACCGAACCCACTATTGAAGCTTGCTTACACATGCATTTTAAATGCAACACAAGTGCCGCAGGGAGGGTTTATCGTTCATTGCAGCTGTACAATACAGAATTTATGGACATCATTAGTCCGCCAAGAGTGCAAAAAAACAGATTCATATGACGCATACAGTGTACATACAGGAATCGAGATACGATGCAGTGTCTAACATAGTACTGTCACATGTACAACTGCAGTTTTTACATCCATAATCACAATTTTGTGTACATTAAGCAACATATTAGCATCCACAGTGACGTTACGTACAAAGTGTGACCCGTGTTGTGGGATATGGCAACATACCTGATATTTTTACAGTTTTAGAGTAATTTCCACCATCTGATCCCACTCCACACCTCCGCATATTGTTTTTTTTTTACCTGCATCCTAATACACACAGAGCACAGCCCCACACCGTGCCACTTCTCTGGGGTACGGTGAAGCCAATTGCACTTCACTACTCACGATCAAACACCATGACAGGCCCACTTAGGGCGCGCTGATATGCGAGTGGCTAGAAGGACGGGCCCCGCACGATTCTTAAGCTGATCCTCAACCAACACAGAAAAACAGTATATCCCACAGCTGACTGCACCCCAGGGCACAGCTCACCAGCCGCATAGCTATGCCCACAGAGTGTTGACAGACCGCAGGCACAAGAATAAACCATCCAACATTGTTAGCTAGACTTTGTCACATCTGCTTGTCCTGTTTCGCTGGCTAATAGGCTGGGACAGAAGATTGGCAGAGAGGAGGCAGGATGTTAGAAGAGATGGCAAGAGTTGGTAGAAGAGATGGCAGAGGATGGTAGAAAGAGAGTGGCAGAAGTCAGAGCCTCACTTTTCAGAGATGGTCTGAGTTTCCGCGAGTCTGGCCGATTAAGCCATCGAGCTTGCTGCTGCATCCTCGGGACCTGAACATCATGGACTGCTGCTGACTTGCCTCTTGATCCCCTCGCTGCGGCACCTGTTCCATCACAAAACATAACAGTTTCCTGCATGACTTCCATGCCTGGGCCTCACACTAAACACAGCGAGCGCTCTCCTGCTCCTAAAGGCAACACATAAAGGCTCTTGCGAGCCCTCTCCACCTCTAAAGACTAAGGGAAATTAGAATTAGTCTTATCATTTGCACAAGGCAATGCAACTGCCGTACCTAAAAGAGGGTCTGACTTGCATAGATTTGGGCAAACAACCCTGCACCATTTTTCTGTACGATTTTTTGTCAATGTGATGTCTCCTTTTTTGCAAAAGTGGTAAAAGTAATATTTCCATGGCATGCCCATGAATTGACGTTAAGGACAAACTGGTGGCCAAGGTCAATGATACTCCTGGTGCCCAATGATAGATATCTGCCGGATACACTTCATACTCCTGCAAGTTTCACTTTAGTGAGTACAAATTTATCTATTCACTTAAAAATCAAAGGGGTATATACATTTCTTAAATATTAATGTATCAAGTACTTGCGCCTACTCCAACACCAATAGTTATTCTTTGCCACATTATGATAGTGCGAAGGAGGATATGAAATCCGCAGTGACAGCGGAATACCTGCGGGAAGATAATCTAGTACCTTACTAGAAAAAGTGGTGAACAGGATTGCTTTCTTCTTCTTAGTTCTCTAGCGGTCATCACATTTGAAAAAACACCAGATGTTCAGTACTAAATATAGGCAAGCAAAAACGTGATGTCCCTGATACTGATCGCTTTTCCTGCCTTGCATCTGCTAAATGTAACTGCAGTTATACAGACAATACTATGAAGTGGGGTTCATTTTTATTTTTCCTTTTTTTTTCTCTTAACTATTTCGACTTTCAAATTATAGATAATTTGCAGATTTGTGCCAAATTTTAGCGTTTTCCCAGTCTGCCCAAAGTTAGATGGTCACAAGATTTTACAGTGTTGTGCCTATATTTCTGTAAAGCCACATGTGGATGCATACATTTTTAGAAATTTTTTCTACTTATGTGGGACTTTTTTTTACTAAACAACTAACAACACAAATGTATGATATACTCAAGCATCTAACAAAATCAAGTTATCCAAGATGGGGTTGCAGGGGTGCTCCCCGCTTGTCCCGTCTTGTGATCCCGGGCGCATCCGTGCTCCTCGTGTGCCCCCGCGCGCCCGGTCACTTCACTCACCTCTCCTGGCTGCTGCTCTTCCTCGGACTGCCGTGCGCGACCGCGTCCCCGCCACCTAGGGCGTGCGTGCGGATCCGCCGAAATTTCAAAAGCCAGCGCACCTCTAATTGGTGACTGGCTGACACCTCACCTTACGAATCCTGCCTCTTCCTGTGTCCCGCCGGATCTTTGTGTTCTCACAGCTAGAGAAAGCGTCCGGTGATTCTTCCTGCATATTCCTGCGTTCAGTGTGTATTCCGCGTGCGTTGTGGTTCTGCGTTCCTGTGTTTACAACCAAGTTCCTCCGTGTTGCTGTGTTCCTGTTTTCCGTTCCCACCTGCCGCCTCCCGTTGCTGACCCCGGATTTGGACATGACTTCATCGTCTGCCGCCTGCACCTGACCCTGGTGCCTGGAACCTGACCATGAGACCTGTCTTTCTGCTAGTACATCAACCTCGGCTGTCACACTGTGGGCTAGTGCACCTTTGAAACACACTGGTGGTAACCTGGCCGCAGTAAGTCCCAAACGCGCTTGTGCGATCCCTGAGTTGTCGCTATTTCCATCTCCCGCAGTGGTCAGAGGATGCACTGATTCCTGACAGTGGTAATCGAAACCAAGCCATCGTTTAGTACCTTGTAAGAATAGATATATGAGTTGGTTTTAATCCACACATCATGCATTAGGCTTATTGTTAGGTCAACTTGAGTCAAGGGAGCTCTTACAAGTAGCTAAACAGGCGTGGTTTTCGTTACCATCTTTTTGGAAAACTTTAGCATATTTTTCCCAGGAATCTCCCCTAGTGGAGCAGCCTTGGCTAATAAGGCCTTTCTATCTTCTGATAGGCTATCGATGCCATCTTCAGGGTCTGCACCCCACTCGCATCCCCCCCCCCCCCATCCCCCTGCAATTGCAAACACCATTAACACCAGACATTTGAAGACATCATAGTGTGTGGTCGTGATGGGAATTCGGCTATGGATCATTAGGATCCTCTCCAACTAAGAAGAGCCAAGCTCTTTGGCTCCTTACGGCTACCTATTACATGTATAATAGAAGCGCGTCCAGCCAAGTCCCTTCATCTGGTAAAAAGGGTGTGGTCAGCGGCTAAGGGGACAGGGTTAAGTCAGCGATCAGCCACTAGAGGGGGCGTTCAGTTGTTCACGTAAAAAGAGCTGGATCTTAGTGCCGGGATAATCTCACAAAGGATGGCATGATAGGGGATGATGCAGCCATAGGCATAATCTGTGAGTAAGCACGTGGCTGCCGTGATGTATACTGCAACGGCACCGCACCGGGACCCAGAGGACGAGCAGGAGCTTAGAAGACTGAAGAGGAAATGTGGAGCTCTCGGAAAGGTGAGACAGGGTTTTTTTAATGGCTGGGCTTAGGGGGCTGATGGCTAATACAAAGGGGGAAGGTAATTGCTATATACAAGGGCTGCGGCTATATAGAAGGGGGCAGGCACTGGCTGTATCTCGGGGACATGACTGCGTGCTATATAGAAGTGAAGGCACTTGCTATATAATGACTCTGTATAATGGGAGGGCGGCTGGCTCTAAAGGGTGGGGCATTGTAGGGCCATATACTGGGGGGGGGAGCTGTGACCAATGCATTTCCCACCCTAGGCTTATACTCCAATCAATAGGTTTTCCCAGTTTTTTGTGTTAAAATTAAGGGTCTTTGCTTATACTCGGGTCGGTTTATACTCGAGTATATACAGCCGATACCTCATTTTATATATTTCTGTTTATACATATTTCCAATAGAAATTCAATGTGAGCAGTGCTAGCATTATTTTTTTTTTCTTTTAGATATTCTTCTGTTATCCTATTTGACATCATG
>CM033642.1:22815382-22827020 GCA_019512145.1 Engystomops pustulosus | reverse complement strand
TTTTTTGTGTTAAAATTAAGGGTCTTTGCTTATACTCGGGTCGGTTTATACTCGAGTATATACAGCCGATACCTCATTTTATATAATTCTGTTTATACATATTTCCAATAGAAATTCAATGTGAGCAGTGCCAGCATAATTTTTTTTTCTTTTAGATATTCTTCTGTTATCCTGTTTGACATCATGGACTTTCTGTAGCACGATCACATAGTTTTGTTTTGCCAATTTCATACATTGAAAACACTATTCTTAAAAAAAACATTCATTTAAATCATCAATTTAATTATTTATGACTTGGTACCATTGAACCGGTTTCTCTGCAGACCCATGCACCCTGGTTTCTGTAAATATTGATAGCCGCTGGTGAGTGATTAATTCAGCATCTATTTATTTATTCATTTCATTATTTTATTTCGGCTATTCCAGAATTATGAAATGGCTGGACCGTTTTTACAATTCACCTTCTGCCCCCTCCTCCCCCATTTATCCTCATAGACTGTAAAGCTTTATTATTATTATTAACTGCATGGCGCACATTGCAAATATTTTTGCACATTTTCAAAAAATGTGCAAATATAAGAGAAGAAAAAGAAAGATAAATGACCCTCTAGGTGCAGGGAAAACCGTTCTACTAGATGTAGATGATGTGGCACATTTACTAAGAGAAGTGTGTATAGTGCAGGGTGCGCCAGATTCAGGATTCATGACGCACCTTCTTCAAGAATCTGGTGCCTCTGCACAGCTGCTACATGGTGCACCAACTTTTTTGTCGTGCACCTTTAACTTGGGGTATGTGACAGAATTTACATGATAAATCTGGCGCTCGGTCCGGCTGAGCCCCGGAACGCCCCCTAATTTGTGTCATGGGAAGAATAGTGCAGCTGCACCACAAAATGGTTGCATGTGACCAGGGGTGTACCAAGCCTGTCTGCTGCCTGAGGCGAGCCATAGAGAGAGAGTAATATATAAGGAAATGTCAGGACCAGATCCATCATATTGGTTTGATGTGAAAATAAATCAATGCATAAAGAGTACCACCATGTAGTATAAAATGCATACAGCGTACCACCATGTAATACAAGATAGATACAGTGTACAGCCATGTAGTATAAAATTCATAGAATACCGTCATGTAGCAGAAAACATATACAGTCAGGGCCCCCATTGAATGTAGTCCAGACAGAGAACAGTAGTATACCCCCCAAGCCAGCAATGACTGTATACAGCTCCCCCCAAAGCAAGCAATCACTGTATACATATATATCACACACACACACATCACAAATTTCACACATATATATATATAAACCTATTTCATGTTATACCTGTATATACAGTATACACGCATTACACCTATATCTACACCCTTTACATGGTATACCTGCATATACACATACATGGCACCTATATATACACATCTATTCCATGTTATACCACTATATACACACATATATAATACATTACACCTATATATACAGTTATTACAAGTCATACACATTACACCTATATATACAGCTATTACATGTCATTCCTCTATATACACACGGATGACACCTATATATATATAAATGTGTATGTATATATATATATATATATATATATATATATACAGCTATTACACGTCATACCTCTATATACACATGCATTACACACACACACATATATATATTCTGCCCCCTCCTCCCCCATTTATCCTCATAGACTGTAAAGCTTTATAATTATTATTATTATTATGGTATATCAGACGCAACACTGCATGGCGCACATTGCAAATATTTTTGCACATTTTCAAAAAATGTGCAAATATAAGAGAAGAAAAACAAAGATAAATGACCCTCTAGGTGCAGGGAAAACCGTTCTACTAGATGTAGATGATGGGGCACATTTATTAAGAGTAGTGTGTATAGTGCAGGGTGCGCCAGATTCAGGATTTATGACGCACCTTCTTCAAGAATCTGGCGCCTCTGCACAGCTGCTACATGGTGCACCAACTTTTTTGTCGTGCACCTTTAACTTGGGGTATGTGACAGAATTTACATGATAAATCTGGTGCACGGTCCGGCTGAGCCCCGGAACGCCCCCTAATTTGTGTCATGGGAAGAATATTGCAGCTGCACCACAAAATGGTCGCATGCGACACAAATGTGGTGCAGACACTTCTTAAATACCTGGACAAGCAGTTTGCAACCAAAAGAACATGCAAAGTCTGACAGAAAACCATCCCTTAGTCAATGGGACTTATTAACGGACTTGACCACTACAACATGTCACTTCATGAGGAGCCACCACTGCCACAAGTCGCTTCATGAGAAGCCATCACTGCCATAAGTCACTTCATTAGGAGCCACCACTGCCACAAGTCACTTCATTAGGAGCCACCACTGCCACAAGTCACTTCATGAGGAGCCACCACTACAACATGTCACTTCATGAGGAGCCACCACTGCCACAAGTCACTTCATGAGGAGCCACCACTACAACATGTCACTTCATGAGGAGCCACCACTGCGATAAGTCACTTCATGAGTTGCCACCACTGCCACAAGTCACTACATGAGGAGCCACCACTGCCACAAGTCACTCCATGAGGAGCCACCACTGCCACAAGTCGCTTTATGAGGAGCCACCACTGCCAAGTGACTTTATGAGGAGTCACCACTGCCACAAGTCACTTCATCAGGAGCCACCACTGCCACAAGTCACTTCTTGAGGAGCCACCACTGCCACATCCTTGTAGATACTCAACTCACAGAAAGAAATGCAGCAACTCAGCCTTGAAGTAGAGACTATGTAACATTCCAGTATGGGCACATTAAAGGGGATGTCTGGAGGTTGAAACATGGCGGCTTTCTTCCAAAAACAGCTCCTCTCCTCATGGTGGTTATTTATGGGGCGCCGTTTGTTCACAATGTATTCTGTGCAACAAAATGTATTCAGTGGCACAAAATTAATTTAGTGATCACAGAATTCATACTATGGACACCGAATTCAAAGTTGTCATCACAAAATCAGTTTTGTGCTCACAAAAGTAATATTTATCGACCCAAATTGCCTTTTGTCATGACAATAATCATTTTTGTGTACACAAAATCAATTAGACTTTTGCAGAATGCACAAAAACAATATTGTGATGCAGTTTATTTTGTGTGATCAGAATGTATTTTGTGTCACACACAATATTATTTTGTCACACGGAATTCATTGGGGGGGGGGTACTTGCGCCACAATTCTGGCAGCTCTGTGCCAAAAAAAAACTGTGTGAAAAGCCTTACACCACATTTATCAAGACTTTTTAGACCTGTTTTTAGCCATTTTCCGACTTGTCCGACTAAGGGTGCGTGGTCACCGGGAAAGGGGCGTGGCCTATTTGGAGTTTAGACCACTTTAAAGTAGGTCTAAACTGGAAACCGACAGTCTTATCCTGCACCAGATTCATTAACACAGTGATAAATCTGGCACAGAAAATGACTAGAACCTGATGGAACCTGCGAAACATTGACAAATCCCCCCCGTTGTGTTCACACAGAATTCATTACGTAACACAAAATGCATCTGCAAAATCCTCCAAACTTCTCTCTTGCTCTGAGCTGAGGATGCTGCTGATTGTTTTGTAAATAGAAGGTCATGAACTGTAAATAGAGGGAAACCTGATTACTTTTGCTTGTGTGGTTAGTTTGGTGTTTAGTCGCAAAACTGGTGCAAAAACAGTCTGGGGAGAAGACAAAGATGTCTTCGAGGTAAACCATGACACAGGAGTACAGCAGATCCCTGAAAATGTCATTCACAAACTCCTGGAAGACAGCGGGAGCATTACATAGTCCAAATGGCATCACTAAATATTCAAAGTGACCATTGCGTGACCGCCAAAACGCGTAGGTCTGTGTATTATACTCTTTGGATACGTGTTCTCAGTTTTATATTGTGTATTCAATGAAAGAGAATCTTTACTACGAATGTCTTGCGAGATGGTATTTTGTAGTACAGAAGTCAGTCTATGCCTGCACAAGTCATTAACACAGTGAATATCGGGCGAGAAAGAATAGGTGTTTCCCCACTAAACTGGCCACCGGAACACCATTGATAATCCCCCCATGTTGTGCCCTTAGACCGCCATTATAGTAGAGCTATTCGCACTCGCTGCACAATTGTTGCTGATCTTTTGCTGCTTTGGGACTGCATGGCTTACTGCAGCACAGGTTACGGATGTTATGCAAATGCACTTTCTGATCCTAGCTATGAATCTGGCTGTCTGGCGCACAAGCCCAGTTTGCTGCTCCCCTGACAGTACTATTCGCTGTTATCAGCCAATTATGTAATTAAATGCCTTTCTAAGGAGGAAATAAAATTGACATGTAACCATCACATGTGAATGTTTGTCTATCATTGTGCTGAAAAGGGAAACTTTCATCGGAGGAGGCATCCAGGACCAGCCTGTAGAGAGCTCTCTTTAATTTGATAGGCAAAGTGTCAAATAGCTTCTAATTTGTATATCATTAACATTACCCTTAACGACTTGCCCTTTTTTTTATTTCTTTCCAGTTTTTCACTCCACACTTGTAAAATCGATAAACTTTTTTATTTTTTACATAAAGAGCTGTGTGGGGCCTTTTTTCCTGCATACAAATGTAAATAAATAGTGATGGTACTTTAATATTCCATGCCTTGTACTGGGAAGCTGGAAAAAAAAATTACCAATGCAGTGAAAATGTGTGAAAAAACGCATTTGCCCTGGTTTCATGTGGGCTTGATTTTTAACGGCTTCACGGCCTCGCCACAAATGAACAGGTCTCCTTTATATTTTGGTTCGGTGCATCTCGGGGATAACAAATTTATATAGGTTTTATAATGTTTTCATACATTTACAAAAATTTAAACCTCCTGTATAAAACAACTTTTTCATACTTCATTGTATGGAGCTGTGGGTGGTGTCATTTTTTGTGCCTTTGATTTCAATGCCATCATTTTTAGGCCTGTACAACACTTTGATCCCTTTTTATTGAATTTTTGACATTTTTCAAAGTGGCAAAAAAGTGCCATTTTCAACTTTGGGCGCTATTTTCCATGCAGGGGTTAAACCGTTATTATATTTCGATACATTGGACATTTTCAGACGCAGGGATACCTAATCTGTTTATGAATTTTACTGTTTATTTATATTTATATGACTTCTAGGGAAAGAGGGGTGATTTGAACTTTTAAGTTTTTTTGTTATAATTTTTTTAAACTTTTTTTTTTAATTTTTATTTTTACTAAATTTCTCAGACCCCCTGGGGTACTTTAACCCTAGGTTGTCTGATCGATCCTACCATATACTACCATACTGCAGTATGGCAGCATAAGGGGATTTTCCTCCTCATTCAATACAATGTGCATTTAGCACATTGTAATGAATGAGTTAAAAGACTGTCATAGCAACGGATTGCGGCTCCCGTCATGGGGAGCGACGATCTTCGGCAAGATTGCGACGCCCATGTAAAGCTGCCAGCGATCGGTGGGATAACAGCTGCGATCGGTGCTAGCATATTGCAGCAAAGACTTACCGGCTATGGAGAGGGCTCAGCCGTGAGCAATCTCCATGCACCCGCACCCGACGCTCCCCGTACTATTACGGCACGCGTCGGGAAGGGGTAATAGGAAACCTACTATGAGGATTCTACTATCAGAAGTAGATGTGATGGTAGATTCCACGTGGTAGGTTTCCTTTAATAAATCAGAAAGTTTGGTATCAGACTGCATTTACACACCCCTCCCCTCTCTGTAGAGATGCGTGGGACACTGACGTACAATAGAGGGAAAGAAAAAACATGTTCTATCATTTCCCCATGTACAGTGCGGTACGATGCCACACGTGTGCGACACCATATCCCTGCCGGGAACCTATTGCCGTCTATGGGGACATATATATGGAGTTCGTATATATTTGTCCCTACAAATACAGTGTGAATTCACCCTTATATTGTATATCTGTATGAACTTTTTATATCTAAAGCCCCAATTATAACTACAGAGCCAACCTGCAATATGACAGAGTGGAGGCGATCAAGAATTATGCTGAACTGCCCCCTACTGGCAAGTTTTGTGAATTTCATTATAAAACGAGAGGTTGCATTATGTGAACTTTCAAATTTTAAGCGAAAAACAGAAAATGTTGTGTGGCGCAAAGACCTTGTACATATGAGGTGATAATAAAGCAACCACATAAGTCAACAAAAATGGTGTCAGTTATGTTAATGGAGTATTTAAAGTACTTCTTGTATCCATTATAACACACACTGGGGGCTTCTGTTTCTAAAACCTTGGATTTGGATGTTTTTATCGATATATTATAGTTGAGTTGTTCTTTTCCAATTCTCATTTTTACTATGATAAACCAGTTTGGCAATGAATTTTAGTGCTTGTAAAATTTCCTATTCAGTGTAAACTGAATCTCAATTATGAAAGACAGTAAACTCTCCCTACCATGAATTCCTGTCCACCTACTTAAAAGTTCTCTGTCACCTACTGCTACACCATTAAACTATCAGTATGAACGCACTAGCTATAGCATGCAAACATTCAGCTCTGTATGTACGCAGTCTATAGTGTCATTATGGGGGGGCCAGCATCATACACAGGTGCATAGAGTGCCAGCCTGTGATAAATGTCCCCCCAAGGTTTCAGCTTTTACAGAGCCTGAGACCGGGGCACCTGAAGTGATGTTTACTAAGCAGCCTCTAAATTGACTCATCTCAGACAAATAGTGAGTCATTTTTCATACGACTTTGGAGGCGATTCTGATGGCACTGTAAGTTTACCGGAGTAAAAGCTGATGACAGAAGCCCTTATAGAAGATATAGAGGACAAAGGAGAATGTGACAGCAGGTCCGGACTACGTAGAGCATCTTTGTAGTCTATATCCATGGGACCTGTAAGAGCTTATGTTCCTGTATACCTCCATACCAATGCTGCAGGTTTTCTGTATTTTGTTGCATTGATTCATTTTGCATCTGTTATTTCATATCTTGGTGAGTGATTCTCATATATTTCATTGTGAATGTGATACTGCAGGCTTTTCTGTTCTTTTCATGATGTACAATGAAAGAGCCTTCAGCTTAAGTCAGACATCTTTATCTGAGATTGAGATATTCCTGCCTTGAATTAAATGGAGTTCTATAGTTCTGTCTTTGAAATGCTTCAAGGACACGTCAGAATACCATGAAACCTGAACATTTATCATGAATCACAACCAACCAGAATGAATCAAAATCGAAGATTTGGCCAGTGATAGGGTTTGTTCTGAGGTGACCACACGCAGGACCATTACTAGCCTTTTTGTTGCCTGAGAGGAAAATTGAAATGCTGCCAGCCCCCCTGCCCCGCATGTGCCAACTTTGGACTTTGGTAAACATGCAAAAACGCACCAAGAATTGTCCAAAAAACGCACGTTTTAGGTGGCGTTTAGGTGGCGTTTTGAACGTGCTTTGAAAAACGCATGTGTTTTTGACAGGTTTGACAAATTATCTTAATTCAAACTGATCAAAAATGCATGCGTTTTTTACGGACTGCTTAAAAACAGACCAAAAATGTGTTCAAAACACCACGTGTGGCATCACCCTTACTCTCACAGTTGACTTCTGACACCAGATTTCTGACTTTACTACCCTACTTCTGATTCTTTCCCTCTGATTTCTGACTCTGATTCTTGACTTTCGACACCTGACTGATCCATTTCATTTCAAGAAGGGGCCATTCTTAGTAATTAAAGTTTTTCTCTATAATTGGGGTACTACTCCCTAAGCATCTGATCCAATATTAGTTTTCAGGAGTTGCCTCCACAGCAAGTAACCTCCTCGCAGTGTGCTTGCACATGCTTTTTGATCAATATTTCAATTTACTACACATGTGGCTTACAGTAGATTGAAAGAGAAGAAAAATAGCCGAAAACTGCTAGTGGGATTTTAGATCGGATATCACTAGGGTTTATTATGCTGTAGAGTTTTTACTGCCAGATGCTTATTGGTTTTGGAGAGAAAATAAAGTTTTGTTGCTTGCACCACATCTTATGTCCTATCTGCAGGCAGCATGTTATAGAGCAGGACTTTCTTAGTAGATTGTACACTCACTGGCCACTTTATTAGGTACACCTGTCCAACTGCTCGTTAACACTTAATTTCTAATCAGCCAATCCCATGGCGGCAACTCAGTGCATTTAGGCATGTAGACGTGGTCAAGACAATCTCCTGCAGTTCAAACCGAGCATCAGTATGGAGAAGAAAGGTGATTTGAGTGCCTTTGAACGTGGCATGGTTGTTGGTGCCAGAAGGGCTGGTCTGAGTATTTCAGAAACTGCTGATCTACTGGGATTTTCACGCACAATCATCTCTAGGGTTTACAGAGAATGGTCCGAAAAAGAAAAAACATCCAGTGAGCGGCAGTTCTGTGGGCAGAAATGCCTTGTTGATGCCAGAGGTCAGAGGAGAATGGGCAGACTGGTTCGAGCTGATAGAAAGGCAACAGTGACTCAAATCACCACCTGTTACATTCAAGGTAGGCAGAAGAGCATCTCTGAACGCACAGTACGTCGAACTTTGTTATAAAGCAGGGAAGCCGAGCAGAGTATACATTGGGGCAGATTTACTTACCCGGTCCGTTAGCGATCCAGCGGCGCGTTCTCTGCGCTGGATTCTGGTCGGGCCGGGATTCAACAAGGTAGTTCCTCCGACCAGGTGGCGCTGCTGCTCTGAAGTTCCCTGAAATGCACTGAAGTTCACGATCTTATCCTGGATGAAGGTGAGTGCAAGCTCCGCGACACAATTTCCTTTTTTAAATGCGGCGGTTTTTCTGAATCCATCAAGTTTTCGTTTGGCCACGCCCCCCGATTTCCGTTGCGTGCATGCCGGTGCCGATGCGCCACAATCCGATCACGTGCGCCAAAATCCTGGGGCAATTCAGGGGAAATCGGCGCAAATCGCGAATCGGGCCCTTAGTAAATGACGCCCATTGTGTTATATCTGCAAGCAGCATGTTATAGAGCAGGGGGAGCTGAGCAGATTGTACATTGTGCCCTATCTGCAGGCAACATGTCGTACAGTAGGACAAGCTCTATGATTGAACATTGAGTTCTATCTACTTACAGTATGTTATAGAGCAGGAGGAGCTGAGCAGATTGTACATAGTATGATTGTGCATAGTGTCCTATCTACAGGTAGAATGTTATGGAGCAGGGGGAGCCGAGCAGATTGTACATTGTGCCCTATCTGCAGGCTGCATGTTATAGAGCAGGAGGAGCTGAGCAGATTGTACTTTGTGCACTATCTGCAGGCAACATGTCATACAGTAGGACAAGCTCTATGATTGAACATGGAGTTCTATCTACTTGCAGCATGTTATAGAGCAGGAGGAGCTGAGCAGATTGTACATAGTATCCTATCTGTAGGTAAATTGTAATAGAGCTGGAGAAGCAAATTAGTTTTACATAGAGTTCTACGGCGTGCAGAATGCTATATAGCAGAAGGAGCTGAGCAGATTGTGCATAGTGTCCTATCTACAGGTAGAATGTTATAGAGCAGGAAGAGCTGAGCAGACTGTACATAGTGTCCTTTCTGCAGGTAGAATGTTATAGAGCAGGAGGAGCTGAGCAGATTGTACATGGAGCCCCATCTGCTCACAGAATTTTATAGAGCAGGAGGAGTTGAGCAGATTGTATATAGTGTATATCTGTAGGTAATAATAATAATTTATTTATATAGTGCCTACAGATTAAGCAGCACTTCATAAAGCATGTCAAATTGGTCCCTGTCCCCATGGGGGGACACAATCTAAACAACCTAACAGTTTGTTTTTGGAGTGTGGGAGGAAACCCACACAAACACTGAGAGAACATACAAACTCTTTGCAGATGTTGACCTGGGTGGGATTTGAACCCAGGACCCCAGCGCTGCAAGGCAGAAGTGTTACCATTGTTATAGAGCAGGATGAGCTGAGAAGATGATACATAGAGCTCTACAGCTTGCAGCATGTTATAGAGCAGAAGGAGCTGAGCAGATTGTACATAGTGGTCTATCCATAGGCAGCATGTTATACATACCTCCCAACCGTCCCGGTTTCGGCGGGACTTTCACGTTTTTTTAGCCCTGTCCCGCCGCCCCGGGAGGTTAAGAGGTTGTCACGCTTTGTCATGCGTTTTCCCGGACCAGGAGACTTTGTCCCGTCTCCTGGTCCCGGGACACTGACTGCAGAGGAGACAACGCGAGCTCTGCTCCCAGCACAGCCCCTCCTCCTCCTCCCCCGGGCCGCCCCTCCTCCCCCTGTGTGAGCCCCTGCCATGTGTGAGGAGGAATAATCATGGGGGAAGAGGGGGGGGGGTCAGCAGGAGAGCGGCTGCTGTGAAGTCTGAGCCTGAGCTCCCACACAGCACAGCACAGCAGAGCCAAGCCCAACTCTTCCCCCTGCGTGAGCTGCAATGTCTGAGGAATCATCATGGGGGTCACCTGGAGAGCGGCTGCTGGCCATAGATTTGGAGACTCCTCCGCTCCTTCTCCTGAGCAGGGGGAGGGAGGCAGCACAGAGAGATAGCAGGAGATGTGATGCGCCCCCCTCCAGCAGCTACAGACGTCTATTAGGAGCATCTACCAGCATGAGGTAGGACAGTCAAAGACATCAGGTCAATGTGTGACAGGACACATCTATCAGGGCTTGTATGGCAGCTTTGTGACATACAAGCCCTGAAATAATCGCAATGTCTTGCGAACCGCCAGACATTGCGATTATTTTGCCCTTCTCCACACCGAGAGGGATATATCCATCAGTGAGCCATTAACCCCTAGGCGCACCTGGACGTTATACTACGTCCCTGCGGCTAGATACTTAGCGCACCGGGACGTAGTATAGCGTCCTGCTTCTGGCACCGGCTCACAAACCGGCACCAGAAGTAGCGGCTATCAGCTGTCAATCACTGCTGACACGTGCTCTATCACCTGCGAACTCCGACTCCCAACTCCGATCACAGGGTTTAACCCCTTACACGCCGCGGTCAAGCAAGTGCCCTGGGGCTGCACAATCTCCCTGGAAGTCAGATCCCTTCCGGGTCTGACCGTAAACTGTCTGTGCATGCTTCTGCACCACCAGACATTGTACACTGCTCTACAATGAAATAGTATTGTAGAGCAGTGTATTGGACTTGAACCAGCGATCACCATCTGCTCACAGAATTTTATAGAGCAGGAGGAGTTGAGCAGATTGTATATAGTGTATATCTGTAGGTAATAATAATAATTTATTTATATAGTGCCTACAGATTAAGCAGCACTTCATAAAGCATGTCAAATTGGTCCCTGTCCCCATGGGGGGACACAATCTAAACAACCTAACAGTATGTTTTTGGAGTGTGGGAGGAAACCCACACAAACACGGAGAGAACATACAAACTCTTTGCAGATGTTGACCTGGGTGGGATTTGAACCCAGGACCCCAGCGCTGCAAGGCAGAAGTGCTACCATTGTTATAGAGCAGGATGAGCTGAGAAGATGATACATAGAGCTCTACAGCTTGCAGTATGTTATAGAGCAGTAGGAGCTAAGCAGATTGTTCATAGTGGTCTATCCGTAGGCAGCATGTTATAGCACAGTAGGAGCACAGCAGATTGTACATAGTGTCCTAT
>CM033642.1:22803219-22815184 GCA_019512145.1 Engystomops pustulosus | reverse complement strand
ATGTTATAGCACAGTAGGAGCACAGCAGATTGTACATAGTGTCCTATCTGCATATAGAATGTTATAAGAGGAAGGGACAAGCCTGCACTCCCTACAGTTAGAGACTGGAGCATAGCACTCATAGACCGGGACAACATTGCAGCAGATAGAGAAAGGATGACAGTGGCTGCAGTCAGGAGGGGATACATTGTAATTCATTTGAAAGTCTTCAATACCAGCTTCCCCCTTTAGATCCCTGAGGTGTTTTATCTGAAAATCAGCTGACATGTTTTACAATGAACAACCCCATAGACACCTAAGTATTATACATTGATTTTAGCTTCTGTGTGTCAGCCACTTCCTATCACCCAATGTATATTGTGGGTCCCTACTAGAATCTTGGTGCACCAAAGACCACCACAACAGCTCAGCAGCCCCTACAGGAGCGACTCATCAGCCCAACCCCCACCTTGATGCCAAATTCCACCCCCAGTACCTGGTGCTAACCACCCCACCGGCACCGCACCACAGTAGCACCAGTCCTATTAACATTTTAGCGTATTACCAGCGCCCTGGGGTCTCTCCTTAGCATATGTAGACCTGTCCTAACACATCGCCGGAGATAAATAACCCATCATTTAGTTACAAGAAATGAAAGCAAATGAAAAGAAAACAGAAGAATGGAAACTTTAGAAAATGCACAGAAAGAAATCATTTTCAACTTTTCCACTAGAGGTCCCTAGAGAATTACAGATGGAGACCCAACCACTAAAGAACATGTCTGTATGGAATATAGAATGCATAATAGCACATACATCTGTATATATAATAATAATTAATAACAGAGTTATTCTTGTTTTTTTCTGACATATTTTATAATACTATATATCATGCGGATAATTGGACAGAAATAGTAGATAATAAATACTTTGCATAGATATTAGACAGATCTTATGTCTTAAGTCCATGAACCTCACGTTGTGTTGGACAGTATGGACGTCCTGTGCTGTACACATTCTAAAAGACGGGTTTGCACTTGCATCGCCAAATTGGAAACCAGAAGAGCGTAATTCCTTCAATATTGAATCCTTACACAGATTTATTCATCCTATTCTGGCAGCTACAAAGGTGCATTTAACCCCTTGAAGCTCAAGTTTTGTTCAGGCTTTTGCACTTCAGTTTTTCACTCCACGCCTTCCACAAACCATTTCTTTTTAAATCTTAAAGATTACCTTAAAGATGAGTCAACTAGCAGAAGTAGATCTGAGGGTACATTCCTCCTGCCTGCCATAATCTGTAATTTAAAGGGGTTTTCCCACAAATTCAAGTTACGCCCTATCCAGAGAATAGGGCACAAGTTGCTGATTGGTGGGGGTCTCACTGATGAGACCCCCACAGATCACTAAAACTAGGGGTCCAATGGGGTCTCACGTACCTCCCTCTGACCTCTTGTCGTTCCATGAGAGTAATGGAGAAGACAGTTGTGCATGACCGTTCTGCTCCATTCATCTCAAAGGAGCTGACAGAGATCACCGAGCGTGGAGCTCAGCAATTGAGATGAATGGAGAAGATACTTCTTATAGTAGAATCCTCATGGTTGGTTTCCTTTTAGTGTACAGAGCTGTATGAGGGCTTGTTATCTGCAGGACAAATTGTAATTTCTAGTGTTCTAAGCTTCCATTTTTCATTCCCCGCTTTCAAAACAGCTGTACAAGGGCTTGTTTTCTACAAAACCAATGCACTTCCTAGTGATGGCATTAATATGCAGAAAAAATTCCAAATCTGGTGAAACTGACGAAAAAAACACATTTGTGCCATTTTCTTTTGTGCCATTTGTGACACCTCCCCTTTATTCTTTGGGTTGGTATGGTCATGGAGATATTAAATAAATATAGGTTTTATTATGTTTTAGTAGATTTAATAAAATGTAAGTCCTTTGTACAAATCTTTTTTTCAATATTCCAACTTTTTCATTCTTTGGTGTACGGAGCTGTGTAAGGCATAATTTTTTTGCGGAATGAGTTGATGTTGTCATTGCTACCAATTTGGGGACTGTACAATCTTTTGATCACTTTTTATTACAATAATTATTATAAATAAAATAATTATTTTTATTACAATAATTACCATTTTTATATTTTGATAGATTAGACAATTTGAGAAGTGATGATGCCTAACATGTTTATGATTTAATTTTATTTATTTTTATATCAGTTCAATGGGAGGGGAGTGATTTGAGTGATTTTTTTTTTTTACTACTTTTTAAAAAAAAATTATTTTACAGTATATTTAGACGCCCAAGGGTACCAAAATCCTAGAGGGCCTGATCGATCCAAACATATACTGTAATACTACAGTTTTGCAGTAAATGGGGATTTTCCAATTTATCTATAATAGTGTGCCACTTGCAAACAATTATAGTTTCTGCTAAATGACAAGCCTGAGAGTCTTAAGCAATGGATTGTTGGATTGTTGACCCCAATGAAAAACAATGTTACGTGTTAGATGTAGAAAGCGATGCACTTTTTAGGGGAGTATATATATCCATTAGGACAAGGTTCTATTGAACTTTAGACATAAATGAAAGCACTTCTGCCACAAGGACCATGTCATTGCCGTTCATTTGCATGGTTCCTGCTTGTTCTGAAGATACTAAATCACTCATAGTTTCTACGGTTGAAAAAAGACACTTGTCCATCAAGTTCAACCAAGGAAGGGAAGGGATTGGATGAGGAAGGGATTTAGGGGAAACAATTCTATATATAACATAACCATCAATGTTATTTAGGTGTAAAAAGGCATCTAGACCCTTCTTGAAGCTCTCCGCTGTCCCTGCTGTGACCAGCGCCTGAGGCAGGCTATTCCACAGATTGACCGTTCTCATAGTAAAAAAGCCCTGTCGCCTCCGGTGATTAAACCTTGATTTCTCCAAACGGAGACAGTGCCCCCTCGTCTTTTGATTTGATCTAATCTGAAACAACATAACACCATATTTTTTGTATGGACCATTCATATATTTAAATAAATTAATCATGTCCCCTCGTAGTCGTCTCTTTTCCAGACTAAATAAATCTAGTTGTTTTAATCTTTCCTCATAACTGAGACCCTCCATACCCCTTATCATTTTTGTGGCTCTACGTTGAACCCTCTCCAGCTCCAGGGCATCCTTTTTATGGACCGGTGCCCAGAACTGGACAGCATATTCCAGGTGTGGCCGAACCAGTGCCTTGTATAGTGGTAATATTACATCCCTATCACGAGAGTCCATACCACTTTTGATACATGACAAGATCCTACTGGCTTTAGAGGCAGCTGATTGACATTGCATGCTGTTATTCAATTTATGATCTACTAGTACCCCCAGGTCCTTCTCAACAAGGGACTCTCCCAGATTTACTCCCCCAAGGACATATTTTGCCTTTGGATTATTGGCCCCCAGGTGCATAACCTTACATTTATCCACATTAAACCTCATTTGCCAAGTGGATGACCAAACATTCAGTTTGTCCAAGTCACCCTGCAGCCTATGAACATCCTCCATAGATTGTATTACACTACACAGTTTGGTGTCATCTGCAAAAATAGACACAGTGCTATTAATTCCTACCTCTATATCATTAATAAATATATTAAATAGTAGTGGGCCAAGCACAGAACCCTGGGGTACACCACTCATAACTGGTGACCATTCCGAGTAGGAATCATTGACCACAACTCTCTGGATACGATCCTTCAGCCAGTTTTCAATCCAATTGCAAATGATTTCTGCCAAACCAATAGCCCTAATTTTACCCATCAGGCGTCTATGAGGGACAGTGTCAAATGCCTTTGCAAAGTCCAAGAACACAATATCCACAGCTGCTCCTCCATCCAGGCATCTGCTCACCTCTTCATAAAAGCAGATAAGGTTAGTTTGACAACTTCTATTCTTAGTAAACCCATGCTGGCTGTCACTTATTATTCTATTTTATGTCACATACTCCAGTATGTAGTCTTTTACTAACCCTTCCAATACTTTCCCCACATTGGAAGTTAAGCTTACAGGCCTGTAATTGCCAGGCGAAGTTCTAGAGCCCTTTTTATATATTGGCACCACATTTGTCTTGCGCCAGTCACTTGGCACCACACCAGACATTACAGAATCCCTGAAGATGTTAGACAGCGGTACAGCAATAACAGAACTGAGTTCTTTAAGAACTCTGGGGTGTAACCCATCTGGTCCAGGAGCTTTGTACAGATTGATTATATTGAGCTTAGATTGGATAATGTCTACATTTAGCCAGCCTAGTATATCACAGGATCCATGACCCTCACTGGCACCACCCAAGTCAGAAGTTCTCTCTTCTATTGTATAAACGGAGCTAAAAAACCTATTAAGTATCTCCGCCTTCTCCTGGTCTCCAGTCACCGATGCCCCATTTTCAGAATAAAGGGGTCCAACCTGTTGTGACCCATTTTTTTTTGCATTGTTATACCTAAAAAGTTTCTTGGGATTTGTTTTGCTATCTTTAGCTACCTGTCTTTCATTTTGTATTTTGGCTGATTTGATTTCTTTTTTACAGATTTTGGTAAGTTTTTTGTAAGTATTGAAAGCCTCAGGTGACCCGTCAGATTTATATTTTTTTAAATGCCCTCTTTTTCTCATTAATTGCCCTTTTAACTGTAGCTGTAAGCCACGCGGGGTGTAATCTAGCCCGTCTATACTTGTTACCTATTGGAATAAATTTAGAAGTATAAAAACCCAGGATAGATTTGAATTTCTCCCATTTAACATTAGTATCACCATGTGACAGTATCTGATCCCAGTCTATATCCTGTATTGCAGCCCTGAATTTTTGGAAATTAGCCCTCTTAAAATTCAAAGTTTTCGATTTTCCCACCTGTTTCTGCTTTTTAAAGTTTAAGAGGAAAATAATTATATTATGATCGCTGTTCCCAAGGGGTTCCCTGATACTGACATTTTGGACAATCTCCTCATTGTTAGAAATCACAAGGTCCAACAATGCGTCACCTCTTGTGGGATCTTCTACAAGCTGCAACATAAAATTATCCTGCAGAAAGTTGATAAAATGTCTCCCCTTCACAGATGAAGACGAGCCCTGATCCCAATTTATATTTGGAAAGTTAAAGTCTCCCATTATCACTACGGTCCCCTCCTGTGCAGCCCGCTCCATCTGTTTATATAGGTGACCCTCTATTTCCTCAGAGATGTTAGGGGGTCTATAAATTACACCAAAAATAATTTTCTCAAAGCTCTCTTGGCTTTGAATTTCAACCCACAAAGTTTCAGCCTCCTCACACTCTGAGACCACTTTCTCACTCACAATCGCTTTTAAGTCTCTTCTGACATACAGACATACACCACCTCCCCTCCTATTTGCCCTGTCTTTCCGAAAGAGTGTAAAACCTTGAATATTAACAACCCAATCATGCGATGCATCGAGCCATGTCTCTGCTACACCAACAACATCTAACTGTTCCTCTAATATCGCTTTCTTTTACAAAATCAAATCGCTCAGTATTGGCCACAGTGCCACAGAATCTTCTGGTGGGCTCCACGCTTTAACCCAATATTGAACCATAGGAGTCCAGTAGAAGAAAACCTAATAAAGACCCTAGTTGGGTCTTTTTTATAGGTATGATTGATGATAGATGGGTCCCTAGAATATTTTTTTATATACTTTAGCAAGCTCCTAAAGGCGCTAAGCAAACCCATTACTCCAGTTGACATGTGCAATAAAAAAGCCAAAGACCAAGTGAGGAAGTTTATAAGGAAACAGCGGCATCGAGAGCAGAACAGATGGCTTCCATTATGCTGACTCCTAACTTAAAATAAAACATTGTTGTCCGCTGCTTTGTTTCTAAAGGACTGTCTTGAACTTTCATGATAAGTCAAGAATCCAGCATCAATGGGTTTGAGATAAAATGAATCGAAATTTTATTGTTTCAAGTATTTAAAACGGAAACAGAGCCGTAGTGGAACAACTAAAATCGTGACCTACGCATTTCGGCTTATAGCCTTACTCATGTTATGTTGAGAAAAGTGTAGAAGTCCTGTGTTAGCCAAGAATAATACAAATTCTTCTGTAATGTTAAAAACTTCTAGGTTAACTCAAATGTTTTTAAGGAGTGATACCTTTATTGGCTGACCAGAAAAATTACTTGTGCTGAAAGTTTTCAGGACACACAGGCCCCTTCATCAGGCAGGTTCCAAATGAAGCCCTGGGAGCCCTGAAACACAACATAATCTAAGGGAACCATCTATGAAATGTTGTAATTTCTCTTAGTGCTTCATTTGTAACCTGACTGATGAAGGGGCCCGTGTGAACAGGAAGCTGGTTAGTCAGTAAAGGTATAATTCCTTAAAGGAAATCTACCACAAAGGCTCTACCTATTAAGGTAGATCCGTTGGTGGGTGCATTTAACAAATGTAAGGATAGCCCTTTTTAGGGCTAATCTGTTATTCCCCCTCTATCTTTTCTAATCTTTTATTAGGGTAATATGCAAATCTGGGGCATGGAGTAGCCAGAGCTGAGGATATGCAGTGTGGCTACTCCCCACCCCAGTAGCCTCTTTGATCCTCCTACCCAGACATCTTCAGTGCGCAGCTACAAGGAGCTGCCCGCACACGTCCGCAAAGCCAGAGTTGTGCGCATGTGCAGAACACAGGCCAGCGGCTGCGCGATCTCGGCTCCAAAGCCAGAGCTGCTGCGCATGAGCAGAACTCCAGCTTCATGGACGAGTGAAGATGTCTGGGTAGGAGAATCAAAGAGGCTACTGGGGTGTGGAGTAGCCGCACGGCATAGCCTCAGCTCCAGCCACATCCCAGTAGCCTCTTTAGAAAATTTGCATATTTCCCTGATTAATGATTAGAAAAGATAAAAAAGGTAAAGGGCTATCCTTACATATGTTAGATGCACCTACCACCGGATCTACCTTAATTAGCCCAAGGGAAGTTTGACCATGATCCTCTGGTATATCTGATGCATAACTTCATTTCAATGTTAGCCTTGAGTAAGAGTTTGAAATGCATTGGTTTGCTATTGATGCTGATGCAAGTTGTTGAAGATGTGACCGCTTCCATTTATTGTTTTATCATGACTAGAGATGAGCGAGCACTAAAATGCTCGAGTGCTCGTTATTCGAGACGAACTTTTCCCGATGCTCGAGTGCTCGTCTTGAATAACGAGCCCCATTGAAGTCCATGGGAGACTCGAGCATTTTTCACTGAAAGGACACATTGAAAGAAGAACACTGAAGAAGAACACATTGCAGATGTTTGCAGATGTTTCCATATATCTGCAATGTGTTCTTCACACATATTGTTCTTCACATACTATTGTGAAGAACACCGTTCTGCACGCGTGTCTTCTAATAAGTTAGCAGATGTACGGAAACATCGGCAATGTGTTCTTCACTGTGTTCTTCACTTAAATGATCCTGTGTTCACTGTTTTCATTGTATTCTTCACTGTTCTTGACTGTGTTTTCTTAAGTAAATGCTCGATCTCGAGCAGGGGAAATACTCGTCCAAGCAACGAGCCGTTTCGAGTATAATAATACTCGAACAAGTATCAAGCTCGGACGAGTATACTTGCTCATCTCTAATCATGACTTCAATAAAGATCAAAAAGTTTTGCTACTAAAAGTTTGGTGCTAGATCCACTCTAAACAAACTTCTATGAAGACTCTGATCAGAGGGGATCTCATGAGCACAGATGGTGGCACTCTAAAAATGGTGATGAGCTTGAAGAGTTGAATTTTCCAATAGAGAACAACATAAATTGCAAACTTTTTATCCAATTTTTTAACCATGAACGGTTCAGTATAGAGAGAGAACTTGACCTTTACAATAGCTGAGGACAGTCATTAGGCTGGTATGTGTTATACCTGCAGGCTCCAAATTCCATACTGATACCATATTATACCTTGTTACCATAAGGTCAAGATTTTGCAGTACATCACCCACTTCAGAAGCACAAGCCACACCTGCGTCTGTCCTCAGAGATTTTGGTCCATATTGACATGATGGCATCACACAGTTGCCGCAGATTTGTCGGCTGCACATCCATGATGCGAATCTCCCGTTCCACCACATCCCAAAGATGCTCTATTGGATTGAGATCTGGTGACTGTGGAGGCCATTTGAGTACAGTGAACTCATTGTCATGTTCAAGAAACCAGTCTGAGATGATTCCAGCTTTATGACATGGCGCATTATCCTGCTGAAAGTAGCCATCAGATGTTACAGGGTACATTGTGCTCATAAAGGGATGGACATGGTCAGCAACAATACTCAGGTAGGCTGTGGCGTTGCAACGATGCTCAATTGGTACCAAGGGGCCCAAAGAGTGCCAAGAAAATATTCCCCACACCATGACACCACCACCACCAGCCTGAACCGTTGATACAAGGCAGGATGGATCCATGCTTTCATGTTGTTGACGCCAAATTCTGACCCTACCATCCGAATGTCGCAGCAGAAATCGAGACTCATCAGACCAGGCAACGTTTTTCCAATCATCTACTGTCCAATTTCGATGAGCTTGTGCAAATTGTAGCCTCAGTTTCCTGTTCTTAGCTGAAAGGAGTGGCACCCGGTGTGGTCTTCTGCTGCTGTAGCCCATCTGCCTCAAAGTTCGACGTACTGTGCATTCAGAGATGCTCTTCTGTCTACCTTTTTTTTTTTTTTTTTTTTACTTTGAATCAAACAGTTTATTAAGAGATTACCTTGTAAACATATATCAAATATGATGGCATATTTTACCATATATAACATAACAATTCCTTAGCCCCCCCCCCCCCCCCCCACTTTTGTAAAATCTACCCCGTGCATGTATCTGATCACATGGAATTATAGCATACTTCCATGGACTTCTAGTTCTTTCCATACTTCATGGAGGCTGCTGTGATTTCATATGATCAAAAGACTTTAGATGACATCACCCTGGTCACATGAAATGAAAAGCTGAATGATGTGATAGAGCTCTCTCTCTCAGCATTCCAACAAGCATTAAAACATGTAGTTGAATATTGGCAAACTGTCCCTAAGTGAGCAGTGAGACCTGTCAATCAGGACTAGGGAGGCAGGCCAGTGCAATGAACACGACATATGCAGGACTCTATTATTATCATTGGACTGAGTTGCATATAAGTTTACAAACAGACTTTTTAACATTGCAGCCAGGAACTATTCAGGGATAGGGGCAATGCTTTTTAATTCTAGTTTGGGTGGGTTTATTTGAATGCCAGCTTCCCTTCAAGTGATAAGAGAAACCTTCCGATAAAGAAATTGTACTGGACTATTTGGCTGGACAAAAGGGACAGTGCTCAACATGTGATACTGTAAACTAAGGATTTTGGTGTAAATAAAAACTGGTGTTTTCTGGTGTAAAGTTAGATCAGATCGTCTTAAAAATGCAATTTATTCAAAACTGCCTTAAAATGGCAATTTATCACCATGGCTACTTCCACGCAGAGGTTTAAGACTGTTTCACATTTAGACAGCATATGAAAATAAACCCAATTGTGAGTCACTTTCGAATGTGGGACCAGTAGCCCTGTAAAAAAAACCTTTTCAAGAAGACAATACAGCATGGCTCATCCTTGTAATATGACTAGGAACGTCTGCAAAATAAGGATCACATCTTGGAAAACATCTACATCGGACTTATTCTTCCTCACCAGTAGAGAGCGGGGAACTGATTGCCTAAGGAAGGGGCTCCTTCTCATTGTCAATATTTGGCTGGTGAAGGGGCAAATATTTGCAGTCCTCTTCACCCCTTACATGTAAAAATTTTGCTCTCTGTTTTCACCTCAACAAAATCTGTTTCCATTATTAACATTTCCAAATTAACCCATACATAAATATGTTACAAATAAAGACCTTTCATCACCTCTTCCAATTCTTTGCACTCTATTGCGCCACTGCTGAGATTTTTCTACTACAGGCAGTCCCCGGGTTACGTACAAGATAGGTTCTGTAGGTTTGTTCTTTGAATTTGTATGTAAGTCGGAACTATATATTTTATAATTATAGCTCCAGTCAAATTTTTTTCTGTCTCTGTGACAATTGGATTTTAAAAATGTTGGATTGTCATAAGAACCACAATTAACAATAAATCTTAATTGCAGACACCTTTAATAACTGTTCAGCTGGTTATTGTGATCTGTTTGTAACTAGGGGTCGTCTGTAAGTCACCTCCATTACCAAACATTTAGTGCAATTTTTTTGGCAACCAGTATAATGAGTAGGTTATCTACTGTCTTGTGGCTAGTTGCAGGTTTTCTGCTATATTTTTTCATACCTTTAAACAAAATTACCTACAAAGATTATTGTTCATGTACAAATTTGTTCCATGGAACCAAAATTTAATATTTAATACATACTACCTGATTACCAAATATAAATCATCTTTATTAAATCATCTTTATTGAATATAAAGTTACAAGCATATCACAATTAGTCAACAAGATCTATAGCCAGTTAAAGAGCACCTGTCATGCAAATGATTCCACCAAAAATAAATACTTGATTAAAAACTGTGATTAAAAAATATTTGCCCACATCCCTATATGTTTCCTTTACATGGCTGCAGTGTTACAAAAATTTCAAATTTTCTTGTATTGCCCTAACTTCTTCTTCCCGATTGACAGGTCTAAGTACTATGATATTCTGCTATATGGAACACTGAGTGAGAGCTTTGTTACATCATTGGGCACTTATAGTCATGTGACCAGGATGACTTCATCAAAGTCCTGTTACATCTGCAAGATCTACCCTGTATATCTATCTGATCACAGAAATCAAAGCATGCCACCATGGAAGATGGGGAGGAATAGAAGTCCATGAAGGCTGCTGTGATTTCATGTGATCAGATACATACATGGGGTAGACAATGAAAATATAACTGGAAATTAGATGATGTCACCCTAGTCATATGACATGCTGAGAAGAGACATGGAACATAAGGAGTAGTAGATGGGAGGGGCTGGCTGAACAGGACATGACACCTCTGATACCAAGTAATATAATATAAAGTGGATTTATGTGGATGAAAGGGAATTTTTTTTTTTAGCTAAAAGAAGGGTGTCAGTTCATTATCGCTATATAAAGATTATTATTATTAGGACTCTATAAGAACCTGTCACTAGCCGTATTTGTGGAAATGTGACAACAGGTTTCCTTTAAAATATATTAACATACAGTCCAACAAACCATTTCCTCCACCAACAAGAAATGGATATAAGAATCACCTCTGATAGTGTGTTAATCAAACAGACGGTATATATGTATGAACACAACACAAGCTCTAGTATAAGTATCACAATGGTAAAAGAAAGCAATGTGCTGTCCCTATTGTACTTAGTAATAAGTCAAAGAGAGCATGTGTGTCTGGTTCCCATACATTACAAGTCAGTGAGACGGGTCAGAAGACTATGTGAAACGGAGTCCGGTACTGTCCAAAGTCAGAGTGATTCAGTTACACCAGACCACCACCACATCACCCCAACAGGTGTTTTGCTTTCAGCTTTTTCAAGGGTTCTCTGACGTAGATGCCACACTGGTGTAATATTAACCAATGAAAATATACATACAAAAGTTGAAATTTTGAGAAAAAGTCCAACAAAAACGTTCCATCTTTTAGTCAACATTCAACTAACTTACATAATAATGGTTGTTCCATTAGTATAGAAAAACTAGCTTTTCTGCTATCGTCCAGGTCCAATTAGTATACTAAGTGCTAAAACTAATATAACGAATTGCTCAGCAACGGTAGGGGCTAAAGTATAAAATACCAACTACAATTGCATTGGTGTCAATTATTACTCCTTATGAGAACTGGTATTTACCACAGTCCTGAGCTCCTACCCAGTGTGGTGCTGACGTGATGGCAGGCTGATGTTGTCAACATGATAAAACTGGCTCTGCCTCTGAAGACCACCAGAGACTGGTTTTCAATGAAACGAAGGTATTCCAGCACTCA
>CM033642.1:22714868-22801462 GCA_019512145.1 Engystomops pustulosus | reverse complement strand
GAATTACATGTTGTGGGTGACAACTGGTGGCTTGAAGAATTGAATTGCCACTAATTTCTTTTCGGTATAACACCGACTCAATGTTACCCGTGATATTGTCCCCCCTTAGGGTCACATCTAAGAAAGTAATCTCATTTGTACCTATATTGTGTGTAAACTCCAGGTTATAATCATTGCTATTAATGTACACAATAAATTCAGATATGGATGTAGGGGTGCCCCTCCATATAAGCAGACCATCATCTATATAACAGCCAAACAAATATATAAGATCTCGAAAAGGGTTATTATCAGATTAGATAAATTCCTGTTCCCACCAGGAGACGTAAATATTTGCCAGACTGGTTTTGATGGGAGGCACCACACAGGACTTTATTATTTTGACACCACCTGGGGATCACAGTAAAAAAAAAAAAAATTAACCCGAAAACCCCTTTTTACATCTCCTTATTAGCATGACACATGTCACATTTGACATCTCCGCTGGTCTAAAACTGGTGCACTCCTCAAAGACAACCACTCCTTCTAAAGGGCCCTGTCCATCCCTTTAATACATGGGGGTAGGGGGTTATCAGGGCTTGTGAGCCAAGTTTTCTGGCATTCAAGCACTGAAATAGGCATAATTCCTGTTGTATGAAAAGGAATTGCACCTATTTCCCCCCTTACACCACCTCCATGTCAAGTGGGCACAGAGGGGTGTGACATTGTAGTGGGACAACGCAGGGTACCCCGAGCCTGTGCACTACCCATTGCCTGCGCCAGTAATTGGCCAAGCCTGATTTGCCGTAGAGCTTCCAAACATCGCAACCACTGATTTATTTAACTGGAGCCTCCCGATAGATCCGACAGGTGCAGTGAGGTTGGGGATCATCCCATGCACCAGTGATGAATCCCCCCAGTAGTTGATGTTATGTAACACTAGGGCTTCCCTGTAGTGGTCACAATCAGTACCTGTGGTGATGGGAGGGTGTCCATGATATCATAATAAAATATTTCTGCTAAATGTTGCCAATTATTTACATAATTAATTCATTTAACTATTTGGATGTCACCGCCATGAATGCTATGACATAATAAAGCTTTCTGCCTACAGACATCTCCATGAGATTTATGATGTTGCACCAATACAATAGGTTATGTATATATTGTTTTTAGGCAAATGTATCCGCTCCTCATCACAGTCCATATATGCAGACATGCCATTGCCAGATGGGGACAAAATGACTAAACTTCTAAAATCTAATCTACAAATATGTTGCAAATATTAGCAAGGAAAATGATTCATTTATGAATTAGTCACAACTGGAGCAGAGTAATATTTATTTTCCTGGAAAGGAAAAAAAAAAGAAGTTGCACTTGGCTAGAGGTCCTGTAAGTTGTGCAGTGATTTCAGCAGCGGCTGATACTTGTGGAGGGTGGTACATTGTCTCAGGTTGATACTCTGCTCCCCTCCCACTGAATTCCAGGCTGTATATAAACTCGGCTCAGCCCTATAACACTTGGCAGTTCTCCCTTTCCATTTACAGGGAGCATTTGGGGGACTAAACAATGAAGGTTATATTTTTATCAGTCTTTGCCATTTTTGTTCTGTCTGCATTTGACCGTGCAGATAGTAATGGCTACTATGACAAGATCCTGACTCACAGCCGCATAAGGGCCAAAAAGCAAGGGTGAGTATCATCATTTATCCTTATCTGTTATAACATCACTTTTTACCTGACTTTTGCTTTTGGAAACTGTTGTATGTATAGAAAATCAATTTGGAAATATCTTTTTACCCACTTTTTATAAAATGAATAGTTGTATCAATAGATAGATACATGATAGATAGATAGATAGATAGATAGATAGATAGATAGATAGATAGATAATTGATACATAGAAAGATAGATAGATACATAGATAAAATACAAAAATTAAGCAGCACTCCAGATCCAAGCAGGTAAAAGTAAAGAAGAGTATATTACAAAACTGGCTAGATAGATGTGGATAGTATATAGTGGATAGATAGATAGAAGATAGAATACTGATAGATACTGATAGATACTGGGTGGATATAGATAGTGGATGGAAATATAGATAGAGATATACAGATGATAGATAGATGGGTAGATAGATACATAGATTACAGATGGATATGAGAAAGATAGATAGATAAATAGATAAATGATAGATAGATATAAATATACTGTAGATATCTGTTTAAACACTGATGATAATAGATAGATAGATAGATAGATAGATAGATAGATAGATAGATAGATAGATAGATTGCTATGTAGAGAGAAAGTATAAAAGTTAGTGAGATAATGTAGATAAAAGCTGATGATTGATGAAAGAATGTGATGGATGCATAGATATAGGAATATGGATAGATAGATAGATAGATAGATAGATAGATAGATAGATAGCTGATTGTTGGATAGCTAGATGGATGCATAGGTAGATAGATGATAAACATTTACAAAGATTACAATATAATAGAATTATATTTAAAAGATAGATATGATAATGAGAGATGTAGACAAAACAAAGTCATTTTGCTTATTATTCAGAATTTTAGAATGTTTTTACAGATTTTTAGAAACTTTGCATTTTACAGAAAGTTTTTAGAAACTTTATAAATAAAGTCGAACCCCTTACATGCCTATCACAGAGATGTAGCAGGGCTGAACACATTGCATTCTTTTGTGCACATGTAATAATGACAGTAAGACAAATGCTGTAGAAAAACCAGCAGTCCTATGTAATCCAGAGATACACAGTATCACTAGTCCCAAATGAGAATTATTAATCAATCTCAGTTTGGCTGATTGATATTTATAGAAAGAGCAATCTTAACCATCTATCCACCTCTGATATAGACCTTTAGAAAGATTTTATGACTCTTTTTATGGAAAGTTGTATTGGATGTGGAGTTTTCTATACGCAGTTTTACATACATAGTAGTTGTGTTAAGAATATAATAGGTCGGAGTGCCCCCTAATGTAATAAGCGGTGTGAAGGGTTAGTTTACCACTCTGTGGGGCAGGGGTATTGTTTGCATAGCTGTGCTTGGGTGTTTGCACACTGGAGATGGGTATTATAACTCTAATGCATTTCATTGTACGGGAACCTTCCAACGAAAAAAGAAACAGCCTTCACCTCCCGGAGCACATGGTTTTTACAAGACTTGCTAATGGATGGGAGACCCTGTAAAAAAAAAAGCAATAAAGAGCCTAGTAACATGTTCCAGGCACCTGGCGGTGACCGCTGGAAAGTCCACCAGACAAAAGCTGCCTTTGTTTCCTTATAAGACACAGGATGGGGGCAACGGAAAGGGACCCGACAAAAATCCTAATTATTCACCAAATTAATGAAATATTTCTTCATTAATTTTTTTTCCTTATTTCATTCTTTTCAGCCCAAATGTCTGCGCCCTGCAACAAGTCATGGGAACCAAAGAAGTACTTCAGTACCTGCAAAAACTGGTACCAGCGGGCGCCATCTGTGGCAAAAGGCGTAAGTTACCCTAATAAATTTACCACCTATATATTGATGGACTTTATAATATGGATCTTTACATGTAGGATGGAAAATCTATGTATAGGATTGGGTGCAGAGTCGTATGAGTTCCTGTGGGATTAGCTGCCAGTGATGGTTTCCATTAGAGATTAATATTTATTGTGAAAGATTTAACTGCGGCTTCACTTTTTAAACAATTTACACAATATGAAACTTTATAGTGTATGAGAGAACTTCCAGGCGTGGAATCTGAATAAACAGGGCCCTAGAAGTATACTTAGATAAAAGTGATAATTTTACATAATAAATGCTTCATATCCCAAAGGGGACACACACAAGTCTCGCTCAGCATAGTTTGATACAGTGCTCGGTGGAGGGGTTGTGACTTTGCATTCACACAATGTGAATGTGTAGACTTTGCATCAGACGACTGTGCATTCTGCATGGTATATACATTGTTACAAGATAGCAGTAAATTTACAATAAACATAACAAATTTTAAGAATTTTTATTTGTTTGTACTTAATCTGGCAGTGTGCATATATGTGCGGTCAATGAAGTGGGTTTGTGTTCTAGATTGTTCACATCATAATGGAGATCTACCATTGTTTTTATGTAATGTGAACTAAACATACCTTGAGAATGCGTAGCTACACTGATGCAGAAAACATATGTTACGTAATCCCTGAACCAAGTGGTTTTGCTCAAAAAAACTATTATAAAATTGAGGACCTTGGGAAAGCTGGGTGTAGATGGCTCCATACATAAAAAGCTTCCTGAATTGTCCACACAGGACTCAACGAGCTGAATGACTCATACACAGCAGCTGGGGATGGTGCAGAGATTATTTACTTCTGCCTGTCAGGGAAAACACAGTGATGACATATCTCGACTTATGCTATGCAGGAGATGGAGCAGTGCATAATTAGGGTGAGGAGAGTAGTTGCAGAGAAACCGCTCAGTTTCAGGGATTTAAACAAGATGTTCTGCATCAGTGTCACTACAGCATTCTCAAGGATGTTTGCTTCACTATGCATAAAATCAATGGTAGATTTCCTTTAAGCATGATACCCAGTTTGGGATGAACTCACTAGACACATTAAGGCATGTCATTGGAATTGATTATGTATAAAAAATTGCACAAAATATTGAGAAGACCAGTTTCACACACAGAAAACATCAGGCACCCAACTGGTAATAGATGAACATGCTCATCTGTACAAATATTGTGCTGCCTTAAATGATGCGACGTTTTGGACTTCTTGAAAGTTCTCAGAATAATGCATTTGGCTATAAGAGCCTGGAGTCTACTTGAAATGTGACTTGTTTCCTTAGAAGAATGGTTTTCTTCCTTTTGAAGTAAATATTTTGAGTCCTTCTCCCAAGGAGCATTGCTTTTAGGACTACCTACTCGTGTGGGTCTCCACAAGCAGAAATTGGACCCTACTTATGTCATCTGATATCAAGGATTGCTATTAAAGAGGACCTTTCACCTCCGTCTTCCACAACTCCAACTTTTTGCATCAGGTGTCATGGTTCCACCCCAGTTGGAATTTGTTTCTTAGCCCCCACATCTCCAGAGAAAACAGTGTTGTTATTTTTGGCTCCCAAGTATTTATTAAGCTGCTTATTGTCAGATGGGCTGGAGAAGATTTCTGGCTCCGCTACCTGTCATTAAGAAAGACGAATGACACATTTTAGGAGTGGTGGGGGGAAAGAAACAACCCAACTGCATTCTAATTTGAGGGAGAGACGGCCTATCATAGGATGCTAGCAGTTGAAGTTGGGTACTGAAAGGACCCCTTTAAGTAACTGCTCAACATATTGAGAGTTATTTTTATAGATTTTCTTTGGTTAGTGTTTGGACAGTATTTAAATTTTTCTTGGGCAGACTAGTAAATGCAGACAAACCGTTCTGGCTTTGTGTTTACGCAGTCATATTTAAGTTAAGCTGGTATTATGATTACTTACTAACAGTTCTATCCTAAACCAGACTTAAAGAAAAATTCTTAAAGGGGTAGTGCAAGTTAGAAGACATTGGGGCAGATTTATCTAGCTGTCTAAAAATCAGAATGTTCTGATTTGTAATTGTTCTAACCAATTACAGCTCCACTTTAAAATATTCATGAGCACTGGTAAAATGAAAACTGAGCTGTAATTGGTTGCCATGGGCAACTAGAAATATTCTGACTTTTAGACAGCTTGATAAATCTGCCCCTATGTTATTTTCACCTACCCAAAAAGAAATTCCTGAGTTTAAAGGATGAAAGTCTATTTTTTTTGCATCTGTACCATCAGAAGATGGAATTCTACCAAAGTTTTGTCTTTTTTTATTTTTGCTTTTTTTCTAGTAACAAGTTTACAATTATTCATCATTTTTTAAACACACCTCTTTATAGAGTAATTTTTCCTCTTTTTCTTAATAGAGAAAAATGCAAAAACTACGCAAACAAAAATGTTTAATGCAAACAAAACACAAGTAAACAAAATAACTTCATGTTACTATAGGGCAAAAAGTTTCAAAAATATGGAATATAAATGTTAAAACTTCATGGAGAAAAGTAGCAAAATGCTTAAAATGCTCAAAAGAGATTAATTTTGATTCATCCTTAATTTTTATTGGGTAACCAGTAATACTAAATTTATCCTGTGGGGGCAGTAAAGGGAAGCCAAATTTTGTGTCTGGTCTTTCTATAGCAGTGATAGCGAACCTAAGGCACTTGTGCCAGAGGTGGCACTCAAAGCCCTTTCTGTGGGCACTCAGGCCATCAGCCTGGGACAGAATTCACCAAACAGGACCAAATCCAAATAGGCAACTTATGAGATGCTGCGCTCAGCACTATTTTACAGAAACACTTCATTGACTGTTTGGAACTTTGAAAAGTGATGGGTGAAAAACAGCATTATCTTTGGAGGTCTTCTGCTGGACCCACCCTTCTTCCTAAACAGAGAGACCCCGGAGAGAAGCAGACACGAGAGTCTGAATTTGCCCACCTTCTTTCAACGTATTGGTGGCCTAGGTGGCCAATACAATAAAGAAATGGAAGAACAGGTAGCAATAAGTTACTGTTAAAATGGCACATTGGCACATTAGGGTAAATAAGTGGGTTTTGGTTTGGTAGTTGGGCACTCGGTCTCTAAAAGGTTTGCCATTACTGTTCTATAGAACTAGAAACAGAGCAATGGCTGTCAGTGGTTCCTGGACCCACCAGATAAAATTCAAAGTGGGTGAGAGGAGGGGTTTTAATATAACATAACCATGAGGTGAATCTTTGGTATGATAAACTAGGGAATATTTTAGGGAACAGGGGACTGTTTTAGGTTCTGAATTTTAATACTGACACGTCAGTTCCCTTCAAAGGGGCCCACTGAGGCCCTGTCGCAAAGAGCTTTCCGAAACCTGGAGCCAACCTGCTACTGATGGACTCTGTGGTTTAGTATTGGTTTAGACCCTGGGGCCACTGGAGGATCCTCTGGTACTCTGGTGAACCCAACACTGGAGAACATCTGTAACTTTTTTAACAATCTCCTCCGAAAGTTTCTGCATTCCACTTCTCATTGCAGGTTATGCACAGAAAGGTATGCAGTAACATTGATTGCAAACGGAAAGTTATCTATTCTCACACATTCTTTTCCTAGCCATAGGAGGAGCAGTGACACCCCATCACCCCCTCATTTATTTACAATGACTTCAAAAATAACAATAAATGTCTGTTTCCAATTTTATTGCAATTCTCGTGTTTTTCTCTATAAACATATATGTGTTTGATAGAGATGCAACTTACTTAAAATGACAGCGCAGTAGATTTTGGACATGTTCCCATTTAAAATCCATTTTTTTGTGATCTGTAACGCTACGGGGTCTACCCCAACTAATGTATAATTATTCTAAAGGGGCAAATTCAATCCATAGCTCCCATTAGGGCCATTGCATTAACTATTGTTATAGACTTTATGAACATTCAGAATGTTGCAAACGAATGAGATTGATTTTGATCCATATGGGAGTCACATCCGATCCAACATGTCTCATAAATATCCTATCTTCTAACCTGTTAACTACATTTATGTACACTGTAATGGTTAATATAATGTGCCACCCCAGGCTGGTACACGTATGTGGAGGAGTGCACTCACTATCACATACTTACATCACAACGTGATGTCCTACGAAATCGGTAAGGGAGGCTATCTCTGTGTACAGTACTTGAAGGGAGTGGACATTATTTTACTCTATGTCACTGTTTTGGCAAAATTAATAAATTGTGAGATGGAATAAATGTTACACGAACTTGATATATTCAAGGAATAATACACGTTAGACAAAGCTTGGCTGCACTTGCCTAGCTGCCCATATGCATGTGGTGTTCACCTGACATTTGTAGGGAATCAATAGGTATTTGGGAGTGACTTATTCCCCTATCCCCACTGAAAAGGTCTGCATGGGTGCAAACGATGGTGCATGTATATGAGGGGTCAGAAGAAAAAGCTTATTGAAAGGTATATCTTAAAGGGATATATCTTGAAGACATCCAGCTAGACTACTTAATGGTCTGTCCATTGGAGAGATCACTAATATGGGATTGTGGTGGCACCACAAACACCGTCATCCCTAGAAACCGATGTAGTATCATTTCACACTGAATGGAGCTGGAAGTAGACAGCACCGTCCAAGTGTGTGGTGGTTCAGAGTACTGCATGCTTGGATCATATTGAAGTGATAGGACGCAAGACTGAATGCTCTCCATATCAACTGAGTTTTCGTCTTCCTTCAGATGATTGGAGGGTGCTGGTGTTGACCATAACTAATATAATATAATAGACACTTATATGTTATAGGGGTTTAGACACTGGGCATCCCCTGCCTAGAAGAAAGCCACCACCTCTCCCCTGAATAATAGACATACATGTGTAATGTAGCTCCAATGTAGCAAAATTTCAAAGCTTAAATATATTGAACCGATCATTGCGCTGCCTAAGTTGTGTTATGTGTGAAGTCCATTGCTGATGTGAAAGCAACTCCTTGTTTTAGCAGAATGTTGTCATTTTTCATTACTGTCATATCCAAAGGCCATAATTGCAAGATAGAGAAGTCATTGGCGGCTTAAAAGAGTATTCACGTGTGATAACTTGTGGTTTTAGATGGAATAACCATTCTCTTGTTGTTATTGCTTTGACCCTTGGGGTATGTCAATCATGCTGAATCAGGAATGGACCTGTCAGCAGTCCAGACGCGTTCCTGTTATTACAGCTATATGCATGTTAAAAGGACTTCAACAACTAGCACTGGGATACTTGGAAGGATAGATAGATAGATAGATAGATAGATAGATAGATAGATAGATAGATACTGTAGATAGAAAGATAAAAAGTTAGTTAGATAATGTAGATAAATAGCTGATTGATGAAAGATTGATGGATGCATAGATATATGGATATATGGATAGATAGATAGATAGATAGATAGCTGATTGTTGGATAGCTAGATGGATGCATAGATAGATGATAAACATTTACAAAGATTACAAGATAAAAGAATAATCGGTATAAGATAGATATGATAATGAGAGATATAGAGAAAACAAAGGATAGATTCAAGTCATTTTGCTTATTATTTAGAATTTTAGAATGTCTTTAGAGATTTTTAGAAACTTTTTATTTTACAGAAAGTTTCCAGAAACTTTATAAATATAGTTGGAATACACTGCTAAACCCCTTACATGTCTATCACAGAGATGTAGCAGAGCTGAACGCATTGCATTTCTTTTGTGCAATGTAATAACTACACAGTAAGAAATGCTGTACAATAACCAGCAGTCCTATGTAAATCCAGAGATACCACAGTATCACTAGTCCCAAATGAGAATTATTAATCATCTCTCAGTTTGTCTGTATTGATATTTATAGAAAGAGCATCTTAACCATCTATCCACCTCTGTATATCTAGACCTTTAGAAAGATCTATCACTCTTTTTATGTAGAGTAGTATTGGATGTGGAGTTTTCTATATGCAGTATTGGATTGTCCCTCAGTTTTACATACATAGTAGTTGTGTTAAGAATATAATAGGTCGGAGTGCCCCCTTATGTAATAAGCGGTGTGAAGGGTTAGTTTACCACTCTGTGGGGTATTGTTTGCATAGCTGTGCTTGGTGTTTTGCACACTGGAGATGGGTATTACTAACTCTAATTGCATTTCATTGTACGGGGAACCTTCTGAACAAAGAAACAGCCTTCACCTCCTGGAGCACATGGTTTTTACAAGACTTGCTAATGGATGGGAGACCCCTGTAAAAAAAAAGCAATAAAGAGCCTAGTAACATGTTCCAGGCACCTGGCGGTGACCGCTGGAAAGTCCACCAGACATAGAGCTGCCTTTGTTTCCTTATTAAGACACCAAGATGGGGGCAAGTGTAAAGGGACCCGACAAAAATCCTAATTATTCATATTAATTCAATGAAATATTTTCTTTCATTAATTTTTTTTCCTTAATTTCATTCTTTTCAGCCCAAATGTCTGCGCCCTGCAACAAGTCATGGGAACCAAAAAGAAGTACTTCAGTACCTGCAAAAACTGGTACCAGGGCGCCATCTGTGGCAAAAAGGCGTAAGTTACCCTAATAAATTTACCACCTATATTATTGATGGACTTTATAATATGGATCTTTACATGTAGGATGGAAAATCTATGTTATAGGATTGGGTGCAGAGTCGTATGAGTTCCTGTGGGATTAGCTGCCAGATGATGGTTTCCATTAGAGATTAATATTTATTGTGAAAGATTTATACTTGCGGCTTCACTTTTTAAACAATTTACACAATATGAAACTTTATAGTGTATGAGAGAACTTCCAGGCGTGGAATCTGAATAAACAGGGCTCCATAGAAGTATACTTAGATAGAATGTGATAATTTTACATAATAAATGCTTCATATTCCCAAAGGGGACACACACAAGTCTCGCTCAGCATAGTTTGATACAGTGCTCAGTGGAGGGGTTGTGACTTTGCATCTTTACATTCACACAATGTGAAGTGTAGACTTTGCATCAGACGACTGTGCATTCATCAGGGTATGAACATTGTTACAAGATAGCAGTAAATTTACAATAAACTTAACAAATTTTAAGAATTTTGATATGTTTGTACTTAATCTGGCAGTGTGCATATATGTTGTGGTCAATGAAGTGGGTTTGTGTTCTAGATTGTTCACATCATACATTAATGGAAATCTACCATTTGTTTTTATGTATTGTGAGCTAAACATACCTTGAGAATGCTGTAGCTACACTGATGCAGAAACATATGTTGCATAATCCCTGAACCAAGTGGTTTTGCTCAAAAAAACTATTATAAAATTGAGGACCTTGGGAAAGCTGGGTGCAGACTGGCTTCCATACATAAAAGAGCTTCCTGAACTGTCCATACAGGACTCAACCTGAGCTGAATGACTCATACACAACAGCTGGGGGATGGTGCAGAGATTGATTACTTCTGCCTGTCAGGGAAAACACAGTGATGACATATTCTCGACTTATGCTATGCAGGAGATTGGAGCAGTGCATAATTAGGGTGAGGAGAGTAGTTGCAGAAACCGCTCAGTTCAGGGATTAAACAAGATATGTTTCTGCATCAGTGTCACTACAGCATTCTCAAGGTATGTTTGCTTCACTATGCATAAAATCAAATGGTAGATTTCCTTTAAGCATGATACCATAGGTTTGGATGAACTCACTAGACACATTAAGGCAATGTCATTGGATTATATTGTATTAAAAAATTGCACAAAATATTGAGTTAAGACCAGTTTCACACACTAGAAAACATCAGAGCACCAACTGGTAATAGATGAACATGCTCATCTGTACAAAATATTGTGCTGCCTTAAATGATGCAGACGTTTTGGACTTCTTGAAAGTTCTCAGAATAATGCATTTGGCTATAAGAGCCTGGAGTCTACTCTGAAATGTGACTTGTTTCCTTAGAAGGATGGTTTTCTTCCTTTTGAAGAGTGTTATTTTGAGTCCTTCTCCCAAGGAGCATTGGTTTTAGGACTACCTACTCGCTGGGTCTCCACAAGCAGAAATTGGACCTATACTATGTCATCTGATATCAAGGATTGCTATTTAAAGAGGACCTTTCACCTCCGTCTTCCACCAACTCCAACTTTTTGCATCAGGTGTCACTGGTTCCACCACAGTTGGAATTTTTTCTCTAGCCCCCACATCTCCAGAGAAAGCAGTGTTGTTATTTTTGGCTCCCAATGTATTTATTAAGCTGCTTATTGTCAGATGGGCTGGATAAGATTTCCTGGCTCCGCCTACCTGTCATTAAGAAAGACGAATGACACATTCTTTAGGAGTGGTGGGGGGAAAGAAACAACCCAACTGCATTCTAATTTGGGGAGAACGGCCTATCATAGGATGCTAGCAGTTGAAGTTGGTTAGGTACTGAAAGGACCCCTTTAAGTAATTGCTCAACATATTGAGAGTTATTTTTATAGATTTTCTTTGGTTTAGTGTTTGGACAGTATTATAATTTTTCTTGGGCAGACTATAGTAAATGCAGACAAACCGTTCTGGCTTTGTGTTTACGCAGTCATTATTTAAGTTAAGCTGGTATTATGATTACTTACTACCAGTTCTATCCTAAACCAGACTTAAAGAAAAATTCTTAAAGGGGCAGTCCAAGTTAGAAGACATTGGGGCAGATTTATCTAGCTGTCTAAAAATCAGAATTTTCTTAGTTGCCCATGGCAACCAATTACAGCTCCACTTTAAAATATTCATGAGCACTGGTAAAATGAAATTGGTTGCCATGGGCAACTAGAAATATTCTGACTTTTAGACAGCTTGATAAATCTGCCCCATTATGTTATTTCACCTACCCCAAAAAGAAATTCTGAGTTTAAAGGATGAAAGTCTATTTTTGCCATCTGTGTACCAATCAGAAGATGGTATCCCACCAAAAGTTTTTGTCTTTTTTTTATTTTTTGCTTTTTTTCTTAGTAACAAGTTAAGTTTACAATTCTTCATCATTTTTTAAACACACTTCTCTTATAGAATAATTGTTTCCTCTTTTTCTTAATAGAGAAAAAATGCAAAAAGTGCAGCAAACAAAAATGTTTAATGCAAACAAAACACAAGTAAACAAAATAACTTCATTGTATTATAGGGCAAAAAGTTTCAAAAATATGGAATATAAATGTTAAAACTTCATGGAGAAAAGTAGCAAAATGGTTAAAATGCTCAAAAGAGATTAATTTTGATTCTATCCTTAATTTTTATTGGGTAACCAGTAATACTAAATTTATCCTGTGGGGGCAGTAAAGGGAAGCTAAACTTTTGTTGTCTGGTCTTTCTATAGCAGTGATAGCGAACCTAAGGCACTGGTGCCAGAGGTGGCACTCAAAGCCCTTTCTGTGGGCACTCAGGCCATCAGCCTAGGGCAGAGTTCACCAAACAGAACCAAATCCAAATAGGCAACTTATGAGATGCTGCGCTCAGCACTATTTTACAGAAACACTTCATTGACTGTTTGGAACTTCTTGAAAAGTGAGGTGTTAAAAGAACAGCATTATCTTTGGAGGTCTTCCTGCTGGACCCACCATTCTTCCTAAACAGAGAGACCCCGGAGAGAAGCTACAACGAGAGTCTGAATTTGCCCACCTTCTTTCAACTGTATTGGTGGCCTCAGGTGGCCAATACAATTAAAGAAATGGAAGAACAGGTAGCAATAAGTTACTGTTTAAAATGGCACATTGGCACATTAGGGTAAATAAGTGGGTTTTGGTTGTAGTTTGGGCACTCGGTCTCTAAAAGGTTTGCCATTACTGTTCTATAGAACCAGAACAAGCAATGTCTGTCAGTGGTTCCTTGGACCCACCAGATAAAATTCAAAGTGGGTGAGAGTGGGGGGTCTTTATATAACATAACCATGAGGTGACTCTTTGGTATGATAAACTAGGGAATATTTTAGGGAACAGGGGACTGTTTTAGTTTCAGAATTTTTAATACTGACACGTCAGTTCCCTTCAAAGGGGCCCACTTAGGCTCTGTCATCCAAGGGCCTTCCGAAACCTGGAGCCGACCCTGCTACTGATGGACCTCTGTGGTTTAGTATTGGTTTAGACCCTGGGGCCACTGGAGGATCCTCTGGTACTCTGGTGAACCCAACACTGAGAACATCTGTAACTTTTTTAACAATCCTCCTCCGAAAGTTTCTGCATTCCACCTTCTCATTGCAGGATAGTGCACAGAAAGATATGCAGTAACATTGATTGCAAACGGAAAGTTATCTATTTGCACACATTTCTTTTCCTAGCCACTAGGAGGAGCAGTGACACTTTCATCACCCCCTCATACTGTACCAATGACTTCAAAATAACAATAAATGTCCTCGTTTCCAATTTTATTGCAATTCTCTTGTTTTTCTCTATAAACGTATATTATTTTGATAGAGATGCAATTTTACTTAAAATGACAGCTGTAGCTTTTGGACGTGTACCCATTTAAAATCCATTTTTTTGTGATCTGTAACTCTATGGGGTCTACCCCAACTAATGTATACTTATTCAATCCATAGCTCCCATTATGGCCATTGCATTAACTATTGTTATAGACTTTATGAACATTCACAATGTTGCAAACGAATGACATTGATTTTGATCCATATTGGAGTCACACCCGATCCAACATGTTCTTATAATACTCTACTATAACCTGTTAACTTAGTTTACTGTACACTGTAATGGTTAATATAATGTGCCACCCCAGGCTGTATAGTATGTGGAGGAGTGCACTCACTATCTACATGCTTACATCGCAACGTGATGTCCTACAAAATCGGCAAGGGAGGCTTATCTCTGTGTACTGGAGGGGAGCGGACATTATTTTACTCTATGTCACTGTTTTTGGCAAATTAATAAATTGTGAGATGGAATACATTTTACACGAACTTGATATATTCAAGGAATAATACACGTTAGACAAGGCTTGGCTGCATTTGCCTAGCTGCCCATATGCATGTGGTGTTCACCTGACATTTATGTAGGGGCTCAATAGGTATTTGGGAGTGATTTGTTCCCTTCTTCCCACTGAAAAGGTCTGCATGGTGTGCAAACAGAGTGTGCATGTATATGAGGGGGTCAGAAGAAATAGCTATTGAAGGGATATATATTGAAGAGACTCCATCCTAGACATCCATTGGAGAGGTCACTAATATGGGATTGTTGGTGGCACCTACAGACCCATCATCCCTAAAAACTGATTGTAGTATCATTTTACACTGAATGGAGCTGGAAGTAGACAGCACCGTCCAATGTGTAGTGGTGGTTCAGAGGTACTGCATGCTTGGATCATTATGAAGTGAATAGGTCGCAAGACTGAAATGCTTCAGACTGAGTTTTCGTCTTCCATTCAGATGATTGCATGGCTGATAGATGTTGAACAATAACTAATATCATATAATAGACCATTTATATGTTATTGGGGGTTTAGGCACTGGACATCCCCTGCCTAGAAGAAGCCACCACCTCTCCCCTGAATAATAGACATACATGTGTAATGTAGCTCCAAATGTAACAAAAATTTCAAAGCCTTAATATATTGAACCTAAACACCGATCATTGCTCTGCCTAAGTTGTGTATAGTGTGAAGTGCATTGCTGATGTGAAAGCAACTCCGTAGTTTTATGTGTTAGCAGAATGTTTGTCATTTTTCATTACTGTCATATCCAAAGGCCATAATTTGCAAGATAGAGAAGTCATTGGCGGCTAAAAGAGTATTCACGTGTGATAACTTGTGGTTTTAGATGGAATAACCATTCATTTGTTGTTATTGCTTTGACCTTTGGGGTCATGTCAATCATGCTGAATCAGGAATGGACCTGTCAGCAGTCCAGCCGAGTTCCTGTTATTACAGCTATATGCATGTTAAAAGTAACTTCAGACAACTAGCTATGTTATATTGTATTGTAATAGTAGGACATGTAGCTTCTGTAATGATTGTTTTAATTGTACCAAATACAGTGATATTAAAATAATATATTATATGTGTACAGTATGTAGGGTTTTATTTGTGCTACATGGAGAAACATGGGTGTCAGTGATTGGTATCATTGCCCCCCAGCACTAGGGTTAGGATCTATCCATAGAAAAAAACTTTCCCATTTTTTTAATGTTCTCTAAGTGTTTGTGTAGGTTTCTTCTTCCAGGTCCCATGGTTACATCTTACTCTCTAAATAGGGTTAATTAGCTTCCTGAACAATTGACCCCAATGTGTGAGTCTGACATATGGAAAATAGATTGTGTGCCCAGCTGGGAATAGGAATGTATGTGTCTCATGGCATTATATGTACAGGAATGTAGAAAACATTGACACTATTTAAACTATCTGACTTGTTTAGAATTTTTATTGATATTTTTCTCACGTTCTCCACTTTTTAAGTAGCATTCAAAATGCCTGTTTGACTTACGACCAGCACACATTCCTATTATACATTGTGAATATTGCAACAGATTTACTAAGAGAATTTGTGAAAAACTCTGATTTGCCAATTTTTTTATGGGTTTTAGACTTGTTTTGTATCTTTCTACACAAGGGGCATGGCTTAGAGGGAAAAAGACATTGGGGCACATTTACTAAGGGCTTTGCGCTGCAATTCTGTAGGACTTTGCAAGTTCTTTTAGGTGTAAACTGCTTGTTAAGGTATTTAAGAAGTGTCTGCACCACAAATGTGTGGCACGCAACCGGTTTGTGGTGCAGCTGCACTAGTCATCATGCAACACAAATTAGGGGGCGTTCCGGTGCTCAGTCGGACCGCGCACCTGATTTAAAATGCAAAGTCTATCGCACGCCCTATGTAAAAGGTGCACCACAAAAAAGTTGGTGAACTCTGCTGTCATTCACCCCAGAGCTTAGGAAGGGGGGATGGCGAGGGAAACTGAAAAGTTAATCAAAATTTTACAACTTGTGATAGGACCCCTTTGGAAAAATCTGTGGTTTTGGTTACATACTAATTTTCAGGACAATTGGAGCAACATCAATTCTGACTGAATAGATTCGGACCTGAACTGAATCTATTGAAAAATTTGGCTAAGCTTCAAAGAAATTAACCTTGGATGATTCAATCCTCTGTAATCACTGGCCTCAGTGGAGACCTCAATACGTATGGCATATCTGTGACCGCCCTTATCTTGAAGCTGGATGACCCCTTTAAGAATTGTCTCATATTAAGAGCTAAACATCAGTTTACCTGTGGCTCTGTACAATACATTGTGCATTACACTATGTAATGTAACCTGACCTCCACAGTGTAAATGTGTGTGTCGGCCAATCTTCTGCAGTTCCTGTTGTAAATTATCCGGAGGAGAAGAAAACCCCTCGCCATGAAATCCTGATTTGAGATATTCTTTGAAATGTCCCATCTGTTTGCTGTTAAAATCACAAGCTCAGACAAATCCGGCCTGCAAATTGAGGTAGTGATAGCACATTTTACTTTCTAAGTAAAAGTGAATAGATGAAAATGACTTTGAAGTCCGAACAATGAGAAGATTATCTCTGTTTATTTTATGGAGTGGAAGGGATTTTCCGCCTGGAGCCAAAAGGGCCATGTACATATATCGTGTTTAACATATCAGATATTAGCGCTAGGGTTAGGTACTGTACAGAGTAATATTTAGACCATATGTTAGAAATCAGAAAGGAGCCGTTCCTAAATGACATGATGAATGTAGAGGATTTGGTTCCAAGATGTGAAGACTAAGTTTTTAATATAGAGACCTAGTCTTAACATATACCCTACTAGGGCATATGGATCCTATAGAGGAGGGTGGGGGCGCTCTTCTTAGAAAACTTTTTTGCACCTTAAAATATCAGTTATCGTTCTGATAGGAGTGGCCCATCCATTAGATTGATATTGTGGTTCATCAAGTGAACCACTGATCACAATAAGAGGGGTCTCTTGTACCCACTAAGTAATGGAAGCAGCTTGACAGATAGGATCAGCTGATCCATGAATTCTCTGTAGGAATGCCAGAGATAGCTGAATATCATACTCCACCATAAATGGCACAGCAATACTCTTGTTAAACTATGTTGTCCCTTATTCTGTGGATATGTGTAACTTGATATATCTTGAATACTCTTTGACAATACATCCATTACAGAAGGTGGATGATCAAATCAAGATTTCCCAGATAAAGCAATCCCCAGAATTGATATCTAAACTACTCATATCTAAGAAAGGTATAAAAGGAGGGACAAAATGTCCTAGTCACCAGGCCAGGAGTAGTAGACCAGTTAAGGTGAATGTGGTAGATTGTTTCACTAGTTCCCATGGAATTGAATGTGAACTATGGATGTTTTCCTATCCGAAACGCATAGGCTGCTGTCGTCCTTCTGAGTGGAAGTTTTGTATTGCTATATATGCATTAAATAAAGAAGTCATCAGAGTTTGGATCCTGGCTGGACCGTGCAGTTATTTTTACTGGATTGTTTTACCCGGACAGAGGGGTGGCCCGCGCCGGATCTTATATTACTCTGGGAGGTGAGCTGCCATTTCCTTCTCATCATGCACTCTAGTAATGTCTGGCCACCAGGGCAGAAGTTATATTCCCATTACAGCCATGATTTTCTCAGATGGGAATTCCCTTTTTTTTAGGTATTGTTTGGTAATCACAACTTATAATCTATCCACAGAGATAAGTGTCTGATCTCCGATTGTTGGGACCACCATGGATCACCAGTGGGGGAGTCTCATGTCTCCCATTTGAGTGGAAGGATAACTCTTGTCTATGGACTGATACGTGTCAATTCCAGAGACATTGAATGGAACTAATCTGGGACTGTATGGCAGAGATTCCCACTTGTCACTAGTGCCATAGTGGGGATATTTTACTGAGGCTTTATTTCTTACCAGAACTATAGTTTTCCATGACTCAGGAAAGTGTTTTTACATTGCTAGGCCACTATCAGGCTATAAATACTGTACCGGCCGTCCCGGGACTTCCGGACACCCGACTTCCAGATGACTGCTAGTTACAGGTGACCTCTCTGTCCACTGTGACCTCTGATGAAACTCTCTGGTTGCTTTACTTTAGTCCTTGGTGCCATGAAAGTTCCAAACTTGAAAAAAAAAATTGTCTAGAGTTATAAATTTACAATTATAAAATCTGCCTGTACAGACTTACATCCAAATTCAACTTAAAGAGTAACCGTCATTTCAGATGATTTTTGATATTGTGTGTTGGGAGTGTAGTGAACATTTTTCTAATATAATTCATTAAGAAATTCTGCTTATTTTCTTTTAAACAAACAGACTGCTAAGTGCCCCTTTTCTTCTACATTGCTATGGAAAATCTGTCTACAGAATTGAATAAGGTCTCTCGCACCCCTCTTCCCCTATATGTTACACAGCTGTGAGTGTTAACCCTCCCTGCTCTCTCCATGGCTATAGTATGCTATGAGCACTATATTCAAATATCCAGCTGAAAGTGAAGGAGTCATTTACAACACAGGAGGATTAGATGTGAGCTCATGCAGCCTCCATAGACAAACACTGTACAGACTGCAAGGACTATTTTATACTATTGGATGGAGTAGCTGGATTTTTATTTTACAAAGTAAGAAAAATTTGTTAATATATTAGGAAAATCTTCACCACACACCCTCCCCCACACAATATAAAAAATGATCTCAAATAATGGTTACGCTTTAAGAACAAATCTAAGGGACCTATCTTGTACATAATCTGGGGACTGCCTGTATTTGTAAAGTTGTACTTATTCTGTGTTTTACTTTTAGGCTGCATTTGCCCATAAACAGCAATGTACATGTGTATGTTGAATACTCTTGGCTACTCTCTAATCCACACACCAAACAAAATGGAAATAGGAGAGTTAAAGGACATCTACCATCAGGATCAAGGGTTGTACCGAAGCACAATTACCGTACATGCTGTTGTGTGCCCCCTCGGGCAAGTTCAGCTATTCTTTTAGCTTCTTTTGCTCTTATTCTTACAAAAACAAGGCTTTAAAAATTATGCAAATTGCCCTGAAAGGCTCCAGGCTCCATAGAGGTTAATGGAGCCTAGAGCCCCTCAATCTCATTTGCATAATTGTTAATACTATTTTCTGTAAAATCAAGGGCATAAAAAGCTAAAAGAGGATCAGAGCGGACAAACATATAAGTTTGCTTGGTTTAGGGTCCTGTTGGTAGTTTTCCTTTAAGTAATTTCAAGTGCAAAAATATCCAGTTAGCATGGAAACACTGTACAACTCTGGTTAAGCTCATAAACACTAAACAATAGACCAAAAGAAAATGAAGAGGAACACCAGTAGGTATTAGGATAAATATAAAACACTCATTTAATTGAATATACATTAAAAAGTAGTCCCTGACTCGTGTTTTGATCAGCAGTTCTTTGTCAATTTCTGCTGATCTAAACCAATTTTCAGATCAACATCTGAAAAGAGTTTGTATGTTTTCTCTGTGTTTGTGTGGGTTTCCTCTGAGTCCTCCGGTTTCCTCCCACACTCCAAAAACATACTGGTAGGTTGATTAGATTGTGAGCCCCATTGGGGACAGGGACTGATTTGGTAAGCTCTGTGCAGCGCTGTGTAATCTGTGTGCGCTGTATAAATAAATTAATTATTATTTGTAAAAAAACGTTTGGGGTTTGAGGTTCACTGTACAGTAACCTAGATTCAAGTCTAGCAGAACAATTTAAGTTCTGGACCTTAGAAATGTTATCCTTCTACTTCAACAGCAACCAATACCTCAACAATATTTTATAAGAAATATCCTAGCTGGTTGTTTAACAATGTGATACATTTAGACAATCCAGTTTATCAGACGTGTCTAGGAAGTGATTTTGATAATCCTGGCATTTGTATATTTAAAGCTTCTGCTGCCAAAGTAGGATGTCACCTTTGATCTGTATGTGCAGTTTGGGAGTTTTTGACCTTGTGGTTATAGATGAGTACATTCATGTAAGGACATGAAAGGCATTTTACGAGGTTCATATCAATACTGGGAAGGAGATACTCTACGTGTATTATTTCCCTGGGGAAATAATCTCAGCGTGCTTAAACAAATCTATAACAATATAAGGAGCTCCACATCTCAAATTTCTATATACATTTACTTGGGGGAGGGAGAAGCTGCTTCAAATCTTTGGTGATGAATGAGTGAATGTGACAAGGCTCGTGATATAGAACTTTGCTATTGAGCCCTCAGGATTATATTTAAATTGATGTTTTCAAGTACTTGTTTAAAATGTTTTTAAAACCAATATGGGAGGCAGAAGTAGCATGAATTATGACCAAGAGGGGCAAAATGTCCCCCCCCCCATTGCACATACCCCTAATATTTCCCAGTTAATCCCCATCAACAGAAATCAAACATTTATAATATTAGTAATAACTTTCTCAATGTGTTTCATCCAGGTCCCAAATTCTGAAACTTATATAACAGGGCACATTTACTTACCCGTCCTGACGCATTCCCCGAAAGTGCATTGTCCGACCGAAATGCACTATGCCGTGATTCACAAAGATTGTGCGCATGATATCCAGAATGTGTCGCTTCCCAGCTCAGGTCCGACAGAGTTCGCCTTCTTCCTGGTGCATGTTAGTGTTTGAACTTGCGACACAACTTGAAAGTTAAATCCCGCGCTCAGTCCGAATCAGTGGGATCGTCGGATGTCACTCCCTGCCATTTCTGTCGCATTAAAGTCAGTGCAGCCGAGACACAATCGTGTGCAACACAATCCCCAGTCAAATAAATGTCACAGTGGTGCAAATCCCGAAAATGACGAAAATCTGACAAAAGTGCAGCCACGGACCCTTAGTAAATAAACCCTAATTTATTACTGATTTACATGTTGACTGCTATGGACTTCATGTTTTAGATGATATGTATGGATTGTAGTAACACAATTGTGATGTAAGAAGTTCCTTTTGAGATGGTCATTCTGTTAGGATTTAACGCTTAAAGTAGTGTCAATGTCAAGTTTGCCTTAACTTTGGTTACTTCATTTACATAATCACTACGAACTCCATAGAATTTCTGCAGAAAGTTTCAAAGGTTACTCATGAGAATGCCATGTTAACTTGGATGTTAAATTGTCATTGGTTCGGAATGCTTTTGATTTTGGATGATATGGTTTCTTGTGTTTCTAGGTATATTGATTTGGATAAAAGTTATGTTATATAGATAGTATAGATTTGGTAATATTGAGGCACATGAACACTGACTTTTAGTCGATATGATCCCTTTACTTATTCTCACACCATGAGATTATAGTCTACTTATGCAGACTTGAGGACTTCCACATTGTTGTTTCTTGGTGCTCAGTACTTGCTGGTGGTTGGCCATTCCTTTGGTTCCCATTTCCCCTGTGTTCCTTCCCTCCTGTATCTATGTCTTCGATATTGTCTAGTTTCTTTTTATTTTGTTTATCCTGTTGTTTGGGTTCTTGCTTGTTGGTTCTATTTGTGTGTTTCTTATTATAGGTGATATCAGAGAGACTTAGGTTACTCCAAACCCATTCCGTCTCTTTTTCTCTTTTTTTTTATCCTGCTACACACCCTAGACCTATCCGTGACTTTTGTGTTTTATTCTTCTTAAGTATTTTCTTTTTCTTTCTAAAGGTCTCAATTGACTCTTGTCAAGACAACTGATATGAGGATTGCACCTTAATTCTGCCTCATCTGTTACATTTGTTATAGTGATGAAGACAATCTGTAACGCTCAATGGGTTTACTGACAGGATATGTCATCCCCATGATCATACTGCACATTTATCTCACTTATTCTCAGCTCTGAAACATTTTTATATACAGAGGGTGAAAAAATATCAATCTTGGTCATCTAGGCAGTTATCAAAGTCATAAATGAAATTGGTGGGAATAAATGTGGGCTTAAACTTGTTGACTGTACCTGAAAATTTTGGCAGTACCAGAAGTTTATAGAGATGGCTTATTGACCTCTCTTTCTATCATACTCTATTATGATGCATGTCACTTAATTTTTGTCATAATTTTTGACTGTAAGGCTACCTGCACACAAATATGTTCAATATCGAGTGGCACTCAACAGATTTGTGGTCCATAAGGTCTTCTCACATGACAATGTCAGTAGAAAAGGATTGAGCTGAGGCACTCAGCTCACACAAAAGGCCATGAAAACCCCACCTGTGTGTAGGAGACCATTGAATACAAAATCTAGTGAGATCCCCAACTGTATGTAGCCCAGACAGTGGTTCACATTACTATTCTAAACTATCTCATTATTATTCTAAACTTTTTCCCTTATGAGTAAAGTGGTGGAGGACCTGGGGAGCATGTCCTCGGATCCTTTCCTATAATCAGGCTCTGGGTGTTGCCATTGCAACCATGGATATCACATGCCCCAAAAAAACAACGTTGATGTCCATGAGTTGTCTAATCCAGATAAATTTCTGGAATTTATGCAATAATTTGTGGTATTTCAAGTTTAGACCCAAAGGAGTAGTACCTAAAATGGTGAGAATCAATCCCCAAATTTCAGTACTAGACATAAAAAGATGTAAAATATTTTCATGACGTGTTCCCTTCATGTTATAGTGGAAATGATAGCAGAAGACAAAGACATGATCTCACAAACAGCATGGCACATACCGATGGAAAGTCTTTTCTTCTTTTTTTTAGTCAAAAATATTTTGTATGAAAGTCATATTTCCTTCACTGTAGTGTTTACAACAAATATTATCATATAGAAAGCAGATCAAAATTATATGACGTTTCAGTCCTCTCAGCCTTTATCAAGTTAGATCTGAGTTTTGGGTACAGGAGCAGAAAGGAGTGGTGAGGCAGAGACAAAGGTCGAGAGGACCAAAACGTTGTATAATTTTGATCTGCTTTCTATATAATACTATTTGTTGTATAAACTACGGTGACGGTGATATGATTTTCGTACCTATGTAAATGTTTTTCACTAGTGATAGAAGAGACGACTTTCCATTGGTGTGTGCCATTCTCTTTGACAGATACCACCACTACCAATATTAAAGAGAGTGTAGTATCCCTTGCTCCACAAATAATGATCTCACAAACAGACTCATCCTACTAAATTGGTTGAAGATTTCTGGTTCTGTATTTTGGTTGATTGAACTGATCTTCTCTACTTTAACATGTCTCCTTCTTAAGTCATAAAGTGGGAAAGAAAATCTATTTAGCTATAATGTTGCCACTCATTTTCCTGGAAAACTAAAGCACATTATTAAGGTCTCACAAAAAAAAAAAAACCTTCAGCGAATTTGAGCTTTTCCAGACCTGAGTTTTGAGCCCCTGCCAAGACAATTTCCCAGATCCACTTACAATACTGCAATACATCTGTAAGGGTAAAAATGTGTTCATTTTCACTTAACTACTTTTATTCTAAATGCTCTATACATGTAGTTTTCTAGGTATGTAACTACATTCATAAAGACATTCTCAAAGTCTTACGTTTTAAGACTTAAGTAAATGCTCTATCTATCAAGCAATCTCGACAATTTGATATGACCTTTGCGTATCATATATAGCACGGAGAACAAACAATAAATAATGAATATAAATGTGTTTTGAGTAGTTGGTGAGTGGGCCTACAGAATATTTTAACTTGGCACTCCTCTTAGGTCAAAAATTGAGGAGAATTTATTTTTTATCTCTCCAGCAGGGAGCACCCGCTTTTTCTCCTTTCCATCTGTGCTCCAGCAGTCATAGCACCGCATCTCATCTCCATTTCCACTTATACCTTGCAATCCATGCCTGATGAAGGTCTGAATTCATAAAACCGAAACGTTGCAAAATAATAATTTTTGTTGGATTGCTGGATTAAATAAATTCTCCACAATGTTTGACCTAAAAGGAGAGCCAAGTTATCTCTTTTCTATACATAGGGTGTAGTAGCCTACTTGTGCACCCATATACTCCGAAACATCGAGTGACATGTATTTTCTCCAATATTCAGAATAATTAAGGCTTTCAGGCACAACTTCCCTAGCTTACATTGTTACAAGTGTAAAATTTGCCACATTTTTGAGTCCGCTGATTACCCCTTTTGGTGTATCTAATAGTCCATAATACTAGTCTTCACCTTCCCCCAAGAAGATCACTACAGGAGAAAAAAGGAGCAAAAAGTCTACTAGTATTACCTGCACTATTCATAACTGAAATAAATAATGGTTTTGCTTCAAAGTTTCAAATGATAAATTGAATCCTTGATTGTTTAATCATTTGCATTCCTTTGCCTCTTGGTACATGGCAACTTTAAGTATTGTTATGGGCAGCCTACATTTATTTAGTGGACAAATAAAAGCCCTGGTATTGTTTTATAAATGGGGTATTGCTTGTCAGCCAGACTCTTTACAAAGTTAGTATTGAGGCATATCTGATTCAATAGATATACCCCTTTAAATGTAAAGTACTACCCATGCTCAACAATGAAATGTTACACTATTACTAATTTATTTTAATTATTGTCTATGTTCACATAGACACATTTTAGCGTAAGCAGTTTAGATGTATGACTGTAGGCTGTTCTTGCCTTTCCTGTTTTTGTTCCATGGTAAATCTTCTCCTCCTTGTGTCTGCACTACATATTGGTTTGGATGTGCGCCGAGCTTTGTTGTAATTAATGACTTCCAGTAGTGGATTTCATTTATCGCAGAAAAAAGTCATTTGTTTGAGTGCAATGCTTAAGTTCAATTGTCAAATGAAGTAAAGAACTTAGAGAGAAAAGAAATATTCTAAATGAAAAAATAAAAATAGAGTAGTATTCTAAAGATTCAGTATTCCGTAAAATCTCTATTTATTAATGCACATTTTTAGTAAGTAAGATGGACCATGGGCTATTAGATATGGGTAGGGGTTACACAAACACATGGAAAGTATAAATGATGAAATAACAATAGAAGATGTAAGGTAATAGCCATAAATGTGTCTGTTACCATGAGAGGGTCTTAAAGGGGTTATCCAGGAGTAGCAAAAAAAATGTCTGCTTTCTCACTGAGAAATGTCCATGGGTTCATTGTGGTTTTTGACTGCAGCTTAAACATTCTGAAACATAACCTGATTACAGAATAGTCAGAAATAGTGATGGTTAAAAAAACTGTTTCTTTAATAATACATAGTAGGTGAAAGTCCCTTTCAAAAATTTTTGCACCGGGGCTTAAGAAGTCAAATTTGTTTAAAAGAAAAATAAAAAGTCCTCTAATCAGTAGCTCCGATAATCTTTGTATGTTAATATCTATGGGGGTATGAGCTATGATCTGGAATAACAGTTTAGCTACAGCGCCTACAGGAGATCTGAGACACACCTACTCTCTGCAGCACTGACCCCTGCACCAATGAGTAGACAGGAGGTGTGTCTCAAGCTAATGGGCAGATGTCATCAAAAGTCTGAGTAAAACTTGTTGAACCCCATATTAAGTCTACTAGCTATGTTTTGGGCACAGAAAAACTTGTTAGCTGATATCCCACAGTACTTTGGCAATGAGATACGAGTGAATCGGAAACATTTCCTTCCATAGGGTTTTGTAAATGGTTACATTTTCTGCATTTGCCACAAGGCAATGAATGCAGAAATTCTTTCTCCCTCCATGTCCTACATGTGCCTCTGGGTTTCTAGAACAGAATGAAATACTTTGATATGTACTTTTTTCATAAAAAAAGAAGCTAAAGTTCTTTAGGCTCTAATTTAAAAGATTGTGGTCTCATTGTAGTAAACTGAGCACTGATTATCACAGAGAGGATTCCAGAAAACTTTTGTTCCCCCATTTATTTGGCCTAGTATCTTCTGCAGTTTATAGTATTTCAACTCTGAATCCCAAATGTCTCTAATATACAAATAGCCCCTTGTGCAAATAATCTTGTACTTTACTTTGTATTAAAACTGTATCATGTTACACAAAGGCACAGTGATCACTACGATCATTCAATACATTCAGTATAAAAAATGCCAATTTTGGAATTACTGGATAGTATGAGAATTGTTCTGTATGAACCATTACTATTTTTTTTAATCTGAAAAGGTCTTTGCTTCATTTGGCCTGTCGCCACACTAATTGATGTTCTGCAGATGGTGGATATAGATTCTCTATTACTGCTATCGGAGGTCATATAAGGTCTACATCACAGGGGCATGTTGTTCACATTATATTGGAACATATAAGACACAAGTACAATGCTTTGTATTCAGTCCAATGAATTTACTGTAATTACCTTTTCTCACAATACTTGTGGATTGTCAATACACTGGTGAATACTCTGGACATGGAATTATATTATAATGGAATCAAAATTACTAAAACCAATCATAAATATCAAAGATTACCAGGTGAAAATACATTGTAAGAATGTCTCTTACACATGTTTTACACAAACTGGTTCGTAAAATGTTTGACACACATTGTATCGGTATCTGGCTATAAGTGAGTGGGGTTATGGGACCTGCTTTGGCAAATCTCTATCTTCAAAGAGGCCAATAATTGGCCACAAGGGTCCTGGGAACCACAGCATGATGGCTGGAAGTACCAGCGAAATTAGACTCTCCTTATTTTTGGAAATCTGAAAAAAAAGAAATCTTCAATGTCACATATGAGCTAAACATAAAACTCTTCTCTACATTCATGGCTTGTGTCTAAAATAGTTTATTTTGTTTGAAATAATATAGTAATATATATCAGGTACACACAGATAGAGTTAATGCTAAGGGTTGGACGGGCTCCTTTTTATATCTGTTCTGATACTCAACAATAACTGGTTCCCTGTATGATCGGTATAACACTGGGGAGAAACTGGAGAAAAGCCCAGTTTGTGTAAGAGCCCAAACAGTTTATAAAAAAAATTCACAGTGAAGTCTCACTACAAGCCAATTTTATGTGCAAAACGTTGTGGCTCCATGATACATAGTTCGGTAGCTGGTAAGAGTTCGATAATTGTAGAACTCACAACTACATCGGAAACCTCAAGAACTCCTGCAGGAAAACATTCATTCTCTATTAAGTAATACATCAGATTACTCAACCTTACATAACCATATACTGTAATATGTATATGTAAGTCTGAATGTAGGGATGTAATTGAACTGCTTTAAACAATACATCATATAATTAATCATATAATACATTATAGAATTGTAGATGATTCTAAACATTAATTTATAATAATTTTCCTTCTCAACAGTACTGTCCTTTATGAATGCTGTCCTGGCTACATGAAAATGAAAGATCAACAAGGATGTCCTGCAGGTAAACGAAGTTTCCAGAAGTCTTTCGTAGTAGGGTCTCTGAATAGCAGTTATTGCATTAACTGCTGGAACTTCCATGGGTCCATTCCTAATGGCAATATCTGAGGAAGGTCATGTTTTACCGAAACGTCATATGAATTTGAGTGGATTCTTATGAGTATAAAAGCATCTAAAAAGCATATAGAATTGAGTGCCATTTTCTCTATTCTTAAACACATCTGGGCTTGGGACCATAGTTTGGCACCATCAAACACTATAGGAGTGCTGTGAAATTCTTACAATATCATTATGCTCATTAAGTCATTTGTAAGACATCCAAACACATCTTCCTGTTCCCAAGTAAACTATTATTTCAGAGAAAAATTCTATTTTTATCTTTATGCAAATTAGATTATCGGGGGTTGGGTGATGCCGACTGGTGCATGTGTTTTCCTATTGCTAGATTACTTGAATAAAGTTAGAATCTATATATTTGTTCTACATTAACATAAAGGTGTATCTTGTATCTTGAAAGTTCATAAAGTAGTTTAAGGTCGTACAGCTCCTCAACATAACAGTTACAATTTTCGGAACCCTGGAGGTCATTTACTTTCTGACAATTCCATGGTGACTCAGTCTTTCCAGATTTAATGACTCATTCCTTGTTCAGTCCAGCAAAGACCGGTTATGTGATTATTGTCCTTGGTATCACCTCTTATTTCCATAGTGCGATTTGTTATAAATCACCCCTGAAAGCAGAACGATTTACCTTTCGCAGAGCAGATATTCCAAATGCCAAAAAGAATGTTCCACCCTTCTCTGTTTCATGATTTTATTTAGTTGTCAAGATTAGCTTTAATTGAAAGTCCCAATAAATAGAGCAATTGACAAGGGTGCTTAATGAGTTCACATGTTACAGTAAATTATAGGTTTTTGCAGAAATTTCAGTACTATAAAATCACTGCAAAATGCTTTGTTTTTGACACCTTTAGGCCATAAAACTGTTGGAATTATAGGCTACATTTCATTTATTTGTTTGAGCAATATGATTGAGAAAACTGTTTTAATAAGACTTCATGTTTCGGGCAACTCAGAGTCTTTATTAGCATTAACTGCTCCGATGGGTCTCCAGGGCAACAGACTACAAGTCTTGTGTAGTCTGATACTCAAATAATCACTTCCATTTGTTCACCATGTCTTGCCATGGTTAGATAAACAAGAAAATAGAATATACTACATATACATGTGTATCAGGGTTTGGTTTTTGTGGATACCATTGCAGTTTGTAAATATACAAAACAGTTTGATATTTTAACAAAAGATTAATTTGAAAGAAGTTGTGGAACAATAAAATAAGCTTCTAATTATATAGACATGAACATTGACATGTTTTATTAATTACTTTAACTTCAGTTGCTCCTATTGACAATGTGTATGGCACTCTCGGAATTGTGGGAGCCACATCAACACAAGAATACTCAGATCGTTCAGACTTAAGGAAGGAGATTGAAGGAGTTGGCTCCTTTACTTTCTTTGCACCCAGTAATGATGCTTGGGATTTGTTGGATGCTGTAAGTACATTCAGGGTTCTAAAAATAATAGAGGTTATACCAATGAAAAAAGTTGCATTTTTTTAGATATTTTTTACTTCATATTTTAGGAAATCCGCGCATCGCTGCTTAGCAATGTGAATATTGAGCTTCTGAATGCTTTGCATTACCACATGCTTGATAAGAGAATGCTGACCAAAGACCTCAAGAATGGAATGACCCTTACCTCTATGTTCAACAATCAGCCTCTTCTGATCCACCACTACACTAATGGGGTAGGTTTTACTTAGTTCTCCAACCAATTTTGCAGTTTGGGTTATAGCATCCAGTATAGATCATATGGCCTCTGATGCCTTCTGTCTTAAAGCAGATTCATTGGTATAAAAAAAAATTATTCTAAACATAATATTTTAGAAATGTTTTGGTTTTTTATTGTGAATTTTGTTTAGGCTCTGTTAACATTATCTTTTTTGAGTGAAATCAACATTGCATAGAAATGTAGTACAACAGAAATATTTTCACCCGTTCTGTGTGTTCTCCAACTTCTGGTTTTGGCTCACAGTAAATGAGGCTAAAAAACTAATTAAGTACATTCCATTTAATGTCATTGAGCTATAACACTTTAATGGTACTTAAGTCCTAATTTTTTATTTTCTCTTTCTTCTTTCTGCTATTGTAGATTGTGACCGTAAACTGTGCAAGAATCATCCATGGTAACCAGATTGCCACCAACGGTGTTGTTCATGTGCTCGATCGTGTTGTGACAGCTGTGGGAAACACCATTGAGGACTTTATTGAATCTGAAGACGAATTGTCATCTTTCAGGGTAGGTTTCCTAATGTAAATACCGCAAGCTCTATGTTCAAATATCCTTAGGGCTACATCATCCACTTTGGATGTTTGTTAATATCATTTGCTGAGTTTACAGAGGTCTATGTGTGTATTTTGTTCAGTTGGGCCTGGTTCATGTCAAATTCAAGAGATCTTCATGGCACAATAAATGTCTGTGATGGAATGCAAGATCTTCAAGAAAGAAGTGTAAAGTAAACAGTGTATAGCATAGAGATAACATCATGATTTTGTAGAACTTTTCAGTAAGCTGCAGAGATTTATACAACCCTCATTTGCGTTATTCTTATTTAATGCCAGTCCTTTGGCAAAAAATATTAAAGTTTCATTTATGTTTTCAGGCAGCTGGCATTGCCTCCGATACCCTGGCAAAACTTGGAAAAGCTGGACATTACACCCTGTTTGCTCCCACTGATGATGCCTTCGAGAAACTCCCACGTAATGTTCTTGAGAGGATTATGTCTGACAAAAAGGCAGCTGAGGGTGAGTTTATTTAAGAGCCCTGGGTAGATGCCATGGACCTTGTTGGCATGGAGGGGTGGACTTCAAGATTTTGATGAACATGTTTTCAAGTGCCACCATTTAAGCTTATCAAAGAAAATGATTTAATATGATACTATTTTTGCTCTACTTACAACCATACTCGATAGCAGTAAGCCACTTTCCTTTGCCTCATTCCGGATCTTCTTAGTTCAAGAATTTTGGGTTAATTTTGATGTTGTAGTTTTGGATGTTGTATTTTGACTGGACTTGTCTAAAATTGGTCCCATATGGTCCTAAAAGATTATTTCTATTTATTTCTATGTATGTTTCAGCCTTGGTTAACTTCCACATCTTGGACACTGTCCAGTGTTCTGAGGCCATCATGGGAGGAGCAGTTTTCGATACCCTGGAAGGAAGTCCTCTTCAGGTTGGATGTGATGGTGACAGTTTGACTGTAAATGGCAAGAAGCTGGTGAACAGAAAGGATATTGTTACAACCAATGGTGTCATTCACCTGATTGATGAGGTTCTTATCCCTGATTCTGGTAAGTATCAAGTCTTTTTAATTTTTACACACATCAGTTTACTGAGATGGCATCTAGATCCAGAGAAAGACTAGCCTGTATTCTAACTTATTATAAGTTATTATCTTTAAGCATACATCCTGGTGGGCATATGTATCTCTGGCTAAGTCAACAGCCAGTCAAAAGGCTACTGGCAAGTAGGGTCCAAATAATAGAGAAAGTAAAAGTGAAGCTTAAGTACAGTGGGACCTTTAATACATTTTACCCTATACACCCCAGTATAATATTATCCACTTTAATTAAAACAAAATGTTATAAAATTAAAGAGGTTGTCGAAATTTATTAAAACCTCTGGAGGTGGGCCAGATAGGGCTTTTAAAAAAGTAATAGGTGGGCTTCTGTTTTCAGGGGCAGGCACTCTTGACTCCGACACCTTTCCCATGCATTGTGCGCCCAACCATACCCTGTCCCTGTATCAGTTGCTGGTACATGGGATGGGTGGGCATCGTAGGTTTAGTTTTTTAACAGTATTCTCCAGCCCATTTACAGAGTTTTTAATAAAGTCAGGCAACCCATTTCACATAAATTACCTCAGCTAGTTCTTAAATTTGCTTTATTTATTCCAGCAAAGCAAGTCCTGGAACTCGCTGGTAACCAACAGACCACTTTCACCGATCTTATGGCACAGATGGGATTGGCAGCCTCCATGAGACCTGAGGCAGAATACACTCTTCTGGCTCCTCTAAACGATGCTTTCTCTGGTATGTATACTATACAGTTTATATTTACAATGTAACTTAATATCTTCTATAAACCAAACGGTGAAAATCTCAGTCTTAGTCAACTTTTAATTATAAATTTTGAGTGCATTTTTTTAGATATACAATAACGTTATATGTTATGTTAGGTAGATTAGATATCACTCATCACCTTTCTGGAAAGTTTGCATGTCCAACATATTGCTTTTTTTCATCATATACAGTTTTATAGTTTCAGCATATTTGTAAGGCATTTGGGGCAGACAACTATTGGGCTTCTTCCACTTATATAATATGATCTTAGAGACAAAACTATTTAGACAATTAAAGTACTAAAACTGTACATGAAGTTTACCTATACAGTAGTTAGGGCTACCTATTGAGCCCTCTCTGGATGGTTTAGTCTATTTATAGAATTGAACTCAAGTATTTGCTTTTCCATTTGCCTCCTCAGTAAGCCAACGGCTCCCTTCTTAGTGTAGTGGTCCGACCAGGTTACTACAGTTCAGTCCCCCTTCATTTAAAACGTAGCTAAGTTGCATTGACTCAGTTTAGCCTCTACACAGATAATGGACATATCTGTTTCTTGTCCCATACTCTTTTTCTCAGATGCTGAGAACAGATGATATGTAAGGGAACTAGAGTTTGAACCACAACCAATCTGATACAAAGAACCTATCCTTGTGATCAGTATATTTGATACAGGAAACCACTTTAATTTAAAATACTCCCAAATCTCCCTTACAATAAATTATTATTAATGATGTATGACTTACTGGTCAGTGAACCCTTGAGATCATTACAGTTCATGGGAACATTTGTTGGAGTACACTCCAAAAAGTTAGCATTCCACGTTTAGATTTCCAGGTTTCACATTGATATGACTGCATGTCAAAATTAGCAAAAATGGTTACTCCAAGGTCAAATAAACATATCCAATGGCATCTGTAAAAGTGCAGCGCCCTCCCTATCCTAAAAACTATGACGGATGTAAAGTTGGCAATGTAAATGAGTCTATGGCTTTCTGAATCCTGCTGGAATGGTCAAACCAGCAATCCGGATTCATATCTGGCCAATATTTGGTCAAAAAAGGATTGGGCATTCCAAAATGTAATATGCCCTCAGATAAGCTGTTGCTAGAAGTTTCTGAATGTAAAACATTTACAATATCTTACTATGTGAGATGAGATCAGTTCTGTACAAATCTTTTAGTTACAAGAAAATAATGAAAAGAAAAAAAAATGTTATCACATAGTTGGTGATGCATGCTTCCGTTGTTGCAGATGAGACCCTGAGAATGGATCAACGTCTTCTGAAGCTCATTCTCCAGAATCACATCATCAAACAAAAGTTTGTGCTTAACGGCCTTTACAATGGACAAACACTAGAAACCCTTGGCGGAAAGATCCTCAGAGTGTTTGTATACCGCACTGTAAGTATTTTGTGTTTCAAGTCCAGTTTGAGCAATAAACATGACTTTAGCGACTCTAGGGGATGCTTGTGTTGTTTTCCAAACCAGCCTCTAAGGGCCTTTTTAAAAAAGTTTTGAAAACAATAAAACTGTGCTGTGTTACCGTGTCCATTTTTAAAGGGGTTTTCCACCAAATTGCTATAAGATTGTCCTGCATTTCCCATCCTATTGGTGGCCAGTCCAGGTAACGACAGCTTAGCTATTCAACTACGGTAAACCATTGTTGATAACATATGTTGATTGAAAGGAGGGGGAATCATCTGATCAACAAAGGTCCTACATTTCTGACTCAGGTCCAATCACTATTAGCGGTTTACCTATGTAGAGGTCATCAATATTTGTAAACCCCCTTTAAATGAAAGAGCATTGACTACTTACATAAAATCCATTGTACTCTTTGAAGCTGTTTTATTTTCCTGTAATAATTGCAGGTTGACATTTTTTTTAGGATACCCACTTTTTAGAAAGTAGCATTTTTGAAATATGACTATATGATAAGTATCATGAAAAGCGAAATAGATGTTTATGCTTCCAAATTTCTTTTTATGTGAACATCAGGCTGTGTGCATTGAAAACTCCTGCATGCTTCGTGGAAGCAAAGAGGGACGAAATGGAGCTATTCACACCTTCACCAAGATAATCAAACCCGCCGAGAAGTCATTCTTTGATATTCTGAGCCTTGATAAACGTTTCAGGTAAATTTCCTTCAAACAATTTTATATTCTTAAAACTTAAAACGTCCCCAACCCTTCAACAAACTAGAGACGTCAGCTTAGTTCTCAGCTTCTTGTCATATCACTTGTAATTTTGTAACAGCTCTCATCTCTGCCATCAGTTTCTGTAATTTGCTGGTTGGGGGTGACCTATCTGCTGTGACTTCCCCTCCACCTCATTGAAACGTCTATTTAACCTGACCTTAGGGAAGGTGATAACAGCAATCCTAAGTAGGCATGGCAGCCCTTTGCACTGATAAAGATATCTTACAACGTTTTTTGAAAAGTTTGTGATCATTTAAACAATATTATTTTTATAAATGGAAAAGGGACAGTTTGAAATAAGGAAGAAAGTAATTCCTTTTGGTCTATAGACAAAGGGTGGACCGATTCTCTGAATCAGGAAAAAGAGGGAGAGAACCAAAGTGCGGGACTCAGGTGTAGTATTAGAATGACAGTGGTTGAAACTACTATTATAAGGTGATCACCTTGCAGCTATCTTGTAGCCTAGCATTTATTTTTTTAAGTGATACGCTGCCTGTGGGTCCATGAGGATTAGGCGTCTGATGTTCTTTACCGCGGCTGGAACAGGTGAGTGGTGGCAAGGCTGAAGAGTCCACATCAATGGCGCGTCATCACTTGGAAAGCTCTTTATTGTTATTATTAAAAAACTACGCGTTTCGCGCTGTGCTAGCGCCTTCGTCAGGTTCAGAATAATACAAATTCACTCTACGTTTTTATTATTTTGAACCTGATGAAGGCGCTAGTACAGCTTTCCAAGTGATGACGCGCCGTTGATGTGGTTTCTTCAGCCTTGCCACCACTCACCTTTTGGTCTATAGGTTATGGCTGGTATTGCATCTTAAGGGGTGAACTATTTTGTTTACCTGAACTATTTTGTGAATTGCCTACATCATGAAGGAAACATTTGCCACCCTTACAACTGAGGCTACATGAACATGACCTTAAATTATGTCCAGTTTTTGTGCAACCTTGACTCATGTTGCGCATGGTCACGTTGCAAGCTATTGGGCAGGTCCTACTTCTGCCCACTCACTTCTTTTTGAACACGTTTTGGGCCTGTTTGCCTGTTTGTAGCAGTAGTGTCAGAAACTTGTCTGAAGAGTTTCTAAACCGGCCTATACAATGCTTTTTTTAAGTGTGGTTTGATTTGGAAGCAGGTAGACTACAGAATTTCACCAATTGAGCACTGTGATAGGACTGTGTGTGAGGAATACCAACACTAAAATGCAATCATGGTTCTGCTCTGTAGAAGGGATTCCTTGCATCATATATCAATATGATTGTTGGACACCGGTCCTCGGCAGAGTGCTTGGTCAATTGTCCGCAATTCAAGGGCCAAACAAGGTTGTTCGTGCTTAGCCCAAAACATGTTCAATGAAGGAACAACAGGCATAAATATAAAGCCTATGTTCTGTCTTCATGGAAATGTTTTTTTGTTTTGGTTAAGGAAAGAGTTCGCACTGTACAATATATGAGATTATCTGCTGGAAAAGAAACCATGTAATTCCGATCTGCCGATTGTGCAGTTTTCATAAGTAATTGGTAGTGAAGGTTTATGAACCACAATCCATCTGGCAAATACTGCAGATTTCAAGACATTTTCAAACTTACTGTATTTCATTTAGGTTTGGCAGAACATGATTAAAAGATTTGGTTTATGGGTTCGTTGCTCATGCAGCATTTTATACAAGGACACATGGAAATATCTTTTTAAAGATAGAAAGATAGATAAATAGATAGATAGATACAAGATCCAAAAAATGAAGCAACACTCCACATCCAAAAAGATTATAAGTAAAGTAGCGTTTATTCCCAAATTTTGAATAAACTCTACCTCACTTTAAATCTTTTTGGACCTGGAGTGCTGCTTCATTTTTTGGATCTTGTGCGGCCATTTTGAACATTGTGCTGCTGTGGACTAAATAGTTCTAATAAAATATGCATATTTTTTCTTGGTTTATTATTATTTACTCGAGACTCAAGACTAAGTGATTTACTTAACAATGGTAACATTGAAATTGCTTCTCTACTATGAGACCTAGGATTGAGTATGATAAGTCTCTATATCATACACTATAGAATTGCCTCAGCAGGAGCAGTCGTGTGTGGTCTGTAGTCTAGCTGAGTTGACATCTTCTTGCAATGCGGCCATTAATCCGCAATTGTATTTCAACAGCTCATATATAATAGTAGTAAGCTTGGCCTAGGAAATGCTTCTGCCTTTAATATAATGTTTCTATTTTCACTAGCATTTTCCTCGATCTGATCCAGCACGCTGAGCTCAAGCAACTTCTGTCAGAAGATGGAGCATGGACTCTCTTTGTTCCTACCAATGATGCATTCCAGGGATTGAGCAGTAGCGATTTTGAGATCCTTAAAAGTGAGTCAACCATTCTGTTTTATCTGGTTAAAAAAGTTAATCTTAAAGGGTTTTACCCAGGGGCGTAACTAGAATTGACTGGGCCCCATGTAAAATATTTGTCTGGGGTCCCCCATAACTGTACGTTGTGGTGTTTCAATATAATAGGTAGCACAGTGCAGTGTCACCCCGCCAGGAGGTGCAAACAACAGCAGCAGGCTGTAATTGGCTAATGATAAAATAAAAAGACAGTATGTGGAGTTTTCTGTTTACAAAAGTGGTCTAGGACAGGAGATTCTCCAGCTCTCCTCAAATATCTCTTCAAATGTCATTGTTTGGACACTATTCATTGGATGTAATTCTCTAATGTTCAGAGTGTCTCCCTAGTGACTGTATATATGGACAGTCACATACCTGGGGGAAACCTACAGTGTATGTACAGTGGACGCTGGGGATATTATGGCCTCCACTGAACATATCCTCATATGTGTGGGCCCCATAGCAACTTCCATCTTTACCATCTTAATAACTAATATCACTTAATTACACATCACTAAAATAAATAGCTGGTCATTAAAGGTCCTACTGCATAGATTCCAGCAATCATGGAAACATTATAGGAAGACACTTGACACTATAACAGTTATATTTTTGAGATAATTCAAATCTGGACCAAAAAGAGATCAGAGAAGGGAGAACTCCATAAAATAATTGTAAAAAGTGCAGTGCTGAGCAGATAGATCCAAATCCTCTCTAGTGCCACAGCTCTGTCTTCCCAATTAAACTGGGTCTTCTTGATACCCCAACCCAATCCATATCCTAGGGCCTAGGTATGACTGAAACATCTGCACATATATTGTTAATCACTTGCCTGCACATTGTTGATAACTCACTTCTAGAATATTTTTATGAGCCTTTTGTGCATATTCACTTTCAGGAGACAAAGTAGCTCTTCAGAACATCCTCCTTTACCATCTGGCCCCTGGAGTATTCATCGGTGGTGGATTTGAACCCAGTGTAACCAACATTGTGAAATCCCTTCAGGGAAGCAATGTCATGATTAAACTGGTAAGAAGATGGCAAGTTATTCCTTCCTTTTCGGGTGATAATTATTTTTATAGCAATTTTAATTAGCTGGAAGTTGACAAAACTTAATAAATCATTTCATAAACTGATCATTTCAATACATGTTGCATCAATAATAAATTCATACATTACAAGAGAGATTAAAAAGTTTGGAGAACTGTGCCTCCAAGGCAATGACTTCATCCAATGTTCTCTCCTCGTAGCTCAACGATTCCATCTCAATAAATGATGTCTTTGCTAAGGAAAAAGATTTAATGGCAACCAATGGTGTGTTCCATGTTGTAGACAAACTTCTGTTCCCCGCAGGTAAGAATATTACAATATTACTGCCATAAATTATAGAGGAGATGGTGACACACCCAACACCTTACTTTCCAGAACCAGTAGTATTTATATCTAGAGAAAGTATATGGAATGAAGCCTATCACTACATTTTATGTGCACAAAATCACTAGCATGTTGTGTGAAATGGATTTTTTTTTACATTTTAAACATGGTCACTTGTAAAAAGGACATATTAATGTAAAGCCAAGATGTGTAGCTAGTTACATGTAGATCAGTTCCCTGAAAACCAAATAAAGATGAGGTAAGCACGGGAACTCCCCCACTTATCTATCACCTTCACATAACTACATTCATTTTTTTACTGTTGATGAAGGTCAGATTGGTCAGAATTTTTATTTTTATTATTTGTGAATTCAATTCTCTGATTTCACCTCAATCTGTAGACAATGGGCCATATTTTCTAGTAGTGTGCACTACATCCAGTTTGGCTCACTAATATGCAGTGGGAGACACATTCATGAAGACAAGATCTTCATGAATGTGGCGTATGCTGCACGTGCCCAAAGTGCATGAACTGAGTGCACTGCTGCACTCAGTTCAGGGGGCGTGCACCACATTTCTATCAGACCAATGCAGCCAATGCATATAAGCACCGGAATGCCCCTTTCTGTGCAGTCGCGAAACAATACTAGCGCAAACACTTCATAAATACATGTGCAACCAGTTTGAAAATGTATTTATGTGCAGTCCACACCAGAATTCTGGCACATGCTGCAAAGTAAATCTGGGACAATGACTTCTAACTAAGGTCCTGTAACTTCCTTTTCTTTAAGATTTGGGCATTGGCAATGAACAACTTCTTGCAGTTCTTAACAAGATCATAAAATACATCACAATTAAGGTACGTTACACTATTGTTATTATTGTCTAGAGAAAAATTGCAAACAAGTTTGTTCTGGTAAGCTGGTACATAGTGTTCATGAGCTGAAACATTCAGTGCCTGTATTAGGAAACAGTCCTGCCTCCACATGAAACATAATGTATTCTAATTGGATTCAAGGGGACATCTTTGTAAAGGAGTGTCCACCTCTCCACCAAACGTGGCCAAGTTCAGTGCAAGTAGCGGGCTATGGAAACAAGCACAGCTGTTCTGATCTGTTTCTATAACTGCACTAGAGGAAGTTATGGAAACAGTGTTCATTGTTTGCCTAACTTGGGGAATTACACAATGCCAAAAAGGTTTTTTTTCATACCAGTTCTGTATGACTAAAATTGAATAACTTTTAAACTTGACCATAAAAATTAAAGCCATATTGATTAATCTTGCCGATTTAAATTAGACCAGATGAGTGATTGGCTATCGTTGATGGTGATCATGGTGTTGGTGATGTTACATTGACATATAGGGGGTCATTTATCTATGGCATTTCTCTTTTTTTTCCTCTTATATTTACAACTTTTTTGTTGTAAATTTGCATCTAAATTTGTGACTTTTCCACTCGCCAAGCAAAGTTAGCCGCACAAGAATTTTCAGTGTGTTTCTTTAAAATCCAGATATGGACATATTTTAAGAAGTTGCAAATCACAGTAAAATGGTAGGTGTAGGCAAAAGTTTAAAAGGGGTTTGCATAACAATGTGTCGGCTTTTGTGTGACTCTTAAAAAAGGGGACAAAACAGAAACATTATTATTATTATTGTAGCCATTATCAAGCAATGGCTTGATAATGGCTACATTGAGTTAGCTGAAACGTTGCTATACTGTCACTTGGTGAATAAACACCCCTGAATTGGACACGGAGTGATGCTACTTCTTTGATTTGCTCTTGAACGTAGCGGTCTTGGATCAGACACGCCGTAGCCTGCACCCATCGGGTTGAACCCCTTGTCTTTTACTGTGCCGCCCACCCATACAGCAGTTGTTACATATACTGGTCATATGGAGGAAGCTTTCCTGGCTTGTACGCTGGGTATATGAAGAAACCTAGATCTGAATGTAGCCTTTGAAGCACTTAAAACATAAAAGCCCTTATAGTTACCCTAATTACTTTGTGGTCAATGATGATATACTTCACAATACTGGAATTGAATTAACATTTAAGATTCTTAAAGGGAACCCGTCATCAGGAAGGTAATTTTTACATGATGATAGGTTCCAATAGTATCTGGCATGTTGATTTAAAAAATGCCTTTATCGTGCATCTGAATAATTCCATTGATTTTTAATCATTTCTTTAACATTACCTGGCTCCCTGCCAGCAGTTTGTGTTAAGTCCCAGGGGAGCAGTTTAAATGGCACAAGTCTTCTTCTCCTATATCCTTCCTCCTCACTCATCCCCCTTCTAATCCCTCAGCATCTTATCTACTCACTGCCACAAGCAGGTCTCGTTTGAACTGCTTCCCTTCGGGACTCACCACACACTGCTGGCAGGGAGCAGGTAATGTTAAAAATACAATCAAAAAGCACTGGAATTATTCAGATGCATGCCAAAGGCATTTTTGAAATCAATGTTTCAGGGGAATCTGTTATCACGTGACAATGACCTTCCTGAAGACAGGTTCCCTTTAAGATTTTGTAAACATAATATCCCCATCTGTAGTATTGTTTAACTCTTACATTTAATTTTTGACGTTGAATTTTTATTTTTCTATTTCTAATTAAATTTGTTTGCTCCAGTTTTCCAGAGGAAGCACATTTAAGGAAATCCCTCTCACCAAATACTGTAAGTAACCTTTATTTATTAAACAAATATTTTTCATTAAAAAGGGAAATTCATGAAAAGCAGTATTTGCACATCTTGCTCTTTTTGAGAACTGTACTTATTCATTTAGTTTTGGCAAGTAATCTGCATGGTTTGGCATTTACCCACACTTTCTGCTTGGTATATTATACCACAAAAAGAGAAAAATCATGTTTTCTTTTCATATATTTCCTGCTTTATGTGGCTTTTTTATATGACTCTTGTGGAAAATAAAATGCCTGACTACAGCATATTTTTGTATTTGGTCAAAAAACAGATATTATTTTAATATGTGGACATCCTCAAATGAATAGAACTTTTGTTTGATAACGCTGGAGCATAATGTTTTGATTGTCTATATGCTGGCACTTACATTTTTGGGGGGTTATTTATAGTTTTCTAAAGACATTTTTGGACCATAAACAGAAGAACTTACAAGATGTGCATCTTCTTCAGTCCACTAATTATACACAAATCAAATAACATTTGTTACAAGTTGGTTGCCATGTCCGATTCTGCTAGCTTGGTAGATCATTGATTGTTGGCTGATAGCAAAACCCATTTTACCTGCCACATTCCTTCCAATACCAGAATCACAACAGGCTGTGGAAGGAGCTTGCTCCCATTGCTTTCTTGTCGTAAGAGATTAAGGATGATAAGCCCTTGTCTTAGTTAAGAACTTTCCCATTATCCATCTGACACACCAAAGAGATCAAGAGTTTAAAGTTAAACCCTGTGTTCACATCAGGCACTTATATCAGACGGACATGTCTTGACGCTTCAAAAAGTAAAATGTAAAGTGCAGGGTGTTAGGGTCACCACTTATTTATTTTTGTCTTTATTTAGTTTTTTGGAATCTTTTTTTAACTCACAAAGTATATTTTTATTTATTCTTGTCCACTTTCAGCAAATAATTGATATTGTATGTGCAATGAAGAGTTATACAATTATCCAATACACTTTCTGTATTAATTCCTTGCTGTCATTCAACAGGAAGCTTCATTGTTTACTTCCTGTGGCTTTCACACAGGTGATGTTACTTAGTTGCACAGCTCGTTAATTCTCAGAGCGTTATCAAAGCTGTGTGTTATAACGAGCCGTGCACCTGTGTGACATCCCGTGACCAGCAAGTAAACAATGAAGCTTCCTTTCTCTACACAAACAATCACCATTATTTGCGGAAAATGGACAACCGATTTAAATGTATAGTTTAAAGAAGCGGTTTCCCAATTCTTTTTTAGTTGTTAGTTAGTTAGTTTTTAAGTTTTTTAACTCCTCACACATGTTTGAAATGTAAACACACCAAAAATTGATGGAGTTTTTATTTAATATAAACTTTATATATTGTTATTCATTGGTGTACTATTATTAAAATAGTTTGTTATAGCATTTTATATTACCTTTTTCTTTTTCCTTAGTCACCAAAGTGACCATTGTCAAGGGTAAGTAACTTATTGGCATTTACTTATCCCCTGAATTTTTTACTTTCGTTGTAGTGTTGCAGGTTTTTTTTACTATTTGCTTGAGTAACAGGATAAACCTAAAACTACAGGTTAAAAGATCTGAACTTATCTCACTGTAACTGACAGCAGAAGTAACATCTGTACAGCCTTTCTTCATATTCTTAAGACGAGAGCTGCTCACCTCTGGCATGACCTGGGGGTGATTCTGCTGTACAGTGAAATAGATGCCTTGTCAATTAAGAACAACCATTGATGGGTCGTATGACCTCCAGGCTATGTGCGGACATGATATTTCTCTTTCTATTTTTCAAGCATATAAGGTATAGATGAGTTTAGACTAGATGAAAAGGCTTTTGGATTCAGAGTTTCTACATTCCTTTTAGTTTTTCTTCACTTTTCTAAAAAAAAATAATCTGCTATGTTACATATGTATTGAAGCAGCAGGAAGAAATGTGTATGTTGTAGGATTTAATATACACCACATCCTAGTTACCTGGTTTTAGTATTTTGAAATATTATATCACATAATCCACCAAAATAATAATGTATGATGTGTTAAATGTCCTTCATTTGTACTTTGCTCCCAACAGAGCCAATAACAATCAATAAGGTCTTTGGTGGTGAGACAATTCGCAAAGTTATCCCAGGTATGTATAGTAGAACTTGGTTAAAGTGACCATTATATACACTTAATACACATAATATTATATATACATATAGTTAGAACAAAAGTATACCAAGCTTGTGCTCTAACTATCTGGAATGGTGCAATGCTCCTGTATATTGGGTATTGCAGGGCCTGAAGTACAAGTCGAACAGGCAATGCAGCATATACTAATAGAGCCTCTAAGAATATGCGGCAAGACCTGCTTGGCAGGGTTAGCATCAAGCACTGGTGCACGATGCGCCATTTCTTGATAAACCCCCAATGTCTGTTACTGTAGACCAAATAGATGGTTGACATGTTCATAGAATGTGCTTATTGGTAGCAGCAAATTTCTAAGTATCAAAAAAGAGTTATTGGGGCAAATGTATCATAAGTCTGACGTTGTCTGACTGTTTTTTGGGCCTTGTTTTGGCTTTTCTGCTGGTCAGATATATCTTAACGGTTTTCCCTTATTGATACATATTGCCCTTGGCCTGTAGTGAAATTGTGATTTTTAAAGACAAAAGTCGCAAAATGTCTCCAAATGTCGCAATTAGCTCCAAGGTGATTTCAGCATTTGCCGTAGATTTGCGCTAAAATGTGCAACTTTTTTTGTGACTTTTTAAGACAGTCGCAACTTCCGCATCAGGATTTAGGTGATAACTCAGGGAACACTGCAGGAAACTAGACAATGGCAAACTTTGAAGGGACACTGTTTTAGGCGCAAAAAAAGGCGCAAATGAGCACAGGTACAATGAAAAGTCTCAAAAATTAAAGAAAAGGGCAGTCCACATGCTTGATAAATGTTCCCCATTAACTGGAGACATCAAATTTTGTAGTAAGTAATCTGTAACAAATTATAAAAGGTCACACTGCTATGCTAAGAGATAAAGTTTAGGTTTCCTGAATATTCTACATGGTAGCCTGCTAAATGGGATTTTTCTGAGGAGCTTTTATGAACGTTTTATGAGTCAACAGGGAGTGACCTCAAACAAAGCTGAAAGACAAGCCAACGCTTTTCAATGTCGCTTTCAGCAAATGTCACGAAGAGAACTATATAAAGGTCCAGTAAGCACCAGCCCCACCAAGGCTTTGGTGGCCCCAGTGGAAAATTAGTACCAGGTCCCCCAACTATAATGTATTAGTTATGGTACAAGTCTCCTATTTGGAGGAGATGCATTATGGGACCTGGACCCAGGTGCAGTCATATCCTCTGCACCTTCTCAAGTTATTAGCCCAGGAAATCAAGCATTTATAACATCAAGCTTTTACTTTACAAAAAAAATCAGGTGTGGCTGAGGAGGAAGACGTAACTTGGGACACAGATTCAGGTATTATTAAGTTCAATGTATCACGGTTTGAAACTCACTGCCTGTCGGTCACTTGTCCACATAGAGGAGCACTGGATGTTTTTGTACAGTAAATGTCACTTTTGCCCTTGTCACCTTCACTATGTATGTGCATGCGCTGTGCTGTGCAGTGACACAACCAGTCACTTCACAACGCTGTAGTCACTGGATGGTTTACTGAAATTCACTGTTAGATTATTGCGCTAGTGAGATGCCGACTGCACTTTGCATTGCACCCTTGCTTGGCTTCAAATTTCACACGCTCTTACTTTCTACGTGTATGTTCACGATTGCATTGTCACCACTAAGAATGAAGCGGGCATGGATGTTCTGTATGTGTGTTTTCTTTCTAAAACGTTATTTGTCTGATTATGTGAATTTGCTGCACAATAAGAAATTTGGGGTACAACATCAATTTATCATGAAACAAATAAAAATGATTATTGATTGTTTAGAAACATTTATTACACTATTAGTCAATCATTGCCAATCATGCTATGGGGCTATACTTTAGCTATGCCAATAATTACTATTGGAAACACATACAAAATTAGAGCCACATAGAGAAGACTCGGTGACTAAACTGGTACAATAAAAAGTGGACCCTGCTAGAGCGGGCTACAGCCAACGACATAGAGATAATAAGTGAAGGTTATCAAATAGATTAACAGCAGGGTTACTATGTACTATAGGCAACTGTAAAGAAGTAGGTGATTTTTTGTTTTAATTGAAGAGGATAGTCTGATATGTTGGGGAAATATTTTAGGCAAATGTAAAGTACATTGAGCAGCAGTCAAAATGTCTGCCATACTGTATGTGTTATATTATACTGTTGCAGATGTCTGACTAGAGGCACAGAGGATTTTGAGTTGCTCCTCTTATAAGTGTTGTGTTGTTGTTATTGCCATCTATGGGAGCGCATGTACAAAGCAGCCGTACAAAAGTCAAAATGTAACCTCAGCCTAAGTGTTGGATCAACAATGAAAATCACTTTTAGTTATCCAAATTATTAAAAGATGTTTGAGGTTTTTGTGTCACATGATAATGCAGATGCACTGGCTCATACTAGAAATCCAATATGTTCTAACTACAGATGAAGTGTTAAGTACATATAGTCCACATGTAGTTTAGTCATTACTATTAATGAGTGTCTTTGCTGCGTCATTACTTTTAGGACATGCAGCATACAAATAACTCAACATTTTCATTTATTCATTTAGAAACAACCATCACTAGAGTGACCAAAGTTATTGAAGGACAACCAGAGGTCAGAGTAATTCCTGGAGGTGAAACCCGAGTGACCAAAATAATTCAAGGGCGTAAGTAAATTTCTGTTTACAAAATAATAATGTAAAAGTAGAGCAAACTTTGCAGTTAACAAGTCTATAAGTCAACAAGCTTGTAGAACCCGGTGGAAAAGTCAGAGTTTACCAGATGTATTATGAGTTGATAAATTGAACACATGTAAGCAAGGGGCTTGGCTTGGTGACATTTTCAATAAGACTGGGGGATTCTATGTACTTCTCCTTTATATAAAGAAATTTTATATAAATTTAAGTGGAAAATTATGCTAAGTTGGAGATTTATTGCAAGCAAAGGGGGTGGGATTTATTTTATTTTAACACTATCTATATAGTGTTAACTAATATAACATCTGGTGTAACCTTAGCAGATGACATTTAGCTTTTTAGCTGACAAAACTAGCTTTTTGTAACATTGGGATTTGAGCCATCTTAGTTTTTTATTGTAAGGATATTATGTTTTAACTGCTTGGTTTTCAGACTGCACAGTTTAGAAGTAGCATTAAAGGGATTGTAATAACAGAATGAGCGATAACAAGCTGGTCAGGGAGGGGCCAACTCCTGCGAACCCAACGATTACTAGAACTGGACCCACTGCAGCCCAGAGAGTGGGCTTCCCATTCTCACAAATGGGAGGAGCAACAGGATAAGCATTCATTGGCATTTCAAAAATTGTAGAGCATCGGTTTTCTCTGGCATTTACATAGACAGCAAATGGGAGTGCTGGAGATAGCCAGGAGTTGTGTTTGCCAATTTCTGTTACTCTCATACTATTAAATCAATCAACAAATCCTATGCTCTATCTGCCACTCTTTGGGGGTCCTAGCAGTTGACCCATCACCAATTATCTTGTCATTCCATATCCTGTGTATAGGGGATAACTTGGTTGGTACAACTCCTTTTAATGATTACAAATACTACCTTGCTGTAATGGCCCTCCTCACACTCATCCAGTAGAATTGTCTTTACTCTGTATGAATAGATTTGGACATAAAGTCCAAATGCATTTATTTAGTATTGCATATAGTATTGCATAAATTTATATTACTTAACAGGGGGAAAATCCAAACCTATTTCATTTTTGAGCTCCTAATAGCTCAAAAATCTAATTAAACCACCCAAATAAATAGCTAAATGCTCAAAGTGAAAAGAGACTTGATTAAATATATATAAAGTAAAACTTATATGCTACAATATTCAATAAAAGACAGATACAAGGACATTGTGTTTAATATATATTTTGATTTTATATACTTTTTTATAACAATTGTTCCAGAACCATCAATCACCAAAGTCACCAAAGTCATTGAAGGCAACCCAGAATTCAGTCTGGTTAAGGAAGGAGAGACAAGACTGACTAAAGTCATTCAAGGTAATAATTGATTATATGTAGTTTCTGTAACGCAAAGTATAATTTTCAGCAATGTTATATGTAAAAAACATCTGTTTTTTTATCCTTATTTTAGCTCTCTGTTAAATTCAATACTTACATTTTGAGGGCGGACAAATCAGTCCATGTTAATATAATATGTAATGCAAATCCATTTGTAGAGACTGGATTGCTGTAACTTATACTTGTGTGGTTTCATCCCACAGATTCTCTGGTTGCATGAACTCTAGATAACATTTCACTTTGGCAAATTATTCTTGAATTAGGCTTCTGCAGACAATGTATAATTCATCTGTTTTTGTCAGTGATCTAACAAAGAACTGGGCTTCAGAGTTGAATATCCAACTGGACATGTAGGAGGCCAAGTATAACATGTGAGGCCCAAGGGAGGCCATTTTGAATTGAAATGAGAGCGAGATTGAGATGATATATTAGAAACCGATGAAGAAATTCAAATGATTTAGTACAATAACTTTATATATTATATTGGTATATTCATACATGTCTATCATCCAGTTCATTAGTCGGATTAAGCGCTGCAGAATTTTATGGTGCTATATAAATAAAGATTATTATTTATTTAGTGGGCAGCTGGAGCACTAGACAAACTGGCAGATGCCAGTGCTGTCTGTATTCTGTGTAAAATTCTACATATATCAAGAATATTGTAAAATAAAAATGTATCCAATTGTGACTTATTTCTGCATATAACTGGACTTCACTCTGCCTCTACAATATATATAAGTATGTTCATATACATGTCAACCAAAGTACACGTCAACCAAAGTGAATCAACATTTAAACTCATCTGAGTCTTTGTCAAGAAAAATTAATAATATATACATTAAAATTTACATTTTTACATTTATTACAATGAAGAGGGTAAAGTATAACAAAACATGTTATAAAGCAAATGACTTAAAGGGGTTGGCCACTTTCAGTAAATAATTGATATAATTTGTGTAATGAAAAGTTATATAATTTTTTAATGTGCTTTCTGTATCAATATATCATGGTTTTCTAGATCTCTGCTTGCTTTACTTCCATAGAAAGCTTTTCTGTTTATTTTCAGTGGATAGAAATCTGTCCATGGTGATGTGATGGACACGTAGGTGCATGAGCAGTTAGTATCACAGACGGTAAGTGGATCCGTGTGATACTAACGTCTTGTGCAACTGCACATCCATCACATGACCATGGACAGATTTCTATCCACTGGAAATTTATAAGCTTTCCATAGAAGGACAGCAAGCAGAGATCTAGAAAACTGTGAGGAATTAATACCGAAAGTATATTGGAAAATTACATGACTTTTCCTTACGCAAACAATATCAACCTCTTTAACTGCCAGTTGAGATAATTTTTTATATTGTTGGGGGGCTGTTATTAACATTTTTCTTACATGCTTTATTAAGAAATTCTGCTTGGTTTGTAACAAAACAGGCTGCAAAGTGCCCCTTAGTAATGGCTTTATTTAACTGTTGTCAAGGCTGATCAGTCTACCAGATTGAAGACAGGACTCTCTCCCCTCTCCTATTTCTTTATGCACCTCTGAGCAGTGAGTGTTAACCCTTTCTGTTCTCTCCCTGGCCAAAAACACTGGGAAATTAGAGGTAAGCTGAAAGTCAGCCTGTATAGACACACACTATACAGGCTGGAACACAAATGTCTATAGGAGGAAGCATTGCAGCCTGTTGCTTTACAAACTAAGCAGAATTTATTAATAAGAAGAAGCTAGAAAAAATTTACAATTCACCCCTGCAATATTAAAAATTGTCTCAAATAACTGTTAAACTTTAACTGCAGCTTCAAAGGTTTACCATAAAACTGACCATTTGCAAATTGTAATATTACAAATGTATTTGAATTATATGTATCATTATATATGATATTCCAGGAAAAATGTATTAAACTTTTCAATTGAATTTGTTAGAACCCACGATTACTAAGATCACTAGGGTGATTGAAGGTGAACCAAATTTTAGGCTGGTAAAAGAAGGTGACATACATCTGTCTAAAGTGATCCAAGGAGGTAAAGTTAATAAGAAATGACTTTTGCCTTTCTTTCTTCAACTCAGTGATCTATTTCATTTTAATTTCTGACTTGATCAGGAAAATTAATCTTTTGTAATTTTTTTATAAAATGAAGATGATCCTAGAATCAGTGTCTTCTGGCTTTCAGAGTGGACATCTGCCAAAATGATTATTAAATAGCTCCTTTGAAATTTATCCAATTACGTATCCAATTACATTTTTTATGTCAAATCTTCAATACTAATTTTTTAATCCAAGCACACAGAATTTCATCTACAATTTTCTTTTTGTTTTTCTCGTAATCAAATTTGATAGAACCTAGAATTACTAAGATCACTAGAGTGATTGAAGGTGAGCCAGAGTTTAGACTGGTTAAGGAAGGCGAAACTCAAGTGACTAAAGTGATCCGAGGAGGTAAAGTGAAATGATGACATCTCAAAAATTATCTTCCCATACCTAATTTCTTGCCAAGCTAAAACAGTACCAGCTAGTTGTGGGGTCTTAAAATCTAATCAGAAAACTTATGATTGAAAATTTGAAAAAGTGTATTTCACTCAAAAAGTGCCTTTCTTTTCAAATTCTATTGATTTAACCAGAATCCTTAAAAATTAACATATTTTTTGTTGCCGAGATCCTGGAGAAAATTACACCATGAAATGCATCCAACATGGTTGTTTTTGTATAAATTATTTTTTAAATTTGTTTTATGCATATTTCACAGGCCCTGAAATTAAGTACACTCGTGTTTCCACTGGTCTCGGAGCTGACTTTGATGAGGCTGAACTCGCAAAGAGACTAGAAGAAGGTGGGTTTTAGTAACAATTTCCATCAATTTCTTAGGAGGCTTTTCAAAGCGGTTGTCCAGGTATACACATTTTTCTGTATGATTGAGGGGGGCTTTAAAAATAATAAATAGTATATGCTAATCTTTCTCTGTACAGTACTCCTGTTCAAGCATGGTCTCTCTTTGTATACAGAGGTCAGCTCCTGGCTGAAACTAATACTGATATAGGGCTGTGGTCAGGATGACCATTCCCATCTCTGTATACAAAGACCCATTATTGAAAGGCTGAACAGGAGTGCAGAGAGAGGTGAGTATATACTGTAAATTATTTTTTAAGTCTCCCTTTGCTATAAATAAATTGTATGTCTCAACAACCCCTTTAAAGAGATGAATAAAGACCACTAGGCAACAAGTACCAAATTTTGTCCTTATTCTAATTATAACCGATCCTAGTCCATGTTTAAAAGAATCCAGCAGTCAAAGCTAATTCATTAAATAATGATGGTGCATGGCATGAAGGGAGGAGCAGGACTTATTTTCATTGTATTTCTAGAACCTGGAGTCCTGCTCCTACCTTCAAGCCCTGCACAAGGTATCATTCAATGAATTAGAACCTGTCTATAGATTTAGAGTATTTAGTAGTTTATTACTTTTTATTATGATCAGCGCTGTTAATAAACATATGTATGTGAATTCTATACTGTCTATAGAAGGTAATGTATACCTTTAATGCAGAACTTATTTTTCATATTATGGGTTCCATTTCTTATCTTTGATAGTCCCCAGCCAGCTATGTATAGGTGTTGTACAGACTTTAAGAAGACTATTTCACATATTAGTTTATTATAGATGTAGAAGCAAGTAAATGTATCCACAATCTTTTATTAATGCAGTAAGTAACATACTGAATATGAACATTCATGCAATATAATATTGTAAAATACTATGATCCACACCCTTTAATTTTAGGCTTTCATATACATAATTTTGTTGATCTATTAATATTTTAGTAGAACAAGATGAATTACAAAATTAGTTTGTAAATATTAATGGAGAAATTTCATGAAACTGTATTGGCTTTTAACGTGTACTTAAATTTAGCTAGGAAATTAGGGTGAAGTGCTCTAAAATATGTTCTCATATCGTGGGAAGAAGTACATGTGTGGAGTTACATGCTTACCAATAACATTGGAGATTCATAACTCTGTGGTGACTGCATTTTCTCTGCCCCAAATAAAAATATCCAACATTTTGGGCTTAATCAATCCTATGGTTCATGAATAAATTCCTGACAATTTATGCCATAAACATGTATCCTATCAGAAGTCACCAGGGTATCCAAGTTCATTGAAGGTGAATCACAATTTCTGGACGATGAAGAGCTGAAAAGGCTTCTCCAGGGAGGTTAGTGAGTGCAACTGGGCAACTAATATCACTTAACAAGAAGTTGTTAGTGATGGTAAGCTATCGGGTGCAATCACTTCTTTTTAAAGACTAAATTCATCTATTATGACAATTCTCCTGCACTTTTCTTAAAAGCAATGAGGTCAATATCCAAATTCTAGCTGAATTATGATTTAGTCTTTAAAACAAACGTAACTAACAAAGGGGACAATGAAGATTTGTTTGAATTCTTGGAAATTAGATCATTTTTAAGAGATCATATGCGGACACACAAAATGTTCAAAAACTTAATAAAAACGATACAAAAAATCTTGAGAGTAAAAAGAAACAAATATTCATTCCTCCCCTTACCCTTCTTTTCAGCATGTATTGGTGAAATGGTAAAAGTTTTAACTCAATGCAATTATACAATGAAATCTTTAACAGTTAACATTTTTATGATCTACTTTAACACAGATTGGAAAAACAACAATTTAACTAAAAATGTTTGAAATGTATCTAAATCTTACTTATTTAAAAGATAGTGACAAAATCCAGTGACTTCATGTGTTGGCGCTTCAATTGCAAACTGTTTGATTTATGAGGGTTTGTATGATCACATTAGGAAGTGTAATGTTATTGTACACAGTAAACCTTTAGTTGTAAAGTTGAAACACTTTATTTTTATCATTATGTATGTAAAGGTTACATTTTGGCAAATTGAATTGGCTAATTTTGATATTAAATAACAATTTTGGAGATGCTTTTAACATTGTGTAATACATTTACTCTATCAGTTCTAGAAATGCATGTATGAACTGGTAATTATATGTAATAATTGTGTTTCCCACTAGTGTGTATCTAACAACTTCAAGAAATTGTGTAGACATACATGTCACTCAAAAAGGGAATATTCACTCCAAGTTTTTCATGTATTTGTACTTTCCTAGGAAGAATAACAGAGGAAGTAGAGGGGTTGGCCACTTATAGGAAATTTTAAAAGGATAAGTGGGGGACCCTAGTTGTGTCGCCCTTATTATACTCACCCTGTTAAACTTTCCATGGAGCCGCTGGAGTCTCTGAGAGTAGCGGGTCATGTGACCCCTTTAGCCAGCAGAAGAGGGACTTCCTATGACCTATTTCCAGCTGGCTTTCAGCAGACAAGGGGGCTGTGTAGTCTTTATTGTATATACACCCCCTCTGTCATAATCACACACCTATAATTGTCCTTGGCAATGTCCTTGCCACACCCTTCTTACCAACCATAGCTGAGTGGTTATGATGGAGGGAGCATGCACATAGTAAGGACTGCACATCATGCCCCATCCATCAAAAACCAGTAGGGCAAAGGTCACAAGAAGTCTGGAATTCTGCTGGCCAGTGTATGCCACCCGAGAGGCTCTCTGCAGCTTCCAAGAAGGTTTAAAAGGGTAAGTATAATATGGGTGGTCAGGGTCAGCCACTTGGCCTGTTAAACTTTACTAAAGGTGGATAGCCCTTTTAAAATTTTAATTACCAAAAAAATATAATCCAGAATTGTTATTTCATGTTGAACAGAAATATTTGTGAAAACAGTCATTTTAGGCAAACCGCCAGGTTCTTTTTAATAAAGAACAAAACTAACATTGCAGCTTTGAATTCTGTGTTTCATTTATTTAATTTTCAGCTTCTCAGATTTCCCACTTGATTAAAATTTAACCAACTCAACTCATATTGCAATGATTATTGTGACTATTGTGTCTAATTATGTAAAATCTATTCTGTTTTGTTAATGCGTTTAGAGCCCCAGGTTAGAAGAATACAGTCTGGAACCAGAAGAGTACAAGGTATAAACTATATTTCCTTTCTTGGTCTTGATTTGAAAGAAGCAAACGTGCCCTACAGTAGGGTGTTGTAGGTTGTGAGTAAGTAGTCACATTAATTCCCACCCCCCATGAATGTTCCTGTTCTCCTAATTTGGCTGTACTCCAAACTACTCTTCTATTAGCGGCAGGTCAAACTGGATATAAAGATCTGTCTTCAGGCACATTCTGTACTGTAGGTACCTGCCTAAAAACTAAGTTTTGCAAGGATTTTGTGAAATTTATCAAAACTTCGGTTGTCCATACACATCAAACAGCTCCTTGGCAGCTTGCTCTCCTAAAAGACCCGGCTTTGCCAAAAACATTCTTAGCAAGAATAGCAGCTTAACCCACTGCCACATGTAGCGTGTACTGAAATGTATGCATAACGCAATGATAGGGTCTCCTCTTGTACATTTCTACACTACGGCACGTAACTAATACCTGAAAACAGCTTATGATCCTATGGACAAAGGTATCTACCAACCTGATGTCCCCCAACATCTGCTGCCGTGGGAGAGTCAGAAGAACCCTTAACACATTAGAAGGCTGAAGAGGCCAGAAACACTGGTGGTGACTTATCACCACTATGTCTTGCTTCTTTTACTACTTTATGAGACTTATTTGTCCCAGTTGAGATGTGTTTGACCAGTTGAGCCTGATTTGTCCCAATCTCACCAGAGATAAATAAGTCTCAAAATGTAGTAAATGAAACCTGGCAACTGATAGATCAGCCCCCACAGTGTGCAGCTAATATTAGTTCACTGTGTACAGTCAGCTTTATAAACAAAATGAATTTTATGATTTTAATGGTCTAGCTACCTTTCATAGAGTGAGTTATGATAAGCGCTAATGTGGAATAAGAAAGGAGTACGTATCATAAGTAACAATGTGAGTAATCATCGGAACAGGAGCTGGATTCTATCTCTACCGGGCAAGATATACTGGAACATTAAAATGCTTTATTATAAAATGATCACTATTAATCACCAGTTTTCATGGATGTGTTTTCAATTTACTATGATTTCATTTTCCTGGATCTTCTTGTCTTTACAACAAAAATTGATGCATTTTATTATTTTCCTGCTTTTAAGATTTGTAAAATTTTTCTGTTAAGATCTAAAAAAACATTTGCATGGGCAGATAGCGGGGCAGCTACAATAACATTTTGCTTTTTGCTATTTAATTATGCTATTTAATCTTTTCATGATCCCACTGAAATATATCAGTTTTATTTCACTTTTACACCTTGAAATATAAAAAAATCTTGCTGTTTTTATAGTGCCTTTTAATTTAACATTACCTGTTCTGTAGAGATTACTTTTCAACAATCATCCAATTATTGTCCAAGGGAAAATTACAATAATGCTGGAGGAAAGTTTATCAGGGATATAAAATTGGTATTAGCTGATGGAATTGTATAGCTACTTCCCTCCATGTATAATAACATTCAGCCATTTTGCAGAGCATGCGCAAAAAAAAAACTCTCATAGAAGATTAACTTGAATCTGATAACCTACTATACAAATATTAGAAGCCATTAAAATCCATTAAAAAAGTCAAGTTAAAAGTGGTGGTTCCAACTTTTATTGTTATCTCCTGTTCACAGGATCTCTATCCACAGAATAGGACCCAGTTCATGTGCATAAGGGGCTGTCTGGAGTTTGAAAAACATTGCTGCTCTCTTCTGAATACATCATCATACCTAACCATGGTTTGTGCCGGTATTGCAGCTCAACTGTATAGAAATTAATGAGCTTGGTTGGAAAGCCACACACTTCCCATTGTCAGTAGAGGAGCTGTTTTGGAAGTAAGCAGCCTTATTCTTCAATCTCAGGACAACCCTTTAAATGGACTTGATACAACCCCTTTAAGGTTGTCTGTAACAGTTAACTTAATATGCTAGCTGTCAAGTTAAACTTGACTAGGCTAGACTTGATCTGTATATGGGATGCTGTATTAAGAGATACAATATACCCTTTTACAACACAAGAAAACACCCACATTTTGAAAAATACAATGGCAATGAAGATTTTTTTTGGGTTTGGGTCCAGGAACCTCAGTTTACACCTCTTTTTACATTGAATTAATGGAAGATCTGATATTGAACTACTATGTTGCTTTTTCGTTTTAGGCTAATTTGCACTCACTTGAATTGCTGCAGGAAGGTAGAGCTTTACTAATGCTATGCTTATGTAATAACCTCTGTTTTTGGATGAACATATTGCCTGCAATATTCTATATAACAAATTAAAAAAGTGTGCTGTTAATTTAATTGAGTAAATGAGAGAACCAAGTATAAATCAATTTGTGCACCTTTTTTTATGATACATCCAATAAACTGCATGATGTACTAAAAAGTACAAAACTCTCTGAGAAAATCGGATAAACCCTAAACTACCTATTCCCCCACCCTTTCTTCCACTTCCTATTCCGTCCGGTCCCACAGGAAATGAACTCTGTGTATATTACTGGCTATAGCTGTGAGTCACATTTACCACATATTCACAGGGATTAGAAGTAAAAACTGGTTTGGGACCTGGAATGGGAATTAAAAAATGTTAACCTTAAATACAACCCCTTGAAGGTCAACTTCCCATGACCCAATTATGGCCACCTTTTATTTATACACTAAAACATATCATGTAATAAAAAGGCACCATATATTCCCATAACCTCAGCAACAACATGTCTACTGTATAGCTGCCTAAGACCGGTCAAAAAGATGTTGAAGTTTACTTTTTAGTGTTGGCCTTAATATTCAAAATACTTGGTATATCCCCTTTACTCAATATTTAACTTTGACAAAATTTTGTATAATGCTGAGCTACTTTTATTAACATTTGGTGATGTATTTTTCATAGTTAATGGGTTTCACATGTTGTGTGAACTTTTTTGCTGTTCCATAATTTATTAGTAAATAGTGGTAAGTATACCTCTCAAGAACACTGCAGCAATATTCTGTCAACAAGGACTGTAGGAATACCATATAGTGGCATGGAAGTGGGACAGTATGGTGTTGGCTGGTCAAATTTTACTTATGGACAACTTTTTGAAAGCCCCTTTGAAGGAATCAGATTTACACTTTATTAATCATAAACACTGCTGGGTAGATCCCAACAGCATGAATAGAACTATGGGGACATTTATCAAATGTTGAAATTCCATTGGCCAAATTAAGATTTGCGATTATTTTCTTCTTTATGCCATCTCACACCAAGTGGTCATGCAGCACGGTGCCTTTATAGTTAGCATTACAGCCTTGCAGCACTGGGGACCTGGGTTCAAGTCCCAGGGTCAACATCTGCAAAGAGTTTGTATGTTCTCTCCTTGTTTGCATGGGTTTCCTTCGGGTCCTCCAGTTTCCTCCCACACTCCAAAACACACTGGTAGGTTGATTAGATTGTGAGCCCCATTGGGGACAGGGACCAATTTGGCAAACTCTGTGTGCGCTATATAAATAAAGGAATTATTATTATTATTTTTGGAGGAGTTTAAAGGGGACTGTGTCGGGCTTCAAAATGGGCTAGTGCTGAGTATTACTGTCCCTTGCTAGTACTCTAGCTAATGCCTGCATCTGTTCATACACAGGCTATAGCACAGTTACATGCCAGGCAGAGCCTGGAGTAGAATTTCTAGCAGCGCTGCCATCCACCACCACTGCAGCCTCCTTATATAACTGGCGTGGTGGGAGGGGCAGTGTTTACATCATACAAAGGTTTACTTTATATTTATGTTAATGCAGCACAAGTCCTTCAGACATCATATATACACTCTAAAGCACTTGTGATTCACCTTCTTTACCCCCTTGTAAAAAAAAACACAGGCAGAGAAACAAAATCCTAAATTATTTTTTATACAGCCTCTCTAAAAGTCAATTTTGGTGATGGGTTATATTGGATCATGTATGATAATGAGAACATTTTTTTAGTTACGATCTTTAATTAAATAGAAACATTCTTCTTTGACAGGTCAACCAATAAGGAGAAAGCTTAGAAGAAGTCATCAATCCTAAATCCATTTCCAGCAACTGTTTATTAAGGATTTACAAAGGATCTACTCTGAGAACATGACAAAGAGTATGCTACGTTACAATAGGAGTCATCTGGATCTCACATCTTGCACAAATTTTCTTCAAGCAAGCAAATACATTCTTATTGTCCTAAGTTTTCTTAAAACAAGGGGGAATTGTACAAACTTTTTGAAATGTAAAACCAAAAATGCCTGAATGTACGAAAGAAAAGGATTGTCCATATTATGTTGCCCTCAGTTATATGCAATAAGTTGTGATGTGCTGTACACTCAATTTTATACCACTTCATGAATGGAGAACCACCAGACCTTAGAAGAACTTTGAATTGTTGGTGTTTTTGGACACTTTAAATGCATTGGTGCTTTGTTTTTTTTTATCGAAACCTATTTTTTTAACCCAAAAACCTGCACGGCTGCTTGCCCACAAATTCCATGATGTCTTGTGTTCTCTCTCAAAGTAATTTAGCATTAAATCCATATAGTTTCCCACAAGTAAATCCACTGTACATGGGGACTAGCCTGGCAGCTTCCATTACGTGGCGGAACAGGGACATGTAATAAGTGGAAGAAATCATAAGTAAACCAGTTACATGCAGCCTACAGCCTGTGCTGTTTGAGCACTAAGGGTTAATAGCTTATGTGCACAGTGCACAAAGTGCATGAGGTGCAGAGACAGACAGAAAAAGTTCTATAGATTCACAGACAGGGGTGGAGGGACAGATAGTGAACAGGGGAGATCTTTTACCTATTTTGTGTAGGAGACATCTCTATCCACAATTCTGAACACATGCAGCTCTGCTACATACACAGAGAGCTCTGTCACATGCCCTTCTGCCCTGGGAGCATGGAGCAGCAGCCCCTCCCTTCCATGAAACTGTCTGAAAAACAAGTTAGGGCTTATCATCACAGGCAGAGAAAGAAGTCACGGCAGCACTGAGATAATCTGAAGGCTATAAAGCCAAAAAAGAATCAAGAGTATTCAGGTCCAATTAAATCAATACTTTATTAAGAAAAAAAAGACATAAAAATAGACATGAATAACACACATATTAAAAAACATCAGTGGTGGTACTCCAAAATAGACTATATTGCCATCTAGCCCGATTAAAACCCAGGAAATATATTGCAGAAAAAAGTGCAAGTGCAAAATATATAAATACTAATGGGTAAACATTAGAGATGAGCGAACACTAAAATGCTCGGGTACTCGTTATTCGAGACTGAGCACTAAGGGTTAATAGCATATGTGCACAGTGCACAACCTGCATGAGGTGCAGAGACAGACAGAGAAAGTTCTGTAGATTCACAGACTGGGATGGAGGGACAGATAGGGGAGATCTTTTACCTCACTATTCTGTGAAGGAGACATCTTTATCCACAATTCTGAACACATCCAGCTCTGCTACATACACAGAGAGAGCTCTGTCACATGACCTCCTGCCCTGTGAGCATGGAGCAGCAGCCCCTCCCTTCCATGAAACCGTCAGATAAACAAGCTAGGGCTTATCAGCACTGGCAGAGAAAGCAGCCACTGCAGCACTGAGATAATCTGAAGGCTATAAAGCCAAAAAAGAATCAAGAGTATTCAGGTCCAATTAAATCAATACTTTATTAAAAAAAAAGAAAGAAAAATAGATATGAATAACACACATATTAAAAAACTTCAGTGGTGGTACTCCAAAATAGACTATTTTGCCATCTAGCCCAATTAAAACCCAGGAAATATATTGCAGAAAAAAGTGCAAGTGCAAAATATATAAATACTAATGTGTAAACATTACTCTTTCAACATAAAAATCATTATGACACCATGGCCATGTTGAAATTGTGCTCAGTATACATCGACATATAGAGATTAGTTACCGATTCAAGAAAGACTCCTGGGTCCTGGGCTGTGGGGAGATATTGACCTGGTGTCTGTAATGAAGTTTTATTGCTAATCCTTGTGCTCATGACAATACATAATTGTGAAAATTCAATTCAGGACTGCCACTAATTATGAGGTAGAGTAGATTTTGAGGGTTAGGCTTTACGGCCTGGTTATGACTGCCAACTCTGCACCCCCATAGCTACACCCATGAATGATTTTTATAATGCTTGGTTACTACCAAATTTAAAGGGGTTAATTGAAATTGCTCTAAATTGCCTCTAAGGAGAGCGACGTTAGTGCTTCAAGCAGTTCTCCCCGGGCTTCTGTTGGGGAGATTCATCAGAAGTGTCTGAGAGCAGAACTGTTCTAGTTGCTCATGACAACCAATCAGCGACCTGTATAAATTTTATAAACAGCTGTGGTTTTGCTCTCAGACACTTCTGTTAAATGTTGAATTTGTATGTAAGTCAGAACAGGTACATTTTATAAGTGTAACTCCAGACAAATTATTTTTTTTCCCCTGTGGCAATTTGATTAAGAACATTTTGGGTTGACAAGGGAACAAGGATATGCTATGCTATATGCTATGGAAGCCACCTATGCACAGCAGTGTTAAGGCCTGTATTTAGTATCAGAATGTATAAGATACATAAGATAGATTATAGATTTCATCATTTGGACCCACATCTAGTTTTACAGTAGCTTGTGAATATCATGAAAAAAATGTAATAAAATAAAATATAGCTGTGTGCACAACAAGTAGCGATAGGAATTGGTTAAGATTTTATTTGGTGAAATTGACCGTGTAATGAAGTTCTGTCATGTACACAGAGGAGGAGATTTATTAGGAATGTGTGAGAGAAAAACTGTTCTTGTTGCCCATTGTAACCAATCACAGCTCAGCTTTCTTTTTCCCAGAGCTGTTTAGAAAATAAAAGCTAAGCTCTGATTGGTTGCCATGGGTTCTCAGACACTTCTGATAAATTTCCCCATGTGCTTGCTTCAAAAAGGAAAATAAAACAGCGCTTATAATCAAAAGATGTTTTTTAACCAGGTAAATAGATTTTTTTTTTATAGCATTAGCTCACTTTGTGCCATAAAAGCTAAATCCAATAAAGACTAACCAGTGGGACCATACCAATCCTGAAAACAGGATAGTCTCATCATTGGCTTAGAAACCCACTTCTGATTATTTATGGGCCATATATAGTTGTCTCATCTGTAAGATTCAGTATATATAGTACTAGCACAGGCTATAAAATCTGTACTTTCCATTAAAACTAGAAGCAAATCTTATTTTTAAAGCGTGAATACATGCGCTCCCATCATAATACCGAAATCGGTGCAGTGCGGAGTTACAGGTGTTTGTGATATTGTACATTTAAGTAGAAAGACTTTAAATATGAGGTTTCTTATTTTGTCAAAGACTGTAACTGCTTATTCAATACAATATCCAGATACATAAAAAACACACAACATTCCATCTCCTATAGGGCAACTATAGCATGACATAAGGTAAAATCATATTTTTGTTAAAAATCGTAGCATATGTTGAAGAAATAGAATAGATCGGTGTGGACCACCAGACCTTAGAAGAACTTTGAATTGTTGGTGTTTTTGGACACTTTAAATGCATTGGTGCTTTGTTTTTTTTATCGAAACCTATTTTTTTAACCCAAAAACCTGCACGGCTAGTCTTTGGTACTAACTCCTATGGGTTTATTTGTAAATTATGCCATTTTATAACTGGTTTTGTATGCTAAAAATGATAGAGTCATTTGCTTCCATGTTTATTTTTACTCAGATGTTGCAATGCAACTACATTTGCTAGGGAAGAAGTGTTTACCTTACATTCCTCTGCCTTTTTCTTTAAAGCGAAACTGAATTAAATTAAATATGGTTTTAGAATGTGAAAGATAAATAAAATGTATTCAGGGACATATCATGTCACAAGTGAATCTGTTCTGTGATGGTTTTCTGCTCTTGTAGACATTATATGCCCTTCACAGATTAGAGAGGTCTATCCGAATGTTCATGCACTCATTTGGTAGTGAACATAAGAACTACAAACCTACAATGTCAGAAGTACAACAGTGGTAATTTTAAGCAAAAACATTCTCTTTCACATCCTAAAGCTTTGTTTTAGAACATTAGTTTCTATTTAAAGGCTTTAAAAAAGCTATTGGGTGTGCCTGTATACCTCTGTTTCTTAAACAAATACTCAATAAAGAATGTGGTTGAAAAATGCATTTGTTAATTAAATTTTTTTTATTAAAAATGTACAAATAAATATTCAAATAAACCTACCAAGATACAACTAAATGGAGCATCAATGGCTTATTAGGACTCCACACAACTGCAAATATGGCCTTCAAAATCACAATCTCTAAAGGAGAAATTATTTATTTTCCATCGTAACATCACTACTGGCAATAGATGATGTCACAGATTATCTACACCTTCTATCTACACAGAATATTCCTAAAAAACTCTCCAGACCTCATTCACTCACCAGCCATGAGACTGCCTTGAAGTATATCACTAAATGTTGTTAACAGGGATCAAAGAAAATGGCTTGCCCCATTAAAATGGACAAACAGTCGAAAAAAACTCGGTGACAAATTCTCTTTAAGTAAACAATGCAGCTCTTATGACTCACATATTGTTTACTGCAAGTAGAGGCAGTCAGGATCGTATTAGCAAAATAGAGGAATACAGTGAAAGTAGAGACATATATTACAGGATTAGGCTACTGACATCATGTACTTGAGACTCCTTCTACACCCTCCTCCTTCTCTATGCCCCATAATTACTGACAATGCCCTTAAGAATCTAGTGTTGAATTAATTTGCCCCAAACTTGCTCTGCAGCAAATATCTGTAGCTGTAGTACACCACAGAATAACTAATAAATGTGGGTGCCCTCATATAATGTCGGAGGCCTTATCTAAAATTCCCATTCCCATACTGTAATTGCGCATGCATCTATCAAAGCATAACTGTAAAATTATAATGATTTTACCAAATTATTATATGTGATTTTCTTTCCAAAGTTATGGCATTTTTTGTTCTGAAAATGTTTGATAAGAATCTTTCTTATCAGAGTTAATGTCTGTGGAGACTAATCTCTGTTTGTCTATGCCCTTAAGCTGAGGCCAGTTAGCTTGCCCACAAATTCCATGATGTCTTGTGTTCTCTCTCAAAGTAATGTAGCATTTAATCCATATAGTTTCCCACAAGTAAATCCACTGTACATGGGGACTAGCCTGGCAGCTTCCATTACATGAAGGAGCAGGGACATGTAATAAGTGGAAGAAATCATAAGTAAACCAGTTACATGCAGTCTACAGCCTGTGCTGTTTGAGCACTAAGGGTTAATAGCATATGTGCACAGTGCACAACCTGCATGAGGTGCAGAGACAGACAGAGAAAGTTCTGTAGATTCACAGACTGGGATGGAGGGACAGATAGGGGAGATCTTTTACCTCACTATTCTGTGAAGGAGACATCTTTATCCACAATTCTGAACACATCCAGCTCTGCTACATACACAGAGAGAGCTCTGTCACATGACCTCCTGCCCTGTGAGCATGGAGCAGCAGCCCCTCCCTTCCATGAAACCGTCAGATAAACAAGCTAGGGCTTATCAGCACTGGCAGAGAAAGCAGCCACTGCAGCACTGAGATAATCTGAAGGCTATAAAGCCAAAAAAGAATCAAGAGTATTCAGGTCCAATTAAATCAATACTTTATTAAAAAAAAAGAAAGAAAAATAGATCTGACTAACGGTCTACAGCCCGATTAAAACCCAGAAATATATTGGGCAGAAAAAAGTGCAGTGCAAAAATATAATACTAAGGTAAACATTACTCTTTCAACTAAAAATCATTATGACACCAGGCCATGTTAAATGTGCTCGTATACATCACTATAGAGATTAGTTCCCATTCAAGAAAACTCCTGGGTCCTGGGCTGTGGGAGATATTGACCAGGTTCTGTATTAAGTTTATTGCTAATCCTGTGCCCATGACAATACATAATTGTGAAAATTCAATTCAGAACTGCCACTAATTAATGACGTAGAGTAGATTTTGAGGGTTAGGCTTTACGGCCTGGTTATGACGCCAACTCTGCAACCCGCACCCCATAAGCTACAACCCATGAATGATTTTTATAATGCTTGGTTACTACCAAATTTAAGGGGTTAATTGAATTGCTCTAAATCCCTCTAGAGAGCGACGTTAGTGCTACAGGCAGTTCTCCCGGGCTTCTGTTGGGGAGATTCATCAGAAGTCTGAGAGAAGAACTGTTCTAGTTGCTCATGACAACCAATCAGCGACCTGTATAAATTTTATAAACAGCTTGTTTGCTCTCAGACACTTCTGTTATGTTGAATTTGTATGTAATCAGAACGGTACATTTTATAAGTGTAACTCCAGACAAATTATTTTTTTCCCCTGTGGCAATTTGATTAAACATTTTGGGTTGACAAGGAACAAGGATATGCTATGCTATATGCTATGGAAGCCACCTATGCACCAGCAGTGTTAAGGCCTGTATTTAGTATCAGAATGTAAAGATACATAAGATAGATTATAGATTTGTACTACTTTCATCATTTGGACCCACATCTATTTTTTTACAGTAGCTTGTGAATATCATGAAAAAATGTAATAAAATAAAATATAGCTGTGTGCACAAAAGTAGCGATAGGGAATTGGTTAAGATAGTTATTTGGTGAAATTGACCGTGTAATGAAGTTCTGTCATGTACACAGAGGAGGAGATTTATTAGGAATGTGTGAGAGAAAAACTGTTCTTGTTGCCCATTGTAACCAATCACACTCAGCTTTCTTTTCCCGAGCTTTTTAGAAAATTAAGCTAAGCTCTGATTGGTTGCCATGGGTTCTCAGACACTTCTATAAATTTCCCTGTGCTGCTCAAAAGGAAACATAAAAGCAGGCGCTTATAATCAACAGATGTTTTTTAACCAGTAAATAGATTTTTTTATGCATAGACAATCACGTTTGTTCCAAATACCATAGCTAACCTATGTAGCCAAAGCAACCATGACCATACCAATCCTGAAAACGGATAGTCTCATCATTGTCTTTAGGGCATAATATTTGTCTCATATAGGGCCATTATAGTTGTCTCATCTGTAAGATTCAGTATATATAGACTAGCACAGACTATAAATCTGTACTTTCCATTAAAACTAGAAGCAAATCTTATTTTTAAAGCGTGAATACATGCGCTCCATCATAATACCGAAATCGGTAGTGCGGAGTTACGGTGTTTGTGATATTGTACATTTAAGTAGAAAGACTTTAAATATGAGGTTTCTTATTTTGTCAAAGACTGTAACTGCTTATTCAATACAATATCCAGATACATAAAAAACACACAACATTCCATCTCCTATAGGGCAACTATAGCATGACATAAGGTAAAATCATATTTCTGTTAAAAATCGTAGGATATGATGAAGAAATAAAATAGATAGGTGTGGACCATTTCTACAAAATTATATATAGCAATAGGTCCAAAGTCCTTCATATACAACTACAAAGAGAAAAAATTTATGCAAATAAATTAATCTATGGCCCGTTAAAACTATATCATCTTACTAGTGTCTAATTCTGAACCCACCAATCTTGCCTCTTACTTCTTTCTCGAACCACCCAAGGCAGTGGCCAGTAACTGGACAATGAACCCTCCCTGCGCCAAAGTGCAAAACATAGAGACAAAGACAGAACAGTACAAACAAACAAGAATAGTCACAAGATCCAGGTTACAACAAGGATAGCAAATGAAGTACAAAATAGCAAGACTAAAGAGTAGTGTGAACACAAGCCAAATGTCAGGATGCCATGCTCAGAGTCACAAGCAAAATATGGAGCTAACTAGGAAGAACTCTATAATGAACATCCTAGGAAGGGTGGACAACACACTTATGTGATCTGAATAGTGATTGGGCCTGAAATTAGAGAGGAGGTGAGTAATGTGAGAAGCGGTCCAGCACAAAGGGTTAACCAGAGCTAAGCTGCATGAATGATTGTTCCATAGTGCACAGGTGTTTCATAGTGGTTGCGTTTATGAATTATGCACTAACTTCTGGTCCTCGGCTGTGTCAGGTGACCACCTATCAGAAGCTGCATGTGATACAATGTCTTGAGAGGACAGGGACTTTCTACTCATTCCCATGGAAAACTCCATTCCTGTGACTAATAAAGGATTTTATTTCACCAATTTCATCTCCAAGACTACCTGTACTTCCAGCAGTGCCAGAGTTGACCACACATTTTTTGAGCACATGACCACACATTTTTTGAGCACATGACCACACATTTTTTGAGCACATGACCACACATTAGAGACTGTCATGGGAATAGAGTTGGAACCACCAGAAATAAAATTACTTGCACTCCAATTTTTCATTGTTCACCATAGTTTTTCTTTAAGAAAAAATAGAAAAATCCTAATCTATCAGGAAAATTTCAAAAGTTAGTGTATGATCAGTTACATTTTTGAAAGCATGAAAACTACTTCTCATTGGCCTCTGTTATGGGACACGGGACACTTCTCTGCAGAGAGAAAGGTAAACATTCATCTAAAGTTTTATTATAAAAACACATTGCCAATGTGCAGACTATTCTCTATGAGGATATGGGGGTTTCGGATCGCACTGGTTTCGGATGCCATCTTGACTTAGGAAATCCCAGAATAAGGGACTGTCCGCCATCTTAGATACAGCAGACATGTTCGCTGACCACTGTCAAGTTAATGTCATGATTCAAACTTCATTTTATGTAACCTGTTTGCTCGCCTGTCAGCTAATTCCCTTTGACATTTAATAAGAAGCTAGTCTGCCCTTGATGCTACATTATATTATGATTCTGGAGTCCACTTATCTCTTTCTTCTCAGGAAATTAGTATAAAAAATATCTGTGTACAAGGTCCCTGAGAACTGAGCACAATTAATCAACTTTTTGTAGAATGTGCTGATGACCAATAGCTTTGCAGTATACTATTCACGCCTCTTTGATGACTCTTTTGTCTGTGATATTATGCATTTGAGATATTAAACGGAGGAGAAGATCTTAAAATACACTAAGAGACTGACGTGTCTTGGTTTTATGTTCAAGTCCCTGGTACTGGGACAACCATTAAATATTTAATTTGGAGTCACTGTACAACATGACAGGGGTGTCAGAAAAAAGGGCTGCTGATGACAGGTTCCCTTTAATGTTCAATGGCAATGTTACTAATATTAATATCATATGGCTTCTCTAACAGTAATTTTAATTGCATTACCTGATGGCTAGAAGACGTTCAAGTGCCTCAGGGACCCTTTTACGAGTAACCCAAATGCAAAAGCAGTGTAACTCTAGTAGCAATATTTAATTCCAACACTCTGCTTAACAATATGTAAATGATTATAATTAATTATTTTAAATTATTTTAATTAATTATTTTAATTTATTAATTAAGAAACTATGAGGGGTGTATATATTTGTCACCCTGGTGACCGACTATAAACAAACGCTATGTAGTCAAATATTAGAGCCGTTCTTCATTTCAACGCTCCTCCACCCATTGTAAAGACACTTTCAGCTGATTTCTAGATAGCAGAAATACATTGTATAAATCTATATTTTAACATTTTAAGTATATGGAGTATGACTTTACACTTGAAGACTTATATCACCCATAAGAATTTCATATGGACCCAATTTTCACTACATTAACACCCTTGAAAGCTTTTACTCCCAGGAGCAAAGTAAAACTTAGAATTTTTCCTGACATCTACTATTAAATTGAACACTCGGACCTTACAATGTATATATATGCCAAGTTTGGAATGAAAAAGTTAAAATGAAAATGGTCCATAGGTCATGACATATATTATTGAAATCACCATGTCTTTGCTATAAAGCAATAATCACTTCCATTCCCTGGACATTTCACAAGGTTATTTAATAAAATGACATCACACTGGAGTCAAAGTTTTTTTGGCTGTGTACTGTCTACTAACTAAAAAAAACAATTGGTAGTGAATGAAGTGTAACTTCACTTACACGCAACAGGTCCAAAGGTTTATATGTTTCATGGCATATGATTTCAATTTTTTTAATACAAAAAAGCAAAATAAAAAAATAAAATGTAAATAAATGACTCTAAAAGAAATCTACCATTTGTTTTTATGCATTATACATACCCTGAGAATGCTGTAGCTACACTGATGCAGAAATATATCTTGTTTAATCCCTGAACTATGGTATATACTCCAGTATAAGCCGACCCGAGTATAAGCCGAGACCCCTAATTTTACCACCAAAAAAACAGGGAAAACCTATGACTCGAGTATAAGCCAAGGGTACGAAATGAATTTGTCACATCCTCCAGTATATAGCCAGCAAGCCCCCTGTAGTATATAGCCAGCCCCCTGTAGTTTATAGACAGCCCCCAGTAGTATATAGCCAGCCCCCAGAAGTATATAGCCAGTTGGCGCCCAGTAGTATATAGCCAGCAAGCCTCCAGTAGTATACAGCCAGCCCCCATGTAGTATACAGCCAGCCAGCCCCCAGTAGTATACAGCAAGCCAGTCCTCATGGAGTATGCAGCCAGCCAGCCCCAAGTAGTATATAGCAAGCCAGACTCCAGTAGTATACAGCCAGCCCCCATTAGTAAACAGCCAGCCAGACCCCATGTAGTCTACAGCTAGCCCCCAGTAGTATACTACCAGCTAGCCCCCAGTAGTATACAGCCATCCCCCAGTAGTATACAGAAAGCCAGCCACCCAGTAGAAAATAGCCAGCACCCACTAGTAAACAGCCAGCCCGCATGTAGTATACAGCCAGATAGCCCCCATTACTAAACAGCCAGCCCCCATATAGTATACAGCCAGCCAGCCCTCAGTAGTATACAGCCAGCCAGCCCTATGTAGTATACAGCCAGCCCCCATATAGTATACAGCCAGCCCTCAGTAGTATACAGCCAGCCAGCCCCCAGTAATATACAGCTAACCCCCAGTAGTATGCAGACAGCCAGCCCCATGTAGTATGCAGCCAGCATGCCCAGCACATAAAAAAAAATAAAACTTACATACTAACCCTCCGACGCCCCGATGCTCCACGCGGCTCCCGATCCTCGGTGCGGTCCCTGGCGGCACCTCTTCTATCTTCTCTATGCTGTAGTAGCCGGCAGAGACGCGTCCACCTGATCTGCAGACTGGCACACACTATGACATCATCAGCGGCGACACCGCCGCATTATAGTGTTCACTGGCCGGCAGATTGCATGGACGCATCTCTGCCTGCTACTAGAGCATAGAGAAGATTGATGAGGAACACCGGGAGCCGCATGGAGGATCGGGGCACCGGAAGGTGAGTATGTAAGTTTATTTTTTAAATTGACTTATGTATAAGCCGAGGTGAGGTTTTTTAGCACATTTTTTGTGCTGAAAAACTTGGCTTATACATGAGTATATACAGTAATTGGTTTTGCTGAAAAAACAATTGTAAAATAATGCTAATTAGGACCAGCCAGTCTGTACCCAGCTTTCCCAAAGTCCTGAATTTTATAATTGCTTTTTGAGCAAAACCACTCAGTTCAGGGATTAAACAAGATATGTTTCTGCATCAGTGTAGTTTCAGCATTCTCAAGGTATGTATGGTTCATAATGCATGAAGTCAAATGGTAGATTTTCTTTAATATTAGAGGTTTTCCAAATAAATTTGATTTAGGATTGACAAAAAATGTTCCCCCGCATTCAGTAATCACTGTGTGATGCTATACCAACATATTTCCAAGACATTCCATCTCAGTGACTGTGTGTGGAGGACTTCAGAGATTAGAAGAATGTCTTTATATGCTTTGTTAGTCACAGTGTATAGGTCATATGTAAGCAGGACACCCAGGTTGTCTCTATGAGTCCTGGAAGTATCCCTTTACTCCACAATACTAAATTACTTCATAGAAAAATATTTACCCAAAGCTCATTGTTATCACATCTAGCCCTCTGTATAGTACATCATTAGTTATGAGTGGACCCAGTTGTGTTTGGCAAGTTCGACTGACAAACAAAGGTTTGGTTTGGGTACCCCCCGAACCCGCAGACAAAGCTTACACCCGCTATCAGTTTTGGCAGCCAATGTAGGTGTTAACCCCATATATATATCGCGGGCAAAGCACATCACCACTTTCCATAGGAATGTTGCTCCCCATGCCTTCACTAATGAGGAGCAATCCTAGGGGAAATTGCAGTGATTACACATGGTTGTGAAGAGCTGGGTAATGGGCTTTTCCTGGGTGAGCCCAAATGCTGGACCCTACCTTTTGAAGTCTGGATTCGGTTTTGGGGACCCCAACCAACAATATTCAGTAGGCACCTGAAACCACAATGTTATGCACAGACCTAAACATTGTGGTTTGGGTCTGCCCACCACTATATATCTGTATAAGAGAACTCACAGAAGTAGCTTTAGTGATTTATGCTATAGTTTTTAGGTTACAATCTTATGTTCAAAATAAAGTTTTTGCATATACAGTGACCTCAGTAGGAAAAAGTTCTGGATGGCAGAATTATAAAAGCAGTGAGATTCTGGCCGTATATTTCTTCTATGATTTTTTCTATGATCTCATGTTGCAAACAGGTGACCTCCACCAGATATTCTTCCATTTACTGCCAAATGTGGGGTGTCTTTTTAAAGCAGAATCTGTGCTTATTTTTATTTTTTTTTAAAGTCTTTTACTACATTCCAATACTAAAAATTTAATAAAATTGACCACATTGTTAACTTTTTTCCATAGGCCAACCATCCATTGCAGTGAAAATACCTGATCCTCCCCAGGAAGACTTAAATCCTCTGAGCCCCAAGGTAGAAGGGGAGCTGAGTGGCCATGCCGCGAATCAGGGCAGGAAGATGATCTGCTATATCTTTTGCAGAGCGGTCGCACGGCTTAGACACAGTGCATAGAGATACAATGGGGGACATTTACTTACCCGTCTGGAGGAGTTCACATAAAATGCATTGTCTGACCATCATGCACTGTGCAGCGATTCACTAAGATTGTGCGTCCGATATCGTGCATGTGACGCTTTCCCACTCAGGTCCGCCAGAGTTCACCATCTTCTTCATGGTGTATGTAAGTGCTTGATCTTCCGACACAATTTGAAAGGTAAATCCAGCGCTCAGTCTGAATCTGTTGGATCGCCTGACAGCCCGTGCCCAATTTTTATCACATGAAAGCCAGCGCATCTGCGCTACAATCCAATTGTGTGCGACACAATCCCCTGTTAAATACCTGTCACAGCCACGCAATACCCAACAACGTCAGAAAGTCCAACGAAAGTGCGTCCCCAGGCCCTTAGTAAATAAGCCTCAATGTGTGTTAAAGATGCAACACTCTAGAAATCACAGACTTGGAACAACCAACTTCCCTTCGATAGCTGATTGGGTCACCCCTTTGGCCGAGGGTAGGATTTGTCAGATAACTAAAGGGGCTGTAAAACCATTATAAGTAAAAAACTTCCAGCATGTGAATTGAATGCCACAACTTTCAAATAACCATATATTTTTTTAAATACCTGTCGCTAATTGTCTATAAAAGGTTTTTTACCATCCAGTAGTACTATTGGGCAGATTGTAGGTACTCAAAGCTGTAACCCATTACTTACAGTATATAATTCCAAAATGGCCATGATTTTGTTATCACATTAATTTAGTTAATGTTGACGTGATAATCTGCAGATATCTGAAAGTGTTATTTTATAATTATCTCATTTACATTCTAATTCTGTGCTTTAGAGTTAATACAATTTATGAAATTAGTGCAACATCCTCACCGGGGCCTAGCCTTTTCTTGGGGCCTGGAGGCAGCTGGGGCCCAGAATACCGGAGTGGCTGGCGGTTACCGCCTAGGCACTCTAGTGTCACGGTGCTTGGTATGGGGACCGGAGGACTGTCCTACAGCCTGGCAGGTCTCCAGCAGGTGGTGTGTGCAAGAAATGATATAGAGGGAGAGGCTGTGGTGCTGGTTCTCCCCTGGGCAGCCCTTAGAATCTGTATTATATCTCCCTGGTAGATCGATGGGGCGCCCTTGATGATGCTACAGCCGTAGCAGGGACCAGACGGAGGCAATGTTGTGCATAAAAGTAACTTACAGTTCTTTATTGGAACCAACGGTAACAACACGCCAAACGATACTGTACAAGTGTTGTACTGGAGTGATCTTGGAGAGGAACCTCAGGAATTGGGTCACCAGCCTGGATGCAGGGGCAGGCTGGGATGTAGCTGTGTCCAATGTTGGAAGCTGCAGCTTTGTCCTGTTTGTCCTGTGTCACTCTGTGTGTAGTTGCTGAGGCCTAGGAGGCCTGTGAGCAGAGCATGTGCTCTGCGAGATGCTTCTCTGGATCCAAGAGAGTTAACTCCCCCCCTGACTAAGGGTTTAGTTACTCCCTTGTCAGGTGGTCTCCTCCTCCAATCACACTCCAGTTACAATAGTTGAACATCATTGTATGATAACATTAACATGCTTAACCCTTGCCTATACAGGCAGAATCTACCGCTGCTCAATTACTTCTATATGTACTGGGTAGTAAAAGGGCTTATTCGCAACTACTCCTCTTCCATGCGCATTGGCAGGGACATTGCATTAGCTTAAAATGCTGCTATTTTACTCATATTAGGATATATTCACATAGGACTACACAATGACCTTGACTAAAGTATGCAGCTCCTAGTGGTAAAACAGTCCCAGCAGTGTTACACTGGTAGCGTTATCAGAAACCTCCGCTAACTCTAACAAACATTGCTGCGCTGTATGCTGGGCCTCTCTCAAAGCATATTCATGAGGGGTTGGGATAAGGGGCGGTGACTACTGCATGACGCGTGGCAGTCACCACTGATTTATGGACTGGGTGGGGCAGTCCGGGGAAGAGGCAGCACTCTGTGAGAGCGGTACAGTGTTTCTGGTGTACAGCGCAGCAGTGTCTGCTAGCGTTATTGGCTGCTGCGACAGCTGCGTCTGTTTTAGCACTAGGAGCTGCTTACTGTAGTAAGCAACTCCCAGGGCCGTTTTTGAGAGTCACAGGTCCTCTTTAAAAATGTATATATTTTGTGATTTAATATTCCCCCCTTTCTAATTAAAGAGAAACTTTTATTGTAAAGGGGGGTTTTTATATATGTATATGAGAAGTGCATTACAGAATACAGGATTCTTTCACACCTATAATCATTCCTGTGTTACTGTATGTACTTGGAGGTCTACAGACTTTACATATACTATAGATGTATAATGCATGACTTGTAAAGAAATTTTAAGATAATCACTAGAATAATAGAAGTGTCATCGTGACCCACAATTTATGTGTGATTTGTGGTTGTGGTGTATTCTAGGGCTTAGATGACACTTCCAAGGACTTTGATTTACTCATTGATGCTTTAACCCAACAAAAAAGGAATACCAATAAGAAATCTTTCAAGAAAATCCATAAAAGCAGTCAAATTCTTGTGAAAATTTCAACCACTTTGCTGCAAACATTTTCTGCCGAGAATTTTGCTCTTGGATAAAAAATCTGCAATCTATATACATGCATGTCTGAATATACGGTACCTAAAATCTTAAATACTTAAATGAAATATGGAATTGGATTTTTCCTGCAACACTTTTAGTTGAGAATCGGGAATAAAATACATAGAATATAAAATAACATTTATATGATGTTGGATGAGAGGTTTAGATAACGGGGCTTTGTTCTGCAGTAAATAAACATCTCTTCCCGTTCGCTGAGCTGTGATGAAGAGCTATTCCATGACATCACACAGCCAACAAGACAGAACACGATGATAGCTTCACCTTCCATTGTACAACTGCCTAAACAAGCCGTATCCTTAGAAATTGTTCAGGAAGGAAACTCTCCGTGAGCTTGATGGTACATGGTCTATCAGGCTCCCCAGGCATCTCAACTTCAAAAGTAGCACACGTCTGTCACTGTTTTGTTAGAATACATGCAGTATTGACCTTTAGAAAGAAGAATAGGAGATAAGAGAAAGAATAGACTAGTATCGCCTGCAGATTACTGCCTTGGATGAAATTACGCAGGTCTTTAGATACAACAACACAGAATGGTAGCTCCTTATCATAGTGGCAAAACTCATGTGGTTCTTGGGGTTCAAAATAACAGATAGAAACCTATTTTTAAAGGGATGTGGGAGAAAATACAAACAATACATCTGAGGATAAAGAACCTCGAGGGGTTTAGTCCAATTGTGAAAGCAGATCTGTCATAGGATATTCTGTCATATATAAGCTCATTAAATTATAAAAGATTTAACAACTGCCAGAAATATCTTTTATTTGTTTGATGGTATTTAAAAAGATAATAAAGTGGACACATACAGTATTTATGACCCCCTACTTCTATGCTCCTTATTAGTGGGGTAAAGACTAAATTTCCAGTCTTATTTATAATACATATTGGGGCTTATTTACTATGGGTCCACAGATGAACTTTCATCGTTTTTTCCAATGTTTTTCGGGATTTGCGCGGCTGTGACAGGTATTTAAAAGGGGATTGTGTCGCACGCAATCAGATTATGGCGCAGCTGCGCTGGCTTTCGTGCTACAAAAATTTGGGGGCCTGTCATTGGACGATCTGACTGATTCGGACTGAGCGCGGGATTTAACTAACAAATTGTGTCGCAAGATCAAGCGCTTACATGCACCAGGACAAAGAAGGTGAACTCCGGGGACCTGAGCAGGGAAGCGACACATGCAGGATATCTGGCACACGATCTTAGTGAATTGCGGCACAGTGCATTTTACAGGAACAATGAACTCCTCCGGACGGGTAAGTAAAGGTGCCCCTTTGTATGATACTGTGAGGCTGCCCTTAGGTACAGCTGCCATGACAACATTTCAGTTCACAATGATGGGGCAAAGATGCTTTTACAGGCAATGGGACTCATTTACTAAGGGTTGCGCTGCTCACTTTCGTTGAACTGTGCGACTTTTTCAGGGATTACATCGCTTCCACAGGTATTTAACAAGTGTCTGCGCTGGGATTGTGTCACAGTTGCTCTGGCTTCCATGCGACACATCCAGAAATAAGAGTTAACTTGCTGATCAGTTGGAGTCCCATCATAAGATCACGATAATTTGGGTCTGTTGTACCCCCAATTGAATAGAGCAGCTTGTCCCTTATGCACCCTGATGCTCTATTTATTCCTATGAGATATACAGATATGTTTTCCAGGATGGGATAAGGAAGTAAAAGTTCTCCAATAAGGTTTCCTTGTAGGCATGTGGAGACTTATAGCCATTGATGCTGCACTAGGCTATTATGCAAATATGTTTTCCAGTTTATTTCTGTGCCACTGCTAGGGATAGCTGAGTGCAATGGTTACTTGGTTACTTACGTCAATGCCATAGACAATGAATGGAGCCGTAGCGAGCATGCTCAACCCGCCGTTCCATTCATTTGCAATACAATAGACCCCTGTTCTCTTTTGGATTCTGGGGAAAATAAAAAAAGGAATGAATGCTAAATTAAAAATAATAATTTGCTCAACACAGTGAGTATGATAACAATATTTAATTAAAAATAAAGAATGTGATAAAAAGTCATAAGAAATCAGGACTAATCAAATTAAACCTGTCCTGTAAAAAACACACAAAGGATAGATCTTTGCTTTTATTCTTTAATAATACATACAGAGAACCATATACAAGAAATTATCTGACACGTTCTGAGTGCAAATGCTTTTAGTCTTGGCATTCCTGTAAAAAACAAGTCCTCATATGTTGAAAATTAAAATCTTATGCTTCTGGCCATGGCCATAAAGAGGCACATTTACAAGAGCTGTGCGCCAGTTTTCTGTAGGACTTTGTACGTTCTTTCTAGTGCAAACTGCTTGCCCAGGTATTTGAGAAGTGTCTGCAGTTCTTTCGTGTCGCATGTGACCATTTTGTGGCGCAGCTGCACCAGTCATCACGCGACACATATTTCTGCACTGAAGAGGGCGCTTTGGTGCTTGGCCATTTCAGGCCATGCATCACATTTAACATGCAAATTCCGACAGAAATGTGTGGCACAGCCCATGTTGAAGGTGCACCAAAAAACGGGGTGCACTTTGTCGGGACAGTGCAGGGAGCAGCAGTTTCATGAAGAACGGGCACCAGAAATCCTGACTTAGTAAATGTGCCCCAAAATGTCAGAATTAATACAGTGAAAAGGGGATTAAGAAGTTTCCCATACATTCACAAGTCTCTTAATGAGTTATTAATTACACACTGTTACCTTGTAATATATAATAAAGATTTAGCAGTTTCTAAATGACAAAAAATTCTCCTAAATACCTAACACTCCTTTCTTATTACCGATTCACCTCATTTCCTCTTTTACTTGACAGTTTAATAGGCTGTATTGTAAAACTCTACAAGGTTCTTACTCCTGTGTCTCACTGGCTGTCAATGTTGTCAACCTACGTCATTGTGTAAGTGCTTAACCCCTTAACGCTCTGCGCCGTAGCTCTATGGCACAGAGGTGCAGGGAATGTATGAAGAGGGCTCACGGGCTGAGTACTCTTCATTGCAGCAAACCCCCACCGCTAATGACCGCGGTCGGTGCTTGCACCAGTCGCGGCTATTAACCCTTCCGATGCCGCCGGCAAAGTCTGCCTGGATGCCGTCATCTTTCTTCCGAACATCACTCCCCCAAATGTCATCGGGGGGTGGCGATCAGTTGCCATGACAGAATGGTTTCTGCAGATTCGTTACAATGAGCCAGTGGCTCATTGTAACGAATCACATGCAAAAACGCAATATACTGCAATACAGTAGTATTGCAGTATATGGTAGGAACGATATGACCATCTAGGGTAAAAAAAAAAAGAAAAAAAAAGTTTAAAAAATTTAAGAAATGAATAAAATATTAAAAATTCTAATCACCCCCCCTTTCCCTAGAACTGATATAAAACATAATAAACAGTAAAAATCACAAACACATTAGGTATTGCATGTCCCAAAATGCCCGAAATGCGACTTTTACACCATTTTACATCACATAAAAAAATGGAAGAAAAAGTGATCAAAATATTGCACAGTCCTCAAAATGGTAGCAATGAAATTGTCAGCTCATTACGCAAAAAAATGACCCCTCACACAGCTCTGTACAGCGAAGTATGAAAAAGTTATTAGTAGAGATGAGCGAGTATACTCATCCGAGTATACTGCTCGGTCGAGTATTAGCATACGACGACCGGCTCGTTACTCGGACGAGTATTTCCCCTGCTCGCAATCGAGCATTAAATTAAGTGAAGAACAGTGAAGAACAGTGTTTTTATTGTTTAATAAAATATTACAGATGCTTACTGATTTTGTTTTTAATTTTTCCACATTTGGAATTTTTTCCAGCTTCCCAGTACATGGCATGTTAAAATAAATAACATTACTGGAAAGTAAAATAAGCCTTCACACAACTCTGTACATGTAAAAATTAAAAAGTTATGGATTTTTAAAGGTGGAGAGCGAGAAATGAGCGAAAAAACCCTGCGTCCTTAAGGCGTTAAGCAATATCAGTTGATAGTGGAAGATTCTCGACCTCTCATAATTCATCACTAAAAATTTCTCACTATTGTTTTCTGCTATTCTGACTTTGGGTAAAATCTCCTGTCCACTGACAAACCTGACCTTTGCCCTTCCCATTAACATTACTGCCTACCAATTTTTTATCTTTTTACCTCATTTGGTGTCAAGGTTGAGCTCCTTTTACTGGTGCTAATGAAAGTTATAACTGTGGTACTGACATGAGGAGCACCTGCACTGAATTACAGATTTATGGGTCAACGTTGAATACTAGGGAATCCTGTCGACTACAATCCGAACTCCACACCAAAACTGTTGCAATGCATTGGGTCCATACCTGCCATTACAAAGACAGTTTCAGTTCACTCTTCATGTACATAAAGGAAAATATCAGAAATTTTTTTAAGGACACATGTATCGACATGTTTTTGTCTACCCGACATTCACAATGAAGGTTCACATTGCTTAACATCAAGCAGAGATGTCGTAAACTTTTAATGATACATTTTAAAGACTCCAAGCCTTTGACATAGAAGTCACCCATGACCTCAGTTTGTTGCTAAGTAATGAGCTGTAAATAAGGAATTATTTGTTGATCTCTCCTTCACAAGCCTCTCCAAAAAATATTTGACTAAACTAAAATAACTAAAAATGAAATAGAAATTGTTAAAAATGTGTAAACATGGCATGAACTTCAAATACTAGTGAGGCCCAGGTGCGTGGCACCAGTATAAAGAGCTTGAGAAGTTCTGGAGAAGACCCAACCAATTCGCTTGTATACAATTATAGGAGAACACATGAAAAGAGGAAATAAAAACATAAAACCGATATACATTTCAATCTGAGCAAAGATGCAAAAAGTATTTAGTGGGTTTATCTGGAAATGTAATATTAAGAATAAATAGGAATTATGATGTCTTATGACCTGGATAAAAGACGATATACTGTAAAGGGTTTTCTCCATTCTTTATTCCTTAAGTGATTGTTCTGGAATTTAAATGGTTGATAACTTTTCAACAAATTTTGCATAAATAAATAATGCAAGTACAATAAAAAAAACTTTGCACTATTCTTAATAATAGCTAAGTGCTTTTCTTCTACAATCACTTAACTCCTATAATCCTCGCTTCTTCCCACCTAATCTGCTTCTCTAAAACTTCTAACTCTTATTTAAATAAGTGTATATGGATCCTGCTAATCCATTTATCTTAGTGAGACTACTGAGGAGAAGCAGGATCCCCGTTCTCCATGGGGCCTGATTCCGTGCACTTTCAATGATCACGAAACTGTAGATAAGTGAGAAGTTTAAAAATTGGTGTAACCCCTTTATTCTACCACTAAAGAAGTAGGATGTTTCTTATATAACTAGCTTAGCCACTTCTCACTGGAGGCTGTTGTTGGGAAAAAGAACAGGATAAACATCCAAAAGGTAACAACATTATGGTTTGTATACGAATAGAAGTAGAAAAAGCCAGTAGCTGTTTAAGTCTACATTCACACGATGTGTACCCGCCGTACCGTAGCCTAGCGGGCACACCTTGGCGCCGCAGAGAGGAGGAGGGGGTGAGCGCTGCTCACCCTCACCCCACTCCATAGTGGTAAATGGTGCACGCCGCCGTATTCTGGGGAAAGATAGGACATGTCCGATCTTTCTCCCAGCTATGGAACACTACGGTGCTGCATGTGTACTGCACCGTACCGCTCCCGCACGGTGCCGTGCACCCATTGCCGTCTATGGGGGATGTATATACGGCATATATACATCAGCCGTACATAAATGCCCCATTGCCTAAGTCAAAAACACAAACTAGTTAAGCCAAGTACAGAAAATCTGAAGTACCAACATGCTGCAGGCAGGTTATCTGTAAGCATGTGATTTATATTACAATTTCCCTAAAATTATATTCATAAAATTACTCTCATAAACCTATAATGGAGTGAACTAAAGCAATCATAGACAAGGAAGTAGTCAAAGTCAAGAACAGGAAGTGGAAGTGGAAAATCCAGAACGACTTACAAACATCCTTGATTCTGGATAAACAAGATATCCAAGAAAGTCGTCCCCAAGCCAAATGAAATAGGCAAACATATTAAATAAACTGAGCAGAGTCAACCACCTGCAGTGTGGGACATGATAAACAGTATATGTACATGGATATCTGCATCCAGAACCATAATAAATCAGTGCCAGGTAGTTCCACACAGTACCTGGTGCCCAATATGGATAAAGAGGAATGCACGTCTTTAATGGAGCTTTACATCCATTACATAGTGTTATGATAAATTCAGCGTAATATATGTCTTTAGAGCATCTGGGGTTGTTTTAGCCAGAAAGCGCAGGATATATACAGGATATTATGATGTATGAGGGGTTAAAAGTGTTTTCCCTTATATATTGTGTCATCTGGGGAAATCATTTTTGTATACCAGATCATGTTTTTGTTGTATGATAACTTAAAGAAGGTGTGTATCCAATTTAGTTAAGGGGGTTTTCCAATTAAATAAAATTCTCCTAGTGATGTTTACACTGTAAAGATAATTTTTAACCCCTTACTTTACAATTGTATTCAGTTTTATTGCTGTTTTTAGCTCCTATCACTCAGCAATGGTCAGTGTAAGATTCCAGGGTGTGGGTGGGGACTATCTAAGCAAACACTTCATGATCCCTCTAGTGCTGTTAGATGTTGTGTGCTGAAAATGTAGTTAGATTATCAGGGTACAGGTTTATATACACTTTCATTTACCTTCTGAACATTCTACTAGTATCTCACACATAGAAAGAGAGATAAGAAAGATCAGAGATGACGAGATCCATTAGATGCATATTACACACTGTCAGCTTTGCTATACATCTGTTCTCATACTATAAGATCTGTTGTGCCTAGCCCCTCCTTCCCCCAGATAAAGAACTTATCTGCCTGTAGCTTACAGCTTCTCTCTCCTCATGATGTGATTTGTTTGCCGGCAGGAGGTCAGTGTTTGTGAGCTCCTTGTGGAATGTAAGGGTGGGGGCCGCTGCAGGGAGCAGCTCAGCTCATGTACCATCAGACAGAAAAGAAAGATGGCTTCCCCGACCCTAACTTAGAAGTTAAAGGGTTGGAAACCAGGGGCAACTGAAATTGTGTACATCAGGACTGATAGAGACAGGTTGGATTTATATCTGTGAAATGCTGTATTTTTGTTAACAACAGTGAATTAGAGAATTTGTTATTTTGTTATCCTTAGTATATTTAAGAAACTTGTCTTCATGGGAATACCCCTTTAATTATATCTACAACACTATCTCTATAACACCTACAAAATGAATTTTGTTTATTTTTAGAACCTGTCTATTGTTGACTTTTAGGACCTAGTATTTTATCTGCTTTCCCAATATCATCATTCAAATCTTATAACTTTAATTTGTACGATAAGGGGTTGGATTTACTTGTCACCATAAAGTGTTTTTATACCGAGTTAATTTTTTTCCACAGGATAGGGAATAACAATCTGATTGGTGAGGGTCTGACCGCTGAGAACCCCCATAATGACAAAAATGGGAGTACCTTTTTAGCTAATTGATGGAGTGGCAGGTTTAGCGTGCATTCTGCCATTGCATCCAATACTATAACATTGTAGCATCGGAAATTTGCAGAGCACCTCCCTACCTCTGGGCCTCTCATAGACTGAATATAGTGTAAAAGAGTGTCAAAGATAGCTGAGCAATGTAATGCTCAACCTACCACTCCAAAAATTAATGAAAACAGGAGCACTGTTCTTGTCATTAGTGGGGTCCATTCTCATGATCATATCTAAGATTCTATCAGTTGGATCTCCAGAGATCACATTGGTATCCTCTATCTGGGGATAGGGGATAACATTCACACTTGGTACAACCCCTTTCCCTAAATGTAGAGTAATTTTAATGTCTGAATGCTACTGCAGAAGAAGGAAAATTGCCTGTGGAGGATAAGTGAGGAGGAAAAAGTAGTTATACTAAGAATGCAGATGGGTTAGATAAACAATGCAGCTTTCATTTGGAGAAGAGTAGAAAGGGGGACAATGTTTTTTCAACTGAAGGAATAATCGGAAGATTGACAATTTTGTGGTCAATGAGGGACAGTGCTTCCGCAATGTGGTATTCACGATGTAAGCATTTAGTTTGGTGCCCTAGATAGGTATGTTGTGTTGCATTTTGATTGTGTTGCTTGGGGGTAATATGTGCCCTGCTCAGTGCTATTGGGTTGATGCGTTTGGGGTAATATAGGCGCTGAATGGTGGCTAAGTAGAACATTTTTAAGAAGCTCTACTGTTGAAGGAGTCTCTGAATAAAAGAAGTAGAAGCTGTAAAGAGGCAAATCATATGACACCTTAGGCCAGTGATGGCGAACCTTTTGGAGACAGAGTTCCCAAGCTACAACCAAAATCTACTTGCATGTCGCAAAGTGCCAACATGACAATTTAAGCAGTAACTTATTGATCCCTGCTGTATCACAGGTTTTAATCGTATTGGTGTCCTGAGTTCACCAATACAATTGAAAGATGGAAAAATTTGGAGTGTAGCTTCCCTCCAGGGTCCCCTGAAGAGGAAGAATCAGGGGTCCCAGAGCAGGAGCTGAAATGACAATACATCTCTATCCAACCCTTCTTGCTCCTCCTGTACTCCTGGCAGCCAAGGATGTTGCTTTTAAATAGTGCTGAGCATGGGGCGTCCTGGGCTGTATTGGATCACAGGAGAAAGCCTTGAGTCCTAGCTGGCAAACTCTGTGTTGGGGTGAAGACCTGGGTGCCCACAGAAAGGGCTCTGAGTGCCACCTCTGGCATCCTTGCCATAGGTTCGCCACCAGTGCCTTAGGCCATTGAGATACAAACAGAAGCCCTTCCATTGAGGAGATAAAAATGGCATATGAAATCCAACAATTGTTAAGTACTGTATGTATACATTGGTCTTAGTCATTATGATTGTCTCTTTTGTATCCCATACATAAAAGCATGAGTGGTTTTATAGTCTAATTTTAGAATGTGAAAAATCTTTGTTTACTACTGATTTGTGTGGTTTTCATTGCTTAATGAGATTTTACCTTTTCCTGTTGCTGTGCATAACTTTACATTGATTGCTGAACAATTATTTTAGAACCAAGGAAATCAGTATAATAACAGACTAGTGAAAAACCTGGGTTGAGATTTATGGTGTTACTGCTCTCATCACATAATCCTCCCTGCCTCAGGACTTTCAGATGTCTATTGTTAATCCTGTCTGCCTTATTGTGGAAAGGTGCGGACATACTTGAAAAGTAAAAGGTCATTTATTCCAGTAACTGGCTTATTACAAGAGATTTACTCATATAAAAGAGATTTAAAGAAATGTTATCATATGAAAGAAAGGTATCAAGGAAAAAGTTGGTCAACTCACATATCTACACTATAGGAAACCGGTCAGTAAATTTAATTCCCAGCAAAAAAAAAAAACATCTCTAGAATCCGCCCATTTCTCACATTCAACTTGTAAAATGCTAACTGTTGCTCTGATTCACTCTCGTCTAGACTACTGAAACTCCCTACTAATCAGTCTTCCACTCACTAAACTCTCTCCTCTCCAATCTATTCTCAATGCAGCAGCCAGGCTCGTCTTTCAGACCAAACGTTACACAGATGCCACACGTACGTGCCTTTCGAATACAGTTTAAAATCTTAACCCTCATCCACAAAGCTCTGTATAATGCTGCACCTCCGTACCTCTCTTCTTTCATCTTAGTCTATTGTCCAACCCATGCTCTTTGATCTGCCAGTGATCTTAATTATTAATCTCTACCTTAGTTCTCTCTACCCACTTGCGTCTCCAAGACTTCTTTAGAGCTGCACCCATTCTATGGAAAGCTCTGCCGCGGACTATCAGGCTTACAGCCAACTTCTAAAGCTTCAAACATGCTCTTAAACCCCATCTCTTTAGGCAGGCCTATAACACTTGCTAACTGCATGAAGTTTTAACTCTCTTTACTAACTCATCCTGTGTCCTCCTCCCATCTGTTATCCAGCAACCACCAGACACCAAGCTTCAGGCTTCTCTGCAATCCCATTCACCTTGGACTTTGTATATAAGATGACAGCTAATGACTGGGTTAAGCGACAGCACTTCTATTTATTATATTATATTTTGTTCTATTCCCTTATGAAGAATGGCTTTTTACCTCTTGTGTCACCCCACTCCTCCTCATAGACTGTAAGCTCTTGTGAGCAGGGACCCCATTCCTTTTGTTCCATATGAATGTTTGTGCTCTGTCATGTTTTTGAATCTGTCCCCTATGATTTGTAAAGATTTTCCAGTATGTCTTTTCGACAATAGCAAAGTATTTTGCTAACTTGTAGAAGGGAAACCGCAACCAATGTTCCCAATTTGTATAAAATCTCTTTTGTTGCCCCATCGCAAAAGCTGTGTACCATTCTAATATGAAATTATTAGAGACCTACTTAGTAAATTTTGCAAGCGAAGGGATCTACATAGATCTCCACAGTTGTGCTATCCTAGTAATTGCTGTGGTGGTGACATGTCAGTATTCTTTCACTTGGGGACAGATCTGCCAGACCAATTCCCAGGAGGATTAGGGCCAGTTATAGTGTAATGTAAAGGTGTGCAAGGTGTCTTGCAGAAGCATTTCTAATTGCTTCCAAGATGGAATTGCCCAGTGTCTGAGTTACACCACCATAGAATTTTTCGCCCTGTCTCTAAATGTGTCACACAACTAGAAATTGTTTTGGTTAGACAGAACATTGAGTCCCATATGTCCCTATCTATTAAAAGCTCTAGATTCCTTTCCCAGTGTTGGGGACATGGAAGTACCTCTGTTGCCTGCGTACTACTTAGAATTCCACTATTTCAAACTGTGTATGTTGATTAGACATTTTCTGTGGAAAACAAGAGAAAACAAGAAGTACAAAAAACATTCCCCTTAGCAAGGTATGCCCCCACCTACTACACCACGACACATGATGACAAGACCCCACCACAAGCTGCAAACAGTAAATGCAGAACAAGCTTTGACTGTGGCTCTTAGGGATGCCCCTCTTCTCCATGACCTCTCCACCAGTCAGTAGGAATAGCAACCACATTCACTACCCCAACCACCATACAGCTGCTGTAAAGCACCATAAAATCATGCCTTAAACTGCCCCTAACATGTCAATGAAATACAACCCTTCCGCCAACCAATTTTTTTTTTCAATTAATGCTGTAGAGTCTTATAGTGCCCCATTCCCGGTCCCGTTGCGATCCCGCAGTGTGCTGTCCAATGAGGATTTGGGTCCGGCGCAATTCACAAAGATCGTGCGCCCGAGTTCCTGCATGTGCTGCTGCTGTGCCGAGGTCCGCCGGAGTTCACCTTCATCTTCCTGGTGCTTGTAATTGCTGATCTTGAGCCACAATTCCATTTTTAAATTCTGCGGTTTGTCTGAATCCGATGGCCACGACCCTGATTTCTGTCGCATACAAGCCGGCGCCCATGCGCCACGATCGTGTGCGGCAAAAACCTGGGGCAATTTGGCGCAAAATGGAAAAAATTGCGAAACCCGACAAAAGTGCGGTGTTCGGACCCATAGTAAATGTGCCCCAATGTTTCAATGTCAATTTCCTGGCCAAATATTACTTTTGTCCCAATGCCAACTTACCAAACTCATGGGAATCACTTTTACTGGCAAGAGGAGACATTGGGGCAGATTTACTTACCCGGTCCATTCGCGATCCAGCGGTGCGTTCTCTGCGGTGGATTCGGGTCCGGCTGGGATTCACTAAGGTAGTTCCTCCGACGTCCACCAGGTGGCGCTGCTGTGCTGAAGTCCGCCAAGGCCCGCCAGAATGCACTGAAGTTCACCGGCCTATACCTGGTGAAGGTAAGCGCGAGTCCCGCAACACTTTTTGTTTTTAATGCGGCGGTTTTTCCGAATCCGTAGGGTTTTCGTTCGGCCACGCCCCCGATTTCCATCGCGTGTATGCCAGCGCTGATGCGCCACAATCGGATCACGTGCGCCAAAATCCTGGGGCAATACAGGGAAAATCGGCGCAAATCGGTAATATTCTGGTAACACGTCGGGAAAACGCGAATCGGGCCCTTAGTAAATAACCCCCATTCTGTCCAAAAATTTAAATGTCCAAACTGCACTCAAAAACAGAAATATCACTCCTTTTCTTTTGGTTCCCGCCAAATATCAAAATAGAACATTAAGCCTACATATATGACATTGTTAGGTGGGTTATCAATATATATCATTCCCCTATGTATGCTATAGCTAGTTTTCCCCTAGGAAATTAGGTTATTTTGGGGGATTTCCAATGTTTCTATTAGCTATGTGCAGTGCTGTGTAATCTGTGTGCGCTATATAAATAAAGGAATTATTATTTTTATTATTTATTTAAATCTAGGCATGTAACCTAGACAAGGGGCATACAGTACAACATCATTAACAGGAATTCTCCATTACTGGTCATACCTTCTTTTTCATCATTACCATTTGTGATATAGAGTATTGTCTCCCAAATTTGATTATGAAAATGTAAAGGATAAACACTCACAATCTGAGTTATTATTAGTATTACCAACTACAGCACCATAAAATGAGCATCTTATAGATGTAACTTATTAAAGGTGTCTGTCTGTTGACCGAGTCCTTTCATTCTATGCCAATTGATATCCATGTGCAGATTAGTAGGAAAAGCATAAACTAGAGCCAGAAGGCTTCAGATCAGCATCTAGATTAGAGTCTAGAATGGAAAATGTGTTAAGAATAAACAGACACATGCAGGACTGATTTTCATGCATGTGGTTTTTAGCTAAATACATATTTGTGGTTGTTTTTATTCATTGATCAAATGATTGTAACATTAGGGAAAATAATTAAAAATACATTTTCACACGCATATTAAATTATTAAAAGCTGGATCGGTCCTTGAAATTGTTAATAGAATCCAATTTAATAGATTCCAAATTTTTTACATTTTTTAAATTGGTAGGGACTAGAGATGAGCGAGCACTAAAATGCTCGGGTACTCGTTATTCGAGACAAACTTTTCCCGATCAGTTTCGAGTACGCTAATGCTCGAACGAGCATCAAGCTCGGACGAGTATGTTCGCTCATCTCTAGTAGGGACTTTACCAACCAATGGTTTGGAAACAGCATATGACCCTAGGCCCCCTACTCGCAGCCCCATAGACTTGGGTTGATCATTGAGGGATCATTGTTTTTTGTATTCATTTGTTAAAACTCTCAAGCAAACTTATTTAAATGGGTTTTCCCACAAAGCAACTTAGGTCCTATCCACAGAAGAGGGCCTAACTTACTGTTCAATGGTGGTCTCAGTGATGGGATCCCCATGGATCCCGAGAACAGGGTTCGAGGGTACCCCTGTGGAACCCCTTGCCAGCTCCCCGAGGCGACCGGAGCAATCTGTGTCAGCTCCACAGAGATGAACAGGACAGCTAGAACATGCTTGTGATCCATGGTGGTCCCATCACTGACACCGTCTCTGATCAGCAAGGGCCTAACTTGCTTTGTTGGAAAAACTCTTTAAGTGCAACATTTTATATATAGTTTATACCATTACATAAGTTTTAAGGGGTTCATCTCAATAACACATAGAAAACTCAAGTCTATTAGGCACATGTATCATAGTTTCAGCTAGGCAAATTGTTAAATTTCAGCGCCATTTTTGCTACTTTTAAGTCTCTTCTGTTTCAACTACACCTTGTCTGCACCTTTGTGCAGTGTGCCTTATGTATCATTGTTTTCCAGATGTTCCGTGCGACATTTTGGCGTTTTTGCACCATTTTTGCACCATTTTTGGTGCAATTCTGCACCTGGTCCAGGGCAGGTGCAAAGGAAGTTTTTTTTTTCGTGGACCCGATTTTAACATGTAAATTGGAATTATTTCACAAGGGTGAGGTCACACGTAGCGGTTTAATTGCGTTTTTAATGCATTTTTAAACTAATTCCAATAGCTGAGGAGAGGTGATTTGCCTTATTTAATTACTGTTAACATTTGCATTTACAAAATGCAATCTAAATGCCATGTTAATGCATGTGTTAACATTGTGTTTACTATGCGTTTTGTACAATCGAATGTTAACAGTAATGTATTTAGGAAAATCCACTCTCCTCAGCTGTTGTAATAGGTTTCAAAATTCATTAAAAATGCAACATGTTAAATCCCAAACTAACAGTAGTGTCCACTCCTCTATATAACCCCTCACATGGCTTGTGTCCACTCCTGTATATAACTCCCTCACATGGCTTGTGTTGTCTCCTGTATATAACCCCTCACATGGCTTGTATCCTCTCCTGTATATAACCCC
>CM033642.1:22674780-22714622 GCA_019512145.1 Engystomops pustulosus | reverse complement strand
TGGCTTGTATCCTCTCCTGTATATAACCCCTCACATGGCTTGTGTCCTCTCCTGTATATAACCCCCTCACGTGGCTTGTGTCCTTTCCTGTATATAACCCCCTCACGTGGCTTGTGTCCTCTCCTGCATATAACCCCCTCACGTGGCTTGTGTTCATGTGGATTTGAGATATTTGCAACAAAAGTCTCAAAAAGAAGCCAAAATTTGCGCCTGCCAGGATAGGCAAAACTGAACAAGTATCACAAGTAAAAAAACAGGATCATACATAAGGCGCAAAAACTAGTCGCCAAAAGTCTCTACAATTCACCTCAGAGAGACCAAACTATGATACATGTGCCCCCATGAGCAGTATTTATTGCATTAATAATGAAAAAAATAAAAAAAACATTACAAACCTCTCCACCGACATTTAATTTGGAGGGATGAGAGTGCCTGCTGATCCCTTCCTCCTCAGCGTACATTTTAATATTTAGTCTATCCTCCTCCCAGTGTTTTGAGCCTTATTCAACCGTGTCAGGTTTTCTCTCCCTGTGTCCTTTTTAGATGTAGAGAGTAGAGAATGTAAATTGTGAGCTGAAACTAATATGTATTGGACCTAAACTTATACCCAAGACCAGGCTCTAAATCAGTGGTGGCGAACCTATGGCACGGGTGCCAGAGGTGGCACTCTGGCACTGAGAGACCTTTCTGTGGGCACCCGGGCCATTGCCCCAGCACACCAGACAGGATTCAAAGAATCTTCCTTCAGTTCCAAGGAACTTAAAAGATGCTACTTTCGGTCCTATATTAAAGTGATACTTACTGCACTGTTTGGGACTGTAGGAAGAGGGAGAATGAGTAGATAGGGCCGAATCATCTTTGGAGGACCTTCTGCCCCACGATTCTCTGTGTGCAGAGGGACACTGGAAAGAAGCTAAAATGATGCAAATTTTCCATCTTGTCCTCAGGAGGCCAATATGATTGAAAGTTGTTGAAGAACAGGAAGCAATAAGTTACTGCTTTAATTTATCACCTCGTGATAAATAAGGATGCAGTTTGGGCACTCAGCCACCAAAAGGTTCGCCATCACTGCCCTAAATGATACAGATATAAGACAGACCACCAAAGTAATTTTGTTTCCTTACTTAAAAATGGATTAAAACCAAATCTAAATAAATATAGATATTACATCAAACCTCCTAAAAATTTCATACCTCAGACCTAACCACCCATAAATAAAGAGCCCAATCCCCCAAATGACCTGTGTCTCTAGCCAGGCCAGGCCATAAAACTAATTCAGACAATTAAACTCAGACCAAAGTAATATTGACCCAAACCAGGTTGTGGTATAAAATTAATAGATACCAGCCCATTTCTAAATAATTCAAATATGGAAATATACAGGGTACATAACTGGTGGAGAGAGCAGTCCTGTTTCCTTTGCCCCCCCTCCCGCCATGTTTATATAAGCAAGTGTCAAAGGTAAATAAAAGAGGAAGGAGAAGTAAATAGGAAAGATTCTGCTTCTCCTTTGTAGGCACCTTCAGCTACGTATAATGGGTCTCATTTACTAAGGGTCACGGATTGCACTTTCGACGGACTTTCCGCTATTTTCAGGGATTACGAGGCTTGGGCAGGGTCTGCGCTAAGATTTGCACGCGATTGTTTTTTGCTGCAGCTGTGTACGTGGGACCAGATGATCCCACTGATTTGGACTAATCGCGCGCTATTTAACTTTCAAATTGTGTTGCAAGACACTTACATGCACCACAAAGAAGAAGATGAACTCTGTCGGACCTGAGTGGGGAAGCGAAACATGCACAATATCGAGCGCACAAACTTGGTGAATCGGGGCACAATGCATTATCGCCGGACAATGCACTCTTGGTGAACTCCAGTGACTGCGTAAGTAAATGAGCCCCAATGTGTCTGTTCTACAATGTCCACCATCTGCATCTAATCGTGCTGCATAACAACAAGTGAAGCCTCTGACAAAGAAGTAGCATGCAGCATTACACAGATAGGCCACAGACCCCAGCTTTAATTTTATTTTTTTTATAACTGGAATTCTTTGTTGAAAAGCAGATGGACAAGAAAATTTACAATATTTACAATGTACAACAGTAGCGCATGAATATACGTATTGAGAAGCTAATAACACATGTATTGTGCAGTGGTCATAATTCAGCACTAGTCCAGATAATGACAAAAATTAGTCCTAGATAGCTCTAGGGCAATGATAGTGAACCTTTATGAGACTGATTGTCCAAACTACAACCAAAAAGCCCACGTATTTATCACAAAAATAAATTATTGCTTTGTCAAAGTTTTCAATCATATTCTATCATACCAACATCCCGAGGAAACAAATACCATTGAAAGAACGAGGAGAAATTATTAGATAATCGGTTGCTTTGCTCCAGGGTCCCCTGGAGTAGGATCTCCAATGACAATACAGCGCCATCCATGCTTCTAAACAACTCCTGTAGTACCAACAACGCAGCTCGTACCGGGCTGCCTCAGACTATAAGAGGAGTCTGGTGGACTCTGCCCTGGTGTGATGGCCTGGGTGCCCACAGAGAGGGACACAAGTGCCACAGGTTCACCACAAATATATATAAACCAGCCACACAACAAATAGACAAAACAAGGAAGGGGAGTTAAACGGAAGGGGAAAGGATAGTGATGTTATCCATTTTCAATTTATATTGTCCACAAACCGACTAGGATTGGTCAGTATGTAGAGTCACCCAATGTTTGTCCTATACAGGTTACAACTTATAGAAGGCCTTCACTCTAGTATTCAGTCTAGTGCTGAGGTGCTCCAGTCTGCAGATTTCCTGAATGTGCCCTTGTAGAGCCATACAAGAGGGAAGCATAGTTTTTTTTTTCCATCTAGCACCTATAAGATATCTTGCTGCTGTCAGCATATGCAAAATAAGCTAAAAGATACCATTATGGAAGCTAGCACAGAGAACATTCAATAAAAAGACCTTAGCTTCCATGGGTTACTTTATCATTGTAATATATTGTATCTCCTGTTGTAGCATCTTCCTATATGTTACTACCATGGGACAAGTTCAATAGATTTGAAATACAGTAAATCAGCTTTTGGAGTCCCACACTGCCAACATACATCTAGAGTGCTGGGAAAGTTTATTACTGTTATTCCATAACATCAATATTCTATCTTGTTTTTATTTATATGATGTGTATATAGAGTGTTTCACTACACTCTGCCAGATTTTGCGGCAAGTGTCCCATGGTAGTGTTTCCCCCAAGTCTCCCATTTTGTCAAATATGAATATCCAGGATGGGATTTGGGATCAGGGTTTAGTAGCCACTGGCATATGTCTGACATTAGTCCTTTGATAGAGGTACCTCGCATGGAGGGATTGGAGAAAATATACTGTCATGTGCATTGAGAAGGCAAGGAGACTTCAAATCTGAGATCTGCAAAGGGTAGTGGCTTCTTCGTTCTGTGCTCCGCTATGTCTGCATAGTGAAAGAGTCTCGCCTTATGTCATAGTTTGACCATGGCGCCAGCTTTAATTTTCAGTGTGTACAAAAGCTAAGGCTATTTGTAATTTGGAATCTGATGTTGTCCCTTTGTCTCAAAATAGGTTCTTACTAGAGATGAGCGAACATGCTCGTCCGAGCTTGATGCTCGGTCGAGCATTAGGGTACTCGAAACTGCTCGTTACTCGGACGAATACTTCGCCCGCTCGAGAAAATGGCAGCTCCCGCCGTTTTGCTTTTTGGCGGCCAGAAACAGAGCCAATCACAAGCCAGGAGACTCTGCACTCCACCCAGCATGACGTGGTACCCTTACACGTCGATAGCAGTGGTTGGCTGGCCAGATCAGGTGACCCTGGGATAGACTAGCCGCTGGCCGCGCTGCTCGGATCATTCTGTCTCTGGATGCCGCTAGGGAGAGAGCTGCTGCTGGTCAGGGAAAGCGTTAGGGTGTTCTATTAGCTTACTGTTAGGCAGGAGTGATTCTCAAAGAACCCAACAGCCCTTCTTAGGGCTACAATAACGTTCTACTTTTTTTATTTTAATTTGCATCTAGTACCATTTTGTGAGGAATTAGCAGGGGGACTTGCTACCGTTGTGTTTAGCTCTTAGTGGCACACATATCCATAGCAAAGACCGAAGTGGGAAAATTCGTTATTCGAGACGAGCACTCGAGCATCGGGAAAAGTTCGTCTCGAACAACGAGCACCCGAGCATTTTAGTGTTCGCTCATCTCTAATTGTAACATATCGTATCTCCTGTTGTAGCATCTTCCTATATGTCACTACCATGGGACAAGTTCAATGAAATACAGTAAATCAGCTTTTGGAGTCGCACACTGCCAACATACATCTAGAGTGCTGGGAAAGTTTATTACTGTTATTCCATAGCATCAATATTCTATCTTGTTTTTATTTATATGATGTGTATATAGAATGTTTCACTACGCTCTGCCAGATTGTGCGGCAAGTGTCCCATGGTAGTGTTTCCCCCAAGTCTCCCATTTTGTCAAATATGAATGTCCAGGATGGGATTTGGGATCAGGGTTTAGTAGCCACTGGCATATGTCTGACATTAGTCCTTTGATAGAGGTACCTCCCATGGAGGGATTGGAGAAAGTATACTGTCATATGTATTGAGAAGCAAGGAGACTTCAAATCTGAGATCTGCAAAGGGTAGTGGCTTCTTCGTTCTGTGCTCCGCTATGTCTGCATAGTGAAAGAGTCTCAGCTTCTGTCATAGTTTGACCATGGCGCCAGCTTTAATTTTCAGTGTGTACAAAAGCTAAAGCTAAGGCTACATTCACACTGCCGTTGCCCGCCCGTACCGAAGCAGGCAACGGTAGTGTACGGGGAGAGGAGGAGGAGGTTAGCGCAGCTCACCCCCGCCCCTCTCCATAGGAATTAATGGCGCACAGCGCCGTATTGCGGCAAAAGATAGGACACGTGTGCTGCACCGTACCGCTCCCGTAGGGTGCCGTGCGCCCATTGACATCTATGGAGGACATATATCGGCCGTATATACGTCGGCCGTATATACATCCTCCATACGTTAGTGTGAATGTAGCCTAAGGCTGTTTGTAATTTGGAATCTGATGTCGTCCCTTTGTCCCAAAATAGTTTCTTACTAATAAAATTATGCTGCAGGTTCCTTATTTTTCATAGGGCCATGTCTAGTGCTAAGCTGTTCAAATTAAAATTTTGAATTAATTTGTCTTTGTTTTTTTCAGTGTTTGGTGAAAGTGTCTCACTAGATATAGTGAATATTTCATGCTTGGAGCAAAGAATTCTTGGGTAGACTCAGACTCTGAAATAAAAAGTAGTCATACTGCTAAAAACCCACATTAAAATATCATGTTTTGCAAGCAGAATCTACTTGTGTGCATAAAATTGCTTGTCTGAATTACTTGAGGTAGAACCCGATCCACAGCACCAGTTCACAATGTCCGAATCTGCTTGTTATAATAATAACAAAGCCAAATGCTAACCCAGCTGGTGATTTTGGACAAATTTAAAAATGTAAAACTTTGGTTATGGGATAATTGTAAATATGATAGATATAATAGATGTAGGATTGGCCTTCAGAAAAATCACTCTGGTGAGTCCAAGTAAGTGAATACAATGATGCTGTGATATTTATGATTAAACTATTACTTTTTCTCTTCTGTTTAACAATACATTGTGATATATATATATTTTAATCCAGTATAATATGTCCTAATAGTTCATGCTACCCCCCCCCCATCGTTTTGTCACGGAAACCGCGCCCTACTGCCATGTTTTCATGAAGCTTTATATCCTGTTTGAGCTACTGTATACTGTGAGTTACTCACTATACCTAGCATTACTTGACTGAACACTTCTTATTTCTTCTACCACGTCTCCTAAGGAATCTCCATAACACCTTCCACTGTATTGAACGACACCCTGCTGTGCCGTTGACATCATATGGTCTAATGAGTGATTCCAGGTCTGCCTGTAATATCTGGAGTGGAAGGCCTGGGACTAAAGTAAAGCATCCAGAGAACTTCACCAGAGGTCACAGGGGGCAGAGAGGTCTGTCTGTAACTATGGATCTTCTGTAAGTGGGTGTCCTTTAGTCAGGGACCGCCTCTACTACTTTGGAATACTATTCATGCAATGAGCATAACAAAAGAATACTCGGTAAGACCCTTACTCTTTTTCCCTTTTGATGTAATATGGGCATTTAGGAGTAGGACAATTGAGTAGACTTTACTAGAAGACAAAGGGGATCTTTGTGACATTGTTTTTGCTTCTTAAATTGTTTTGAATAAAAAGTTAAGAAAACTTATTTATAGTCATTTTTAGCTTTGCTCCTATAGTAATGCAGGAACCAGACAGGTTGGTAGTTGGTAGATTCTAATCTAATAGTATTAGAAAGAAGGATTAAATTCTTCTTCACTTCTTGAAGGACCATGAATCTGCATTTTCAGCAATACTCTAAAAACGACATGCTACATATTTCTCTCTATTCAGCATATTCCAGTGTAACGATCACCCCCTAGGTCCCTCTTGTTCTAGTCTAACATAACTATTACCTCTCTAGCTCACCTTCCAACTCCCCAGTCCCATGTATATTCATGTAATTATCGACATTCAGTCTATTTTAAGAGTAGGAAAAGTGAACACATGAAGGATGAACAAGACGTCACTTTCATAAGCAAATACAACTGTGCATAGCGTGATAATGTGACCACTTAAGGCAAACTTAGGAAGGGATTTTATTCACATAAGAACATTTAAAATTTGCAAATCTAAACACTTTCAAATCAGAAAACCCCTTTAACTTGCAAATTAAGGAAACAGTTAGAGTTAATTGTCCAAATTTCTTTCCTTTACGGATTATTGAAGCGCAAATTATCTCTTATCCGCAGGTATTACTAGAATGGAAATCACAGCTAATTTTTTCGGGAAGGAGAAGAACATCTGGGACTAATTCCACCCGACTGTTCTTTAAATAGAATCATAATGGTCCTAGTGTATGAACCAGATGCTGATGGTGATGAACTATTGTCTCCAATGTATGCGCAGGCATGTATCACAGCTAAAAAACTGCTTTTCTCATTACATTTCCTAGACTGAAGTCCTTTTTTTTCCATGGCAATTTAATCAGAGGCGTTTTACTCTATGACTATTGCTGACTGACTTCTTGGAACAAAGAATAGTCTGATATTATTCATTTGTCATGAATTTGGGCAGAAGTCACAGTTCACTATCTCCTCCTGAATGTGCTCCTTGTGGATGAAGTTTGTCACAGCTGTTATGTGTCAGCAGATAAATTATAATTTATAATCTGGCCATAGAAATCCCCATTCATCCCTCTTCTTCCCTTACCTCACTTTCCCATGCCTGACAATCCACTATAGGAAAGATTGGGCTGAAATTACTTACTGACAATGAAGTCATCCTTTGTTCTGGATTATTAGATGCTATAAAGCATCGTATAAAATGGAGCTGTCCTCCTGCCAAGTGGTTATGTTATGATCATTAAAGGGGTTGGCGACTTAACTCATATTTTTTGCAGTGTGTGTGGGGGAGCATATTAGGTATCTATTAAGCATTCTGCTCCGCTCTTCTTAGAATGTAAAGTAAAGCCCTTATATTTCACCTCATCCGCAGCCATTCTTGGCAGGAGGTAAAGGGTCATGTGATCTGTTATGGTCCATAATCAATCTACCTTCCAAGACCTTATGATAGTAGTAGGTATATTGGTCATGAAAAGTTAGGATTACATGCCTCTCCATCCCCACTATTTTAGGTACAGGAATGGCAGCTAATGAGCCAAAAGACATTTATAAACCAGGGGCTTTACTTTACATTGAAGAAATCGGTGAAGAACTTTTAATAGATGTATATTGGTAAATTACCTAATATACTGCCCCCCACACATACACACACATTACAGAATAGATGAGGTAAAGCATAACACTTTTATGTATCATGAATGTAATATAGATTGGATAGAACATAAAGACTACCTGGTCATGAAAAGTTTTGGAGTCAAGACGTTCTTATCTGTTATGTGCCGAAAACACAAAGCTAGAATAAATAGGATTCATTGGAGAATTGTGGCTCAGACAAATCCCTAAAGGGATACTACGTGGTTGACTTAAACAAAACTCTGTTTTGCGGCTATCGAATGCAAGTAGCTGATGTCTCTGTAACAGTGTAACATATTTATATAACCCCGGAACAGGGGAAGAGGAAAGTACAGATGGGAATTAGACAAAAAGAGCATTTAGTACAATGAACACAAGAAATGTTATTACAGACTACGAGTAATGTCCTAAAGCAAAGAAAAACACAGTGCTAAAATGAAGGGAAAGTATATTGAATGATGTTCTCTTAGTAACAGAGACGTACATAGAACATTGTCACCTCTTATGATACTGTAAATGCATCTGAACTCTGAAAACTTGAAATAAAAGATTGGTTAAAAAGTTCTTAAAGTTTCGGGTGGTTGGTTGAATGGACTGATCTGTCCACACTAGCATTACTTCGGAATACTACTCATGCCGTGAGCACTACAATAAGATAGCCGGTAAGACCCTTGTTATTCTTCTTTACTTCTTCTGATGTAATATTGTGCATTTAGGATCAGGACAGCTGAGTACACTTTACTATAAGACAAAGGGGATCTTTAAGACATTGTTTTTGCTTCTTAAACTGTTTTGAATAAAAAGTTCTAAAAGCTTATAATAGTTATTTTACCTCTGCTAGCCCATCAGGGGTCTAAATTAATGTGTATATCTTCCTTTATTATGGTTGATATAAGCTTTTTATTGTATGGTAGGAGTAAGAAGGATTGGATTCTTATTTATTTCTTGAAGGACCATATATGTGCAGTTTTAGCAAGAAAACTACATGTTACACATCTCTCTCTCTATTCAGCAGATTCCAAGGTAGCCATTATCCCCCAAGTCCCTCTTATTCTAGTCAAATGTAACCTATACCTCTATAGCTCCCCCCCCCCCCCCCCCCTTCTCTATGACTCCACTCCACTGGATATGTCATAAAACATGATAAGTGAAGTGCAGGTCCCACCTCTGGATTCTGCCCTTATCTGGAGAATGGGGGTCCGTTGAACACCTTCCAACAGCTCAGCCGAATGGTGAGTTTTTACTCATACATGGTCTCTCTCCATTCAGATTCATGGAAGCAACTGAAATAGCCAAGTATATAGAGTTGCCTATTTTCGGTGCTGCCATAGACCTAACCAGAGAGTGGCCACTCATGCACAGCAAACTCATGAAAACATGAAAAGTGAAGTGCAGGTCCCACCTCGGGAACCTGCCCTTACCTGGAGAACGGGGATCCATTGAACACCTTCCAACAGCTCAGTCGAATGGTGAGTTTCCACTCATACGTGGTCTCTCTCCATTCAGATCTATGGAGGCAATGGAAATAGCCAAGTATATAGAGTTTTAGCCTATATAGCCTATTTTTGCTGCTTCCATAGACCTGACCAGAGAGTGGCCACTCATGTACCACAAACTCTCCATTTAGTCCAAGTGTGTGAAGGGAGTTACAGTATCTACAGCATCATGCATACAGGAGGCTAAGTCCCATCCCTCAGTTAGTCTTTAGTCAAAAAAGGAGCAAATCAGCAGGAGATTAACTCTGTACAGGATAATCCAGAGACAGTCTTCTGTATCACGTCATCATTCAGTATCACTCAGTTCGAGGCTTAGAATCTTCTCTAGTTGTTCAGACTCTCTGCTCTGTATCCGGTTACTTTGCTGTGTACATTTATCATGTTGAAGCAGTCAGTACACGACAAACATACCGACATAATAAATCTTAGACTGGGACAACCTGGCAATGTCTAAATAACTCCACAGGAAACTTCAGTATGACTAACACAATTAATATAATAAAGGACTAAATTGTATTTTAATGTTTTTCAATTGAGTCCAATTTTATCCAAGACCCCAAAATGTTTCAAATTTGTATTTGAACTTTCATAAAGCTAATTTGGGTTTAAAGTTTTTTCAATAAAAATTTACATTCAATCCAATTTTTGTTTTCTATTTTTGCATTTTATATATTTGTGTATATTATTATATATTTATATATGTGAGTTTTTGGACTGCTGAAAACTTTGTTGGTCTCAGGGTACTTTGCAAGAGGGAGGAAAAGTTTCTATGGAGAGAAGACATTTATGCATAGCATCTGCTGATAGTCTCAATCCCAGGCTTCCTCTTGCCCCCATGGAACCATCCTGCTCTCCCAGGCTAGGAGTCTCCTCACGCTTCACTACACATCATGATGTTAGCTTTCACAGTGGTGGGCACAGCCTAAGATCCAGATCCCCTGGCCTGGATCTTCTTCTCAGCTCATCCCATCGACCGCTATTCCCCGTCTTGAAATTTCTGCTTCTACGTCGAAATAGCACTCTCCTCGCTAATCAATGAGCGGAAACCACCAGGGTCCGTAGGGAGTTGTTAATCTTGGCTGGACACAAGGAAGGATACTCATAGTCCTCACTCTGTACATATGGTATAACATTTTAGTATCATTCCCTGTTGGATAATGGCTCTAGAATATCTCCACAGGTATTTTATCTAACAGAACATGTACTAATACACAAACTCACAATGTGAGAAAAGTGGCTTAAAGTCCGTATGCCTGGTTCAAAGTATAACTACAAACATATAATGACCTTGCCACAATGATCAACAATAGTCTAAGTATACAAATGTGTTGATCAGTATCATTTTGCCTAATTAATTGTAAGTTTTAGAGTCAGCTTGTCAAGAGCAAGTCCACACCATACGTTCCTTAACCTAATAAAGTATTAATGTTAGGATAGGTACACAAAGACAATGGGTCTAGTGTTCCCGTGAGTTGCCCCAACCTGTCCTTCTATAGCCCCCCCCACTGCTAAAACCGTGAGGGCGCATACTTGAAGGACCGGAATTCTGAGTAAGTGTGGATAAGGGAAAATACACAAAACAGACTGACAAACCATAGAAAACATAAAAGAATCGGAAACAGCCTGCAGTCAAACTAGAGGGAACGTCAAAAGCAGAAAATCAGTAAGCAAGAGTCAAAGTCCAAAATAGCGAGTTAACACACAATATAGATCAGATACTGAAGCAATACAAACTTGCAGCAACTCAGGTGGAGAAAGGATTTTTCAAACACTGGCACGGCAGAGACAGTGAAGCTGCAAATTTTATGCAAGCCGAACTCCACCGTCCAGAACTGATAGGTGCTGGACAGCATCTGGAATTAACCCCTCATGGTGCAAAACAAACACAGGCACAAGCAGAGGTTCAAAGTCCCAGCAACTCCTAGACAAGCGACCGAGATTTGCCAGCCGCCTATGCCCAGGACAGAGGTGGAGTTTGCCGCGGATACCGCGCCCGTGGGTGTTCGGAAGACGCTCTGGTACCACCAAAGAACCAGAAGTCCCTGCAATCTCCCTAGCGAACACCTGACAGTAACCCCCCCCCCCCTGAAGGGGGTTGCGACCCCTAGATCTTAAGATGCTTTGATGGGAGGTTGATTAAATAACTCTGAGTTAACCGTGGAGCATGAAACATACTAGCCGAACCCAAGACCTACCTCGAGCCAAAACCTTCCAATGGACGGGACTGCAGGGAGTTACCTACCCAACTGGAATATACACCACCTTTTCCACCGTCAAATGTCCAGATTCCCCCTCACATAGATGGAGGAAGGAGGGTCAGGAAAGATGCAAAACAGGCTCAACATAGCGCTTCAGAAGAACTCACTATGGAAGGTTATGGACCCGCCACCCTGGACGATTCTTGAAGTGTAAGAAGAATCGGAAGGAAACGGTGTGAACAAGTATGGTAACAACAAACGTGAACCCACAAACCTGGTTCAAACTTCAAAGTGGGACCTTTATTGAAGGTTTTTTGTTGATACCACACTTTATCCCCCCACAATACGATCAGATTTAGTGCGTTCTTTCAGTTGTTGGACCATAGAAATTTGGGCCCTCGAATATTCTCCCGAACCTGTGACAAAAGCGAGCGGCAACTGGATATGTAATAGCTTCCGCCGAGGGTAATATTAGAGACAGGCAAAGATGAAAAAGAGAACGTGGATGAAACCTATAATTGCAGAGAAAAAACGGAGATACCTGTGTGACGAACTACAGTGGTTTTAATAGCAATTCTGCCAAGCGGAAGGAATTTTCAACCCACTGGTCTGACTGTCGAACAAAGAGGTTCGACAGATATTGAATCATTCCTGATTCATTCTTCGGACTGACCATTTAGACCCAGGGTGAAACGCCGACGAGAACGACAAATTAACTTCCAGTCTAACAAAATGCTCGCCAACAATTTGGAAACAAAATTTACGCCCCTATCTGAAAATAATCTTGTATAACCCATGGAGGGTAACATATTCTGTATAAACAATCAGCCTCCATTTTCAGCTGAAGGAAACTTTTTAATGGAAACAACTGTGGTCATTTTGAAGAGAAAACGGTTTTCCAACTACACCCCAAACCACTGAACAGCCTTGAGTATGCTTGGCCAGATAAGTGACGAAGTCCATAGCACACGTTAGACGCGTGATGAAGACCTCATTTGGGTGGGACTTAAGCGGAAGAAGATGCCCCTCAGGACGTCTCCTGGGAGTGTTTCCTGCGCACAGAACCTGACAGGCTTGGACAAATGTGGAAGCATCCTTAGTCGGTGGGCACCAGTAACTTTCTCTTTAAGAGATTCCAAGGTACTCTGCTTCCCGGATGACCAGCCAATACCGAGCAATGTGCGTCTCCTCCAACACTCCTCAAACGACAGAAGGGAGAACAAATATTTGCCTTCCGGAAGGTCTTTAGGTTGCATATCTTTGTCTCTGCTAAAATTTGAGAGGAGAGGTGGAGGAGCAGCTGCAGCCACACACCCTGAGACAAACATATTACTGTCAGCAGAGCTCTGGAAGCTCAGGAGTACCCGAAGCTACGGGGACAAGGCATCAGCCTTTCACAGTTTTTTGACCCAGGTCGTAGGTGACCAAACAAATTAAGCGAGAGAAAAACAAGGCCACCTAGCCTGACGTGAGTTCAAGCGCTTCTAGCAGGTCCAAGTATACAAGTTCTTGTGATCCGTGAGCACCGTTATCGATGAAGAGCTCCCTCCAAAAAGTGTCGCAGACTTCAAATGCCCACTAATGGCAAGGAGCTCTCGATTACCAATATCATAATTCTCTCACAAGAAGAAAATTTTCTAGAGAAATATGACAGGGCCTAAGTCGGTGAGAGTGGTGGACCCTGGGACAACACTGCCACTACTCCTACCTCGGTGGAGCATCAACCTTCACAACAAAACGGTAGAGAGAGGTCAGGGTGAACCAAAACCGGGGCTGACGAGAATGCCGCTTTTAGAGTTTCAAACGCTGAGGAGCGGCAGGGGACCAATTGTTCGGATCAGGCACACCCTACGGGTCCGATCGTGAGGGGTTTGCGATCAAGGAAAAGCTCTTTATAAGTTCCGATAATAGTTAGCGAAAACTAAAAAAGTTTGTAAGGCCTAGATATTGGTAGGCCGAACCCAGTCGTGAGCGCCTGAACCTCTACTCGGACCATCTGTACATTCAGAGGAGTCACAACATACCTAAGAAGGAAACCTTCTGGACGCAAAAAACACACTTTTCCAGCTTAGCGAAGAGGTGGTTTTTGCGCAACCTGGTAAGTACTTGGCGGAGATGTGCTGGTGAGAAACCATATCAGGAGAGAAAATCAAAATATCGTCTAGATATTACCACCATAAACACACCGATGTAATCATGAAAGATGGAGTTCACTAAAACCTTGAAAAAACGCTGGGCAATACTCAAACCAAAGGGCATAACCAGGTATTCAAAGTGCCCCAAAGGTGTATTAAATGCGGTTTTCCACTCATCCCCTTCCGGATCCGAATTCAGGTTATAAGCCCCTCGTGAGATCTAATTTAGGAAAAACTTGGGCCCCAGAAACTGATTTAAGAGATCCGGGATCAAGGGAGGGAGGGACCTGAGTTTTTTACCGTTATCTTATTTACTTCTCGATATCAATACACGGCCGTAGACCACCATCTTTTTTCAACAAAAAAGAACCCGGCCCCAGTGGGCGACTCAGAGGGACGGATATGTCGATTGCCAAACTCTCATCAATATAACTCTTCAGTGACTCCCGTTCTGGTAATGACAGGTATAAAGACCCTTTGGCAATCTAGCATCAGGAAGAAGGTCAATTTTACAATCAAACTCCCTGTGAGGAGGAAGAACTTGGGACAAGGTTTTGAAAACACATCTGAGAATCAGAGAGAAAACCTGGAAGACTCTGATTTCCGCTACTACTGTAATAATGAAACTTGGACAGGTGACCTTACGTGAGGACCCCAATGAACCAGCTCCAGAGTTTCCCAATCAATTACCGGATTATGGTCCGGAGCCAGGGTAGACCAGAATGACATTTTCAGCAAAGTTTTCAAAACTAGGAAAGAACACCATTCTTCATGCATAGCTCCTACCATAACTTATCTGCGGGTTCTGAATTTGATCAACACCTGCCTGTAGAGGGGTCAAATCCGCACCCGACATCTGGATAGAGTGGACAATGGAATCATGACATGCAAAACTGAGAGACAAAATTGTAATCGATTAAATTAGACGAGCACCTGAATCCAAAAAGGCGCGACCAGTGCAGAAACAGACTGAAACTAACTGTACAAGGCAAATAATTCTGACACACTGGGAGTACCTGAGCTCCTAAGCCGTTCCCCCGACTACTGCTTAGGAGCGGAAGTTTCCTGGCTTGCCTTTGGAACAGGTTGTTGACCAGATGACAGGGCTTCCACAGTAGAAACAAAAGATGACGTCTCAGTCGATGTTGCTGCTGTGCAGGAGAGATGTATCCAGCTCCATGGATTCCATCTGGACTACCTGGAGACAGACTGGCCGCTGGCTGACAGTCAGAGGACACCCGAGGTGAGCCTGGATCTTAGGCGACGATCAACTCGGATGACAGAGTCATGCATCATCTAATGTCTGAGGCTCAGCATAAGCTAAGACTAAGTCCTGTAACGGTCTGACAGTCCGGACATAAAATGGTCTTTTAGGGCGCAGTCATTCCATTGCGAGTCAGTCACATACTGTCTGAACTGGGCAAATAATCTTCTGCTGTCCGTTTTCCCTGAACAGAGATCTAAGGTGGGAAATGCAAGTGCTCGGCGGTCAGGTTCGTCATAAATCTGGCCTAAAGCAGAGAAAAAAAAAGCGTCAAGAGAAACGGGATGGGAGATCAGGTGGGAGAGAAAGCCCAATTTTGCGGATCCCACGCAGCAGGGAAATTACCACGCCCACCCTTTGAATTGTGCCCGATGAACGAGGACGTAAGAAAAAAAAAGTTTACAGCCCTCCCGAAATGAAAAAAATTTCTTACGGTCACACAAAAAAAGTTCAGGGAGAGGAACCTTGGTTCAGGTGTGGTGGCAGTGCTCTCTGCGGTGATGTCTGCACCGGAACCTGCTTAGATTCCTGATTTGGAGACGGTAGGCTAGATCCTGACAAACTGAGTTAGGGTCTGGACCTGAGTGGACCACAGCTGACAAAGGCTCCATGGGAGGAGAGAATGTAGCAGGTCGGATACAGGATGGACCTATGTGTGGCCCCGTGTTTCTGTTAGGATGGGTACACAAAAGACAGGGGATAGTGTGCCCTGAGCTTGCCCCAACCTCTGTCCCTTCCTATAGCCCCCCCACGCAAAACGTGGGGCGACTACTTGAAGACTCGGAATTTCTGAGTAAGTGTGGATAAGGGAAAATACAAACAGGGACTGACAAATAGAACATAAAGAATCGTAAACAAGCCGGAGTCACATAGAGGGAACGTCAAAAGCAGAATCAGTAAGCAAGAGTCAAGTCCAAAACAGCAGAGTTAACCAAAATATAGTAAGATACTGAGCAATACAAACTAGCAGCAAACCAGTGGAGAAAGGGAATTTCAAACACGGCACAGGGAGACCAGTGAAGCTGCAATTTATGCAGCCAGAACTCCACCTCCAGAACCTGATAGTGTGTGGACAGCACTTGGGAATAACCCCTAGGTCGCAGAAACAACCAGGCCACCAGCAGAGGTTCAAGTCCAGCACAATCCTAGACACGCGAGATCTTAGCAGCCGCTGCCCAGGAGAGAGGTGGAGTTTGCGCGGATACGCGCCGGGTTCGGAGAACGCTGCTGGTACCACCAGAGAACCAGAAGTCCAGCAATTTCCCAGCGAACCTGACAATTAAATTTAATCATACTCTTGTGCATGCAGTTATGTGTAAGATTCGAAAAGGATTTATATCCAGGGGTGTAGCTGTGAGTAGGGAAGTGTCCTCAAATTGCTGTGCTGTGAGATTTCCCTATTAAATGCCCCACAGCCTCCCCCTTTGCATTTAGTAAAAGCTGTAAGCAGATTTTTGGTTATGGTACAACAGCAAACACACAGAGGAGAGAAGACGGCCCTTGTGTTTGGACACACCTGTTATAATGTTTGAGTTTCACTTAACTAAAACCTCTGGAGCTCTTTTTTATATTCCAAAAACAATTGAGTAGGTGATAATAGTAAATTTTTAAATAGGTCAGTCTTCCTGTCATTTTTCTGCTCTTTCTCCGCGAGAGCAGTGTACAGTATATTGTAATCCTTCTGAGGTCTGTCCACTTCAGAAATAAAGAGGGCAAATGATTAACTATTTTCATACCTTGAGAATATTTCCTATGAGGATTCGTAGCTAAGGAGATTGGACTATCAGGGACTGTCTGTAAAAAGTTAAAGGACAACAATCATCCTTAAGTGATGCAGATGTCCAAAGTACATACCCTCCTGTAATCTAGTGGATAGTATCTTTTTTGATAGCTTCAAGGATGTCCAGATTATGTAAAAAATGTTGGTATAAAAAATATATAGCTGAGCGCCATAGATATCTATGCACTCCCTAAGCTCTGTTATTTTGCTGCCTGTTCCCTCCTGATGATCACAATGTTCACCCTCTTACTGAATGATGGCTGGACTAAACTTGTGCATAATAATCATATGGAGGAGAGCAAGAGGGCTAGGAGTCATGAGCAGTGCTTCAACTCACCCCTAGATGAGGACGAGCATGTAAATTTCGACATTATTATGAGGAAACTGATGTGTTATGTCTTTTAACTCATTAAACACTTTCCCAGATTTCTTTATCTCTCAGCTGTCAGGGATACAGAACAGAAGGCTGATTTACACAAACTGCACAAATAAGGAAGAAAAACCAACATATTCTTAATAAAGTACCGGTATATACAAAGTTCACTATATTATCTGCACTGTTCATTTATACAATTTTGTCTTATATAATTACACTTTAACAAATAAAAAGGGCATATTCTATAATTGGGGGTTGTTTCTTTCTACATTCGGCCATCTTGAAATAAATGACTGTGGGGGATAGGATAACAGGGTGACTACTTTGCTAACCCCCTTTTTTAAATTTACATAAACCTGAAAAATGCTGTAGGACCCTAAAGATGGAGATAGCAGGCATATGAATAACTGATACGTCCCTGTCATTACTGATTATAGTATCCAATACATCTTGGATTTAGATATATATCACATACATAGCATGCTAAATCCAGATCACAGTAATATAACAGTTTTTTTTTATTTTGGATAAGCTTGGCAGAAACTTTATTAGATGACACCTTGCCAGCTCATTCTAGATAAATGTAATGTGTCACTTTGTATAATGTGCCAGACGAAAATGTATTCAGATTACATCATAGCTCTTCACGTAAAATATGTAAAACCTCTTAGGAAAAGTGCAAAATACATTCAATAGCTTCAAGTGGTAGATTAATAGGGCCAAATTGTAATTGTTTTCATTGACAGCCAAGGAGTCTAGCAGAAGCAAGTACTCATTCAACCAATTCCTGTCATCAAAGGCGGCTCTTAGCATCTACAGTCCTATTGTGAAACTCCTAGTATGGCAGCTGAGGACCACATCTATACTATATTATGGGGACATCATTATATACCATATGGTTCCATAATATACCAGATGGAATTTTGGTTCCTCTTGGATTGGAAGTTTAGATCACTATCAAACCACAAAAGTGCATAATTGCTTAACCCTCTATTATCTATGCTGGCATAGTAACATAACCCCTTAGGTTTGTAACAATTACAGATACTAATTATATATACTGTATATATCAGCACATAAGCTGAGTATATACTCACCTCAGTATACTCGACTCAAGAAAAAACAGTGGACTCACCTTTGATTCCCCCCCCCCCCCCCGGCAGGTCGTCTTCTACACAAGCGATGCTCCTGACAGTCTATCATAGGCATCGTGACATCAGCGCTTTCTGATGTTCTAATGTGCGAGCCAAGCAACTATGAGTTCAGCGAGTGGCTGACGTCATGGTGCCTGCAAAGGACCGCGCAGGGACACGGATCCAATGCTGGAGCATCGCTGATAGAAGAGAATTGCCAGGGGGGGGTTTGGTGGTTGAGTACACTGTGTTTTTTTCCTACAGGCATTATATCGGGGTCAGGGGTGCAGGCTATAACTAGGGGGCTGGCAGGCTATATACTAAGGGGGTTCTGGTTGGTGTACTACTGGGGGCTGGTGGCTATTATACTGGGGCTGGCTGGCTATATACTACTGGGGGTGGTGCTTCCAGTGCTTGCTATAACACTTCTTTAGAGTTTCTTGTGTTTGCCAGGGCTTTTTTTGCTCTTTAAACGTTTTATCTCTTGATTCTGTACTGCATTGTCCTCCTGTTTTCACTATATTTGCACAAACCATTCTTTTGTGTGTTGTTCTTCTGGTCTTTGTGGTTTCAGATTTTTATTAAGCACAGGAAGGGAACATCTGTTAGCTACAATGTAGCTAGGATAGGCAAGTAGGTAGGGACGGGTGGGTTGAGCTACTGTGTCTGTCCTGCTAAAGACAAGAAGATAGGCAACGGATTCTGTTTTAAGCAACAAAGTGTACAAAGTAGTTCAGGGAACTTCGTACCCGATATTGTGAAAACATTCCACAACAAAACTAGAGCAATCTAAATAGAACGTACCAGACCCATGGTTTAATCAGTCATTGAATAAATGTGTAATTGCTGTTGTTACAAAAACTGTCCTGTTTCCACAGAATCATTTGTTAAATCCAGTGTCCTTTGTGTTTTTAGCTGTGTTTTCCTCCCTGGCTGATAGACATTGTAATGTCAACAGATCTCACAATGCATGATTTACTTAGGGGACATGGAGTACACATTAGCACATAATAGCACATTATCTTAGAAATACGGAAATTTCACAAAAAATGCATTTTCGACACATTTGAAGCTAAATAAGGAAGCCTCCTAAATGTGTCACATGGAAGCCAGCCGCAGCTGCGCCACAAGAGGGTCTGTGTGCGACACAATAGTGGTGCAGACACTTCTTAAAATCCTTGCATGCAGTTTTCCCATACAAGAACATGCAGAAGTGCGGTGCCCCAATGGCAGAGTGGAAACATCTGTCCGTTTAAGAGCAGTACAGAGTAGCGATAGGGTTAGGGTATGTAAAGTTACAAAACTTTACGCTAATGAATCAAGTTGAGTGTGTGAGTTCAGTAAAGGGAGTGAGGGTCAGCCACAGGCGTAGAAGCTCAGTATCACGCTGCAAGAGCAGGAGAAATAAGTTTTTGTTTTCAGGCCAATGATGGGTGTACGGGAGGTTTCTCACCTACACCATTCCCCCAAATCAATGGTTGCCCATAGTCCTGAAGCACCGAAATCACGAAAAAACAAGTTGCTATCACCACAATGCAATTACAGCCATTGAAAGACACCACTCAAGAAAGGGAAATGGCTGCACCAAAGCCCGTTGCATTTAACCCTTGCAGACTGCAAGTAAGTAACTGCACATCTCACATTCAATGTTAAAGAAAATGTAATGGTATGAATCAGTCTCATGATTATGATTGGCAAACCCATAGTTGGGATAAATTTACTCTTAATTACATCCAGGTTTGGGAGAACATCATAGATGTCTAGATTGAAAAAAAGTTATGATGTTTGGCAAAGTATGTCAATACTACAAGTCTGTTTGTTGCACCAATTGGTTGGTTGTACATTGTACAACACCAAGCTCTCGGCACCTATCACGCATGCGCAGACACTAAGTCTCGCACAGCCAGCCGGCGATAGGTGCCGAGAGCTTGGTGTCGTCACGGCTTCGGCAATGAAGGAGGAATAATTAAACATCGGAAGCCACCGCCAGCCCGAAGATGGTGCAGGGTAGCACCGGAGGGCTCATTTAAATATGTAAGAAAATAGTTTTTTTAGCTTCAGTAAGTGTGCCGAGCTAACAAAACTATGTGCCTGGCATCAATCAGTAGCCGCTATGTGGTCTGCGCACATGATTTCATCATGCGGGCAGTGGTGGTTTCCTGAAAGTCAATGTCGACTCACTAGAAAGCTTAAAATTAGGAAAATGAGAAATCAAAATTTCTGCTGAGAACAATTAAAAAGGTCCTTGTTGTCATCAGTATAGACCAATATACTGATTGGCTGGACTATGTAGCTTCAAAAATACATTTTCTCGTTGGATCAGGGAGCATTGGTAAAAATACTTCCTTCAAAATCTGGTATCTTCTCAAGGAGAAATGATGACCCTTTCCCTACTCTTATTTTATACTGTTTATCATTTTAACACTTTTTAGAAATGATAAAAAGTACCGTATATACAGGCGGTCCCCTACTTAAGAACACCTGACTTACATACGACCCCTAGTTACAAACGGACCTCTGGATTTTGTTAATTTACTGTACTTTAGCCCTAGGCTACAATAAACATCTTTAACTGTTATCAATGGTGCCCGTAATGAAGCTTTATTGTTAATCCTGGTTCTTATGACAATCCAACATTTTTAAAATCCAATTGCCACAGAGACCAAAAAAATTTGACTGGGGTTACAATAATAAGGTATACGGTTCCGACTTACATACAAACTCAACTTAAGAACAAACCTACAGAACCTATCTTGTATTTAACCCGGGGACTGCCTGTACTTGGGTATAAGCCAACCCATATATAAGCCGAGGTACCTAATTTTAACACACTGGGAAAACCTATTGAATCGAGTATAAGCCTATGGTGGGAAACGCATTGGTCACAGACTCCACCCTGTATATATCTACTCAGCCCCTTGCCTCCTAGTATATAGCTAGCCCATGCCCTCTAGTATACAATTAGCCAGCCTACGCCCCCCAGTATTTAGCCAGCCCATGGCCACCAGTAAATAGCCAGCCAGCCCATGGCCCCCAGTATATAGCCAGCCAGCCCATGCCCTTTAGTATATAGCCAGCCTGTGCATGCTGCCTAGTATATAGCCAGCCAGCACTTGCCCCCCAGTATATTGCCAGCCTCCCCATGAGCGTGTCAGAAAGGTGAGTACAGAGTTTATTCATATTAGTATGTAGCCAAGTTAGGTTTTTTCAGCACATTTTTTGTGCTGAAAAACTTGGCTTATACTTGAATATATACGATAGCTAAAGATGGAATTTTTACACAATATGTTGTTGGATACACTTACACAATGTGCTGTAAGTAAGGAGACATACTCAGGAGGAAAGGAGAACTTGACATTCAGCGCTTTCCTCTGGTGCTGGATTTGAAGTCATGGCTTGGACAAGTAATACTATATTACATAACTACAGCACGTGATATTATCCAAACATTCATCTTAATACGACAACCACTTGAATATGTAGCCTAAATCATTTAAAACAGTTTTGATTACATTTTAAAAGTCAACGTAATTGTTTTCCTTGGCCCTCGCTTGATTTGCGGTTTGGAACGGTTTCTTGTATAATGTGCAATATTTTCACCCTCTCGCTACTAAAATAGGCCTGTGACTTTCGGGAACTAATGTAGAGCAGTATTACCTAGATTTATCAATCTGGACACATCTGGTTAACACATGTTGCGTGTCTCCGGTGCAAATAAGTTCAAACAGAATTTGCATATCTGCCCAAAAAATCTTTGGTACACATATATTTTATTAAAGGGGTTTTCCTGGATTGTGATATTGATGACCTATCTCTCAATCCTGAATATAAACTAGATTGGGGTCCAGCACTCAGAGACCCCACCAATTAGGTAATCAGCATAATAATCACCAGCATAATAACAAAGAACATAGACGGGAATGGTAGCCCAATATGATATTTAAGGGAAAACAAGCTCAGTTGTAGTTCCTTGGGCCATCCACTACGTTGGGGACATATGAGGACCATGAAAAATGACGTCATAATACAGAAGAGCAAAGCAGCATATGTGATCTACCATGTTATAGCAAGTTAAAAAGAAGTTCAGTAGATGGTCCCAACGACAATATACTCACTTAGGGAGAGTTAAGAAAGTATAGGTGAATAAACAAGTGCAGAGTTAGACCCCAAAGTCGTCATCTGGATGCTGGATGATGTATCTGGAGTAGTTTATGACCGTGGAGTCTACTTTAGAACAGCTATTAATTTTTCTATTCTGATTCACAGACCCATTTTCGCAGTGCCACGCCCCTTTTGGACAAGTCAGGAAGCTCAAGCCATGTCAGGTGCCAATTACTCCAGAATTTAGGCATAGTCGGATTGATACATTTCCCACAATGGGGCTCATTTACTATGGGTCCGTTGGACACATTTTCGATGGGTTTCCTGGCGATTTTGGTTTTTCGACGAATTGCCCCATGATTTTGGCGCACGCGATCGGATTGTGGAGAATCAGCGCCGGCTTACACGCGACAGAAATGGGGGGGGGGGCGGACCGTCAGACAACCTGCACTCACATGCACCGGGAGGAAGCAGGTGAACTCCAGCGGACCTTGCGGGGAAGCACGGATGCAGAAACTCGGGCGCTCAATCTTCATGAATCATGCCGGACCCGAATCCTCGTCGGACAACAAGCCGCGGGATTACAACAGGACCGGGTAGGTAAATCTGCCCCAATATGTTGTTTATCTTACAATATTATTCATCAGTTTCCACACTGCAACTAGCATGTCGTATCAGCCACAGGGAACATGTGTCCACTAGAAAACTGGAGCACAGGTTGCAAGATATGCATCTAATTCATGCTGATAATTCATTAATGGATGAGTTGCATCTTCAAGACTGCCATGTGAAACCCATGAGGACAAAACATCTTTTTACACAAAGAAAAGTTGTAAAAAACATGAACATTTCTGCTCCACTATCTTCTCTTTATCAATTACTGTACAAAAAGAATAGGGTAGATCTCTATTTCAGGGGTGTGCTGCAAAGGCATATTGGAAAGTTTGGGGCTTGCTGAAAAATTGTGTAAACTTTGACTAGTCTATGTGCCCTAACCTTGACCTGTCTAAGGTTGTGTTAATTAAACACAATCCATCATGATAAACCAGGGGCACTTACTTATAGATCCAGGCACCGTAACTGTGGTAATCTTCTTATATTTGTTATCCATGGCCTCCTTCCTTTTAAAATCAACTTTTAATTTATGCTAATAAACCTGAGAGGCTACTTGTGAAGTTCCCAGAGGCCCATCTTGCTGCAGATTCATGATCTGATTTGTCATGATGGATTTTGAAGGTAGATTTCCTTTAAGGTTATTTATCAAGGTTTGTATGCAAGTTTTCTGGCATACATTTTCTGAAATAATCACAATTCCTGGCCCATGTCCTGATATATCTGGCATGCAAGAGGAGCCGGAGAACATCATGGTGCACCAACGAATGATAAATAACCCCCAATGTGTAAATCTCAGTCCATATGTTCCCCAAATTATAGTCTCATGCTGAGTCAGCAAAACTGAACCCAACATATCAATTTAGCTGACTAGGGTCCGGGCCAGTAGATCTGGCCAACACAAAGATTGAGTTCTATTCAGTGAACTCAACCGTATGAAATGGTTCTGCTTTACACTCTCTGAAACTTGGGATTAGTAAATCCGCCCCTCTGTGATGTACACACTGTGGTAAACAACCATCTGTCATACAATTTCCCCTATTACACAGCTGAACAAATCCTGCCTGTTTGCGCAGCTCTAAAGCACTTTGCCATCTCAGAATGGACGCAACCTGGCACAAAATATCTCCTTGCAGTAAATAACTGGTATCTGGGCACCAATGTAAAAACCTATACAAAGGAAAAACAAGACGTTAATAAATCAACAAATTACAGCAAATAAACAGAATTGAGGTTTCCAATGTGAAACCGATCCTTACTCATTGTCGGAGATTTATGTGTCTAGCTTACTCATTGTGGGGGATTTATGTCTAGCTGGCTGGAGAAGACAGTCATAAGGCTTTACTTTCCTTATTTGCTAAACATGTTGTTGTAACTACTTGTCCGGTTGTGGATCAGGAGGGAGAAAAAAACTATTCAGATTTTTGATTTTTAAATTATTTGTAATCCCTGTTCCCGTTTCTCTATGTCTATCTACTGTCTATCTACTATCTCATATCTGTCTATCATCTATCTACCTATGGACAACGTCAGTTGAGGGCTTGCTAGATCAGTTGTACTGTTCAATTTTGGATAAAAAAAATTTGAAGTGGAGGAGGTCTGACAATCTACATGGGAGGGAAGATGGAGACACAAGGTGAGGGAACAGAGCAGTGCAGCTATTGTGTGTTGTAGACGATGATTTGATGATTCAGAAGGTGGAGGACAGTCTGACACATTTTGGTGGAGAGTTCTGGAGTATGGGGGAAGCACGGGAGAAGCCCTAGAGATGGTTGTGAGATGAACGAATGGTAATAGAGAGAAGTAGAAGGGCTTGTGAGGAACAGAGACTACATGTGGGATGGTATTGTCTGATTAGGTCAGATAAGTATGGAGGGGACAAGTTGTCATGATCAATATTTTAAACTGAATTTGCTGTACGATGGGGAACCATTGGAGAGACTGGAAGAGAGAAAGAGGAGATGCGAAGAAACTGATGAAAAAGGTGGGCATCTGAGTTAAAGATGTATTGGAAGGGGAGAGTTTGCTGGGAACACGCAGAGAAGAATGTTGCAGTAGTTCAAGCGGGAGATGATGAGGGAAGGGACTAGCAATTTTGTAGGGTCAGATGTGAGAGATGTTCTTTAGATGGAGATGGCAGGTTGTAGGAAGGGTCTGGATTTGAAACTTAAAAGATATCTATCACCAGGATGAAAAATTGTAAACCAGATACATACTGATGTGTGCCCCATCTGGCATTATCCACTCTTGTAGCTTCTCATGCCATTGGTTGTAAGAAATAAAGGTTTTAATAATTAAGCAATGAGCCTGATGTGCTCCAGGCTCCATTGACATTTATGGAGCCAGAGCCCCTGAGGTTCATTTGCATAATGTTTACACTATTTTATTCATAAAAGCAAGGTCCTATGAAGCTACAAGAAGAGTGGATCCTGCCAGGGGGGAGCACACATCAGTATGTCAGTGTGCTTGGTTTACAATCCTTCATCCTGGTGGTCGATGTCCTTTAAAGGATAAGGCAGAGTTAAAGATGACTCCATGGCAGAGGACTTTAGGGACCAGGAAGAGTATAGAGCCGTGGATTGTGATGGTTAGGTCTGGTGGGACGGATATGGCAGGTAGAGAAAGGATTATGATTTCCGCTGTGTCCTTGATTGTGTCAAAAATTTAGAAAACTGGAAGATAAAAAGGGCTATCTGATATTTAGTCCGAAAAATCCATGGAAAATCTCTCTCCCACTGAAATAAACAGGAAAAACTTTTTTGCCCCATTGTATATGGAATATTCCATGTGCAATCTATAAAGTAATATCTCGAAAGTAAACTAAATAGTGTACATTTTAAAAGAGTGTAGTATAATAATGTATTCCTTTAGTAATATATTGCGTATATTAGCTATATCGGTCTAGATAAGTCATGAAAGAAGTACAAATCACTGTACATTTATAAAGTAACATTGAAACTTCTTTTTCTTACAAATCATTACCTCGGGTTAAACATAGCACAAATTATTGCATGTCTATATATTTAATAAAGCAAAATGAAAGGAGATTTATATTTTGTGAGTTTTATATATAAAATAAATGCATTACGGTACCACCCAAGGTCATTGGCAAAGACCCAATCACAGGGCCCTCAACCTCCAACACAATAATGTACCATTAAAGTAGTTACTTTTTAGGATTAATAGGTTGAAAAACAGTGAGTTACAAAGTTAAATTTATCTTATTATCCTGCTGAATGATGAATCTCTAAACTATTATAAATGTATATATCATATTACAGACCACATCGATCTACAAAGGAGTGAAGGCAATAACTGATGTTTTGACCTTGTATATAAACAGCTAAGTGTATCAAGAACATTAGTCATAATCTTAGGGTCAGGGTCGACCCTAGCACTGGGCATACTTGGGCAAGGGCTGCTGGGGGGGGGCCCACCTAAGGTTGTACATAGGAAATCTGTAGGGGTGACGGGGGCTGTATCTAATAAATCCATAGGGGGTGAGGGGGCTTTATATAAAATAACCATGAGGGGGCTGTATATAAGATAACCATGAGGGGGCTGTATATAAGATAACCATGAGGGGTCTGTTAGGTATGATACACTAGGGAATATTTTAGTGAACAGGAGACTGTTTTAGTTTTTGAATTTTTACTGCCACCACATGAGTTGACTGCAAAGGGGTCCACTGAGGCTCTGTCACCCAGGGGTCTACTGAAACCTGGAGCTGACCCTGCTTGGGGGGAGAAAGCAGTAGACTGACACAAAAATAGGGCAGACATATCATGCCATGCTTGCAATTCTTTGGTTGACAAGGTAAAAAAGCCACAATTCCTGCCATAGCCATGTATTTTGTAACTTACTGGGCCCCTTGTTTGACAAGCATGCTACTTTTTAAAAAAAGTGGGCATGACGAGGAACAAGATGGGTCAGTGTGTGGATGCCATGGTCAGTCCAATTAACTAGAACCAGCGCCACATAAATGGATCAGTTTGTAGGTGAAATTTACGCTAACCCGGACCTGGCATAAATTTCTGAAAGGTACATTTTAACTGATATAATTTTGAACAAGAAGTGACTTGGAAAATAAATAATTAGAAAATATCTAGTGATGTGACTCCATACAGTATGACATTCTTACATATATTCATTTTACACATGATACAGATGCTTAAATATACTTTAGATTAAGACACAGCAGGCACTTTACTTGATTTTTCCCACAGATCAAAAATGTCATACTTCAGAGAATAAGACAGATCAGTGTCTGGATCTCTTACTCCCGGCACTGGAATATGTTTAAAAACAAACCCCCTATGTGCCAAACAGATGCACTATGTAGACTATCTAGGGTCCAAGCTTTTAGGGTGCAGACAGTGACACACTATAGAGAACATATCGGGAACCTCAGGCAACACTTTGGAGTCTATGTTCAAATCCAAGTTCTCACTGCCCGGAGGCTAGACGTGTAAATGGATCCAAATTACTTGAATCTCATGTTTAATGATTAAATTGTAACAAAACCTTTGAAGATTATTAACCAGAGATTAGTAGTGAAGGTGATATGTACAAATCCAAGTTCTTACTAACCAGAAGCTAAACTTGTAAATTAATTTCAAATCACTTAAATCTAATGTTTAATGATTATACTATAACAAAACCTTTGAAGATTATTAATTAGAGATTAATAGTTAAGGTGATGATAGTAAACTTTGTAAAATAAAACATTAAGTAAAGAAGTCTCTTCTTTTTCTGCTTCTTTCTCCTTTAGTGAGCAGTGTATCTTAGGTCCATCCACTTCAGACAGATAAGGAGGCTAATGATTAATTCTTTTCATGCTTAGAGAATATTTCAGCTCTCTGGGGGAATTAGACTATCCAGGGAATGTCTGTAAAGAGTGAAGTCATTAGACACTTTATCAGGTTTTTTTATCTCCAGCTGTCAGTGGATACAGGACAGAAAAACGATTTATCCAAACTGATTAAATAAGGAAGATAGGCATGGGAAAAGAATGACATATACTATTTTTGAATAATGTATATTAGAAAGTTTTCTATTCTATCATTTGCTATAATGATGTATGTTATTTGATTTGAACGTTTAGTTACACTTGAGCAGTAACCTATTTTCAGTGAAATCAAATAAAAGTTTGCATTATGGTGGTAATTTCTTACGCAGCATCCAGCTGAACAGAAAGGGGCACAATTACTAAGGGCTTTGCACCAGTTTTCTGTCGGACTGCACATTCTTTTTAGTGTAAACTGCTTGTTCAGGTATTTTAGAAGTGTCTGTAACACAATTGTGTCACACGTGACCGTTTTGTGGCGTGGCTGCAATAGGCACCATGCAACACAAATTAGGGGGGCGTATTTTGCGCCAGATTTAACATGCAAGTCCGACAGAAGTGTGTTGCACGGCCCATGTTAAAGATAGACTAGAAGAAGAGTGGTGCACTCTGTCGGGCCAGTTCAAGGAGTGCCAGATTCATATAGAACAGGCACCCGACATCATGAATCTGGTGCACCCTGCATTATACACAGGCAAGCCACACTTAGTGCAGCTTGTACTAATCTTAGTAAATGTGCGCCATAGTGTTGTATACCCATGCAGTATCTGACATGTATCACACCGCCATGTAGGCATCTGGAGTGGAAGACTTGCTGTCCTCCTACACTTATTAGTATTGTCTGTGACTTTACCCATCTCTCTATGGACAGACAGATCTGCTTCTTATGGTTTCAAACCATTTTCTTGACCTATTCGAAATGAAGGCCTCTTTGAAATAAAATATGCATTGACTATGGCAATGCCCTTCTGGAGTGCCAAGTTATTAAGTTATGCCTACAGCTCCATACAATTTGGCCATTGTCATTTCTACATTGAAGTCACATTAGATGCAAATCACAGAACACAATCATGCCAAGAAAGTATTGGGGACTGGAAGGAATTTAAGATTGAACGTCCACTAATAATAATCAATTCATTCCTGTATTTAGCTGTAAAGGGGAGTTGTCTTTTTCATAAAAGCTTTCTTTAAATACTCTATTAGAGAATTGTGAGTTAATATAATGGGTGCTTATTCCTGACTCTAATCTATTAGCCCATTTACTTTAATAACTTGCATAATGCTAAATTTCTTCCATGGCAGTGCTGCCAGGAAACTGAAAAGTTGTCATTAGGTTCCTGCACAGATTACAGCTGATCCTCCAATATAACACAAAGCGAAATGAAATGTAATAGGTCTCATAGCACATTAAGCTCTAATAGCGCTAATGTTCCTGGCTATGGCTCCATGCTTCTGCATCCTTATGGCAGGTTTATAAGCAAACAGTGTATGCCATATAGGGCTGATCCTGGTGTCCTTGTTCAAGTCTGCATTCATTACTGACTCATTCCTGTGTATCATAGTAGATAAAGTTAGAAAAAGACACAGGTCCATCCAGTTCAATTTATAAGCTTAAGTAAATCTTTTTGACCTAGAACCCGTGATAATATTTGTTATTAAGAAAGGTATCCAGTTCCTTCTTCAACAAGTACAATTTGTCCACCATATCAACCTCCTGCAGCAAAGAATTCCATAGTCTCACTGCTCTTACAGTAAAGACTCCGTGTCCATGGTGATGGTAGAACCGTCTCTCTTCTAGGTGTAGAGCATGCCCCCTGTCTATGGTGATGCTAGAAACACCTCTCCTCTAGATGTAGAGGATGCCCCCTGTCTATGGTCTCTAGGATGTAGAGATGCCCCCTGTCTATGTGCTATGTAAGACCCCTCTCTCAGGTTAGAGGATGCCCCTGTCTATGGTGATGGTAGAACCTCTCCTCTAGATGTAGAGGATGCCCCCTGTCTATGGTGATAATAGAAGAGTCTCTCCTCCTAGATGTAGATGATGCCCCCTGTCTATGGTGATGGTAGAAACTCCTTCCCTCTAGATGTAGAGGATGCCCCCTGTCTATGGCAATGGTAGAACCACCTCTCCTCTAGATGTAGAGGATGCCCCCTGTCTATGGTGATGGTAGAACCACCTCTGCTCTAGGTGTAGAGCATGACCCCTATCTATGGTGATAATAGAAGAGCATCTCCTCCTAGATGTAGAGGATGCCCCCTGTCTATGGTGATGGCAGAAAAACCTGTAAATTGTTAAACCTGTAAATTGTAATAAGAAGGGCTGAGCCAACCCGAACCCGCAATGCTCAGGTCCATGCGAACATTGTGGGTGGCGGCCCCCTGACCAAACTTAAGCCAGAAGCTCTGTTTGGGTGTCCATCAGTACTCCCAAGTCTTATTCTTAATCCATTATTCATCACAGCCATGCTGCAACGCAACCATAATTAATTCTTCCTGATTATCTGGGACAATGTAAATTTACCCGTCCTGTTGTGTTCCTTATGTATGATTCCTACATTCTACCTCAAACCACTTCTTTCCTGATCTGCAATCTGGTCTCCAAACACATAAAACGTTCTTAATATGGCTGCATTTCTCCTGTGGATGCTACTAGAGACAAATATATCCTACTTCTAGGAATCCTGTGCTATTCTATGCCTAGTTCCTCATCATGCCCTCATTATGACATTGGAGACAACATTTGTTTCCATAACTTCTGTCCTGGGGTTGACTCGTTACTGTTCTAGAACAAATTCCTATGCCCTGAACTTGTACTGGTCCTGCTCCAGTGAAAGGATTCATGAAGCGATATCATTCCATTACTTCATATTTCATCATGACAGACTATTGTATTTGTTAAAATATTGTTACATATTTGCCTTGCATTTGGTTAATGAAAAAGCAGAAAATTCATATGGATTACTTTTTATGATAATCAAGTATGATAAACCAGGGGAACCAGAGGGGAAACAAGACCTGACTAACAGGTCCAGTCTCTATGGCTCTGTGCCCTCACCCTCACAGGCACCACTCTACAGCAGTAGTAGGTGCCATTCTCCACATCCCCTCCCCCTCGAGATGAAGAAAAATTGTGGCTAAAAGCCACATAAAAAAACAAGCAGTTCACAAACCAATGGAGGACCTGACCCACCTTTAATAATTGCAACATATTAAATGCCTGCAAATATAGTATAGGAAAAACATAGATTTTTTTAAAATTGTATCTTTTTACATAAAATTAAAAAAAACCTTTTTATTACTTATTCTGACAAATGCTCCATTTTGAATCCATAATATATTTTTCCCTTCAAAAACAAGAATTTCTGTTCTGACAACACATGCCTTAAGGTATATTAAAATAATGAACTACTACTACTTGAAAGCATGTACATTAAGAAATACTCAGTGCCCCAAAGAATAATGTGCTGAACATTATGTTCCAGACATCTGTACAAGGTTTTTGAAAATTCTTGTCAATTACTGAATTTACTCTGAGAGTACACGTGTGGTCTTTTGTATCTTTTGCCCTTGAGACTTGTTAATAATTACAAAAACATAAGAAAAATGGAAAGCGAACATTGTATTTTCTCATGGTAGTAAGAGTCGTCAGCGCGGTACATCATTATATATTAGAAGATTGACCTGTGACCGGGCTCTGGCCATGAGTAGAAGGCAAAATTGTCAAAGAAAAACAAAAGTCTGTTCTCAATGACGAAACATTCACTTCCATCACTCACCGATAATAGAAAAGAATAAAGAATACGCTGCAAAATCTGATTAATCACTTGTTTGCACATGGCGGCTACTTTCAGGCAAAGATGGGCTTAAGCTTGAATTATTTTTAAAATATATTTAGTTGTGTGAAAAAGTAAGAACACCCCATATCATTTTGGATAGCATCTAAAGATAAAGGTGGTGAAATTGAATAAAAAACAATAACACGTCTTTGAAACTAATGTGCAGAGTGCACCAGATTAGTGTAAACCGGCGGCTGATCTTCAATTATCTGGTGCACCCTGCCCTGCTCGAGAAGGGTGCACCATTTTTTTTTTGGTGCACCTTTAACGAACAGGGGCACATTTACTAAGAATGTGGGAAACTGCTCTAAAAGTGCTCGGCCCGTGTATAATGCAGGGTGCGCCAGATTCATAAAGAAGGTGCGACAGAAATCATTAATCTGTCGCTTCCCCCCACTGGCCCAACAGAGTTCAACAACTTTTTTGTGGTGCACTTTTAGACTTTGCATGTTAAATCAGACTCACGGTCCGACTGAGCGCTGGAACGCCCCCTAATTTGTGTCACATGTTGCCTAGTGCAGCTGTGCCACAAAGCGGTCGGGTGCGACACACTAGAGGCACTTCTGTGCAAGCAGTTTACACTACAAAGAATGTGCAAAGTCTGTCAGAAAACTGGCACAAAGCCCTTAGTAAATGTGCCCCACAGCGCACAATTATGTGTAAGATTGTACATAGTGAGGATGTGCCAGTACATGGTTCAAACCCTGCCCCCCAGCACCTGTGGGATTTATCAATAGGCTCTGGCCATGTTGGTATAACCTGCGCCAGTTTTCTGTCTGACTTTGCACGTTCCTTTTAGAGGCAAACTGCTTGCACAGGTATTTAAGAAGTGTCCGTGCCACTTTTGTGTCGCACGCAACCCTTTTGTGCTGCAGCTGCACTAGTCATCATGCAGTACAAATTAGGGGGCGTTCCGGTGCTCAGTCCGACTGTGCGCCAGATTTAACATTCAAAGTCCTACAGAAGTGTGTTGCACGCCCTATGTTAAAGGACATCTACCACCACATTAAGGAGTGGCAGACTGTCACCAAAGGAATGCTCCTTACCTTAGGGGTTAAGTGGGAGCTCTTGTGTCACGCTCCAGCATGTCTGCTACTCGGACTAAAATACTTTATGAGAATATGCAAATGAGCCTCCACTAGCCAAGCACCTCTTGGCTCTGTCTGAAGATAAAATATGCATGCCCCCTTCATTGACATGCTCTCCATCACCCGGCCACAAGTGCTGCAGACTCCTTGCATAGGTGCACTTCTCTCCAGGCGGCTGTGCAAGGTGTGTTGCTTTTGTGCATGCGCGAGAATAGCAGACGGCCAAGTGATGTCACGGAGCCAGGAGGCGCTTGGCTACCGGAGGCCTAAGCACCTCTGGCTCATGTGTATATTCTTATAAAGTATTTTATTGCAAGTAGCAGAAGGAACGTGACATAAGGTCTCCCACTTAACCACTAAGGTAGCAAGCATTCCTTTGGTGACAGTCTACCACCCCTAAATGTGGTTTTAGAGCACCAAAAAAAAGTGGTGCACTCTGTCAGGACAGTGCAGGGGGCGTCAGATTCATGAAGAATGTGCGCCAGAAATCCTGAATTTGGCACCCCCTGCACTATACACAAGCAAACTACACATGGTTCAGACTGCACTGTTGTTAGTAAATGTGCCCCATAGTGTTTTATCTGCAGGCAGCATGTTATAGAACAGGAGGAGTTGAGCTGTTTGTAAACTTTTCTGGCTGTAGGTTTGTGTTGCTCTGCATAACAATACTAGGGCAACCAGGTACAAATGACTTGGGCCGTAGGAGAAAGAAGAAGAAGTTGGAGAAGTGAGAGCGAGAGGAAGAGGATATCCAACACTACTGATCGTGCCATAGTACGGGCGGGGGCTAATGTGTTATATCTGCCAAGTTTAGTTTATGTTGCAAATTATTTTAATCAGTCTTCCAACAAATCCCAATATGGAAAATTCTTCAGTTCACATTACCTCACCTGCTAATAATGTTTTAATTATGGACTGAAAAATGGGATTTGAATCAATTTTGTAGGGGGGCTTAAATAGTTTGAAATAACTATTGAAAGGGATTCTGTTATTTGAAATAAGAGCTGAGCAGATTGAATGATGTTTTGTGGGCAGCATGGTGGCTCAGTGGTTAGCACTACAGCCTTGCAGCACTGGGGTCCTGGGTTTGAGTCCCATCCAGGTCAACATCTACAAAGATTTTGTAGGTTCCCTCTGTGTTTGCGTGGGGGTCCTCCAACTCCTCCGGTTTCCTCCCACACTCCAAAACATACTGGTAGGTGGATCAGATTGTGTAGCCCGTTGGGGACAGGGACTGATTTGGCAAGTTCTGTGCAGCGCTGCGGAATCTGTGTGCACTATATAAAGAATTATAATAATAGTAAGTTTTCTATTCGCAGGAAAGTATGTTATAAAACAAGAGGAGCTGAGTGGATAGCACATAGGCCCAACTACTATATGAAACAGTTTACCTCACTGGTGCAATTGTTTGTACAGACATTGGTACCTTTTTCTTCTTGGTGCACTTTCATTATACAGCATACTAAAGAATTGTGTCGAGGCGCAGTAATGAATGTCACAAACTAAGAACGCGCCCCTTTAAGTGCACAGATTTCTAAAGTCTTACATGTTCAAGCCCAAGTCTTCATGTCCAAAGACTTTCTTTTTAGTGCAAACATAGACAAAAACATAGCACAGACAGAATGATATATCTGCCCCATAATGTCCATACTACAGGTAGTATGTTATAGAGCAGGAGGAGCTGAGCAGATTGTGAATTGTGTCCAATCTGCAGGAAGCATGTTATAGAGCATGAGGTGCTGAGAAGATTCTACATAGTGGGGCAGATTTACTTACGCAGTCCTGTCGCGATCCAGCGGCGCATTCTCAGATGAGAATTCGGGTCTTCTGGCGATTCAGCAAGCTCGTGCGTCCAACTTCCTGCAGGTGTCGCTGCTGCGCCGAGGTCCGCCGGAGTTCACCATCTTCTCCCCGGTGCGTGTAAGTGCTTGATTTTGCGACACACTTAGTTTTTTAAATTCCGCAGTTTTTACGAATCCGTCGGGTTTTCCAATGGCCCCGCCCACCCCCCCCCCCATTTCTGTCACGTGTGCCGAAATCCAATCGCGTGCACCAAAATCCCGGCGGAATTCGGTGCAAAGCGGAAAAAGTTGAGAAATCCGACGAAAATGCGTCTGTGGAGCCCTTAGTAAATGAGCCCCAAAGTCCTATATGCAGGTAACATGTTATTGAGCAGAAGGAGCCAAGCATATTGATGTGCAGTAGAACTTTTTGCTTATTTATGTTTTTATCCTTTTTATTACAGACATTACTAACATTTATTAAAAGTTAAGTTTTATTCTCACTCTCATTCACCAGTTGTACTTTCATGTTAGACTTTCCTAGGTGATTGTTGAGTCGGAACACATTGGGGGTCATTTACTAAGGGCCCGATTCGCGTTTTCCCAACGTGTTACCCGAATATTTCCGATTTGCGGCAATTTTCCCTGTATTGCCCGGGTTTTTGGTGCACGCGATCGGATTGTGGCGCATCGGCGCCGGCATGCACGCAACGGAATTCGGGGGGGCGTGGCTGAACGATAACCTGACGGATTCGGAGAAACCGCCACATTTTTTTTTAAAAAGTGTCGCGGGACACGCACTTACCTTCACCAGGAATAGGATCGTGAACTCCAGTGCGTTCCGATGCTCTTCAGCGCAGCAGCGCCACCTGGTGGACGTCGGAGGAACCGCCGGAAGACCCGAATCAACCGCAGAGAACGCGCCGCTGGATCGCGATTGGATCCGGGTAAGTAAATCTGCCCCATTAACTCACCTCCATTTGTACATTGCCTTTCCCTAACATTAAACTACTGTAAATCAATCATATCACCCAGTGTAGAGGTAATACAGTACTTACATAAAAAATGTAATAAAAACATTAAGAGGGGAAAACAATTAAAACCAAAAACTTGATCTTTCCCATACAGTGGGGGTGTGTGAAGTGTACATGGCGTCTCCACTAAACATTACTTAAGGAGTTGGATGTCTCTTGTCTAGAAGTGAATTCAGATGTCTTAAGTCTGGAGTAAAATCTGTACCTTATTACGTCTGGGAGAAGGAACATGTATTGACTTTTAGGTCATCACAAAACACATACAGATGTTAGAGGACCATCTCTTTTCCAGGCTACCACTGTACTGGTTGTAATTGTTGAAGGTCCCGAGGATTGTCGTGAAGAATCACATGACATTAGTAGCATCAAAGCAAGACTGACAATGGAAACATGAAAGTACATTAAAAAGTACAAGTACAGATAAGATACCAGATGTTGAATCCAGGACAGAAAGGAAAATCCAAGCAGTTATTGGTCATTCAGGGTGTTAGGGCGTTATTGACACGAATATGTATTTTTCGTGGATAGCATACTGACCCATTGATTTCTATGATTTCTATTGATTTCACACGTCCATATTTTTTCACTGATGAGAAAAACATACACATGTGAAAAAAATGGATGCGGATACAATATGGACAGTACACGGATATCACATGTCTGCAATTTTTGCCGACACGCAATTCAAACCTGCCCGTCTGAATGAGCCAAACTAAACTTCTACACTGTCATTAAGACCTGCCGGTCCATTACTTGTCCACTTGTTATATTTGTATTTTGGAAGTAAAAAAAAAAGATGTATTTTCTTCCCTGCCCAGTTAATTGCCTAGCAACATTTTAAAAAAACGGGTCACATATAGATGTCATTCTCGTGCCGTACATTTTTATTATGGATCCATTGACTTCTATGGTCACAGGTTCTGACAGTCTGCACATCAGTGAAAAAAAGGACATGTGAACGGCCTCATAGAAACCAATGGGGGTCATTTACTAAGGGCCCGATGTTTGGCAACATCTGCAAGTTGTTCTTCACACATATTGTTCTTCAAATACTATTGCGGAGAACACCGTTCTGCACGCGTGTCTCCGGAACAGATTGCAGATGTTCCCGAACATCTGCAATCTGTTCTGCACTTTCTTTTTAGTGCCCAAACATATAAGACAAAAACTTTAGCAACAGACAAGAATGATTATTCTGCCCCATAATGTCCATAACTACAGGTGATATGTTTATAGAGCAGAGGAGCTGAGCAGATTGTAATTGTTCCAATCTGCAGAAGACTTTATTAAGAGCATGAGGTGCTGAGAAGATTCTACATATGGGCAGATTTACTTACGCAGTCCTTCGCGATCCAGCGGCGCATTCTCCGATGAGAATTCGGGTCTTCTGGTGATTCAGCAAGTCGTGCGTCCACTTCCTGCAGGTTTCGTTCTGCGCGTAAGTGTCCAGCCGGAGTTCACCATCTTCTCCCGGTGCATGTAAGTGCTTGATTTTGCGACACACTTCGTTTTTAAATTGCGCAGTTTTCATGAATCCGTCGAGTTTCAATGGCCCCCGCCCACCCCCCCATTTCTGTCACGTGTGCCGAAAATCCAATCGCGTGCACCAAAATCCCGCGGAATCGGTTGGCAAAGCGAAAAGTTGAGAAATCCGACGAAAATGGCGTCTGCGGAGCCCTTAGTAAATGAGCCCCAGAGTCCTATATGCAAGTAACATGTTATTGAGCAGAAGGAGCCAGCATATTGATGTGCAGTAGAACTTTTTGTTATTTATAGTTTTTATCCTTTTTATTACAGACATTACTAACATTTATTAAAAGTTTAAGTTTTATTCTCACTCTCCATTCACCGTTGTACTTTCATGTTTAACTTTCCTAGGTGATGTTGAGTCGGAACACATTGGGGGTCATTTACTAGGCGCCGATTCGCGTTTTCCCAACGTGTTACCCGAATATTTCGATTTGCGCCAATTTTCTCCTGTATTGGCCCGGGTTTTTGGTGCACGCAATCGGATTGTGGCGCATCGGCGCCGGGCATGCACGCGATGGAATTCGGGGGGGCGTGGCCGAACGATAACCTGCCGGATTCGAGAAACCACCACATTTTTTTAAAAAAGTGTTGCGGGACAGCACTTACCTTCAGCAGGAATAGGATCGTGAACTCCAGTGCGTTCGATGCTCTTCCAGCGCAGCAGCGACACCTGGTGGACGTGGAGAACCGCCGGAAGACCCGAATCCCCGCCAGAGAACGCGCCGCTGGATCGCCGATGGATCCGGGTAAGTAATATGCCCCATTAACTCACCTCATTTGTACATTGCCGTCCCTAACATTAAACTACTGTAAATCAATCATATCACCCAGTGTAGAGGTAAATACAGTATTACTTACATAAAAAATGTAATAAAAACATAAGATGGTAAAACAAAACTTGATCTTTCCCATACAGTGGGTAGTGTGGTGAAGTGTACATGGCGTCTCACTAAACATTACTTAAGGAGTTTGGATGTCTCTTGTTATAAGTGAATTCAGATGTCTTAAGTCTGGAGTAAAATCTGTACCTTATTACGTCTGGGAGGGAGAAGGAACATGTATTAGTTTTAGGTCATCACACAAACCAATACAGATGTTAGAGGACCATCTCTTTTCCAGGCTACCACTGTACTGGTTGTAATTGTTGTTGAAGGTCCCGAGGATTGTCGTGAAGAATCACATGACATTAGTAGATCAAAGCAAGACTGACAATGGAACATGAAAGTACATTAAAAAGTACAGTACAGATAAGAACCAGATGTGTGAATCCAGGACAGAAAGGAAAATCCAAGCAGGTTATTGGTCATTCAGGGTGTGTAGGGCGTTATTGACACGAATATGTATTTTTCGTGGATAGCATACTGACCCCATTGATTTCTATGATTTTCTATTGTTTCACACGTCCATATTTTTTCACTGATGAGAAAAACATACACATGTTGAAAAAAATGGATGCGGATAACAATATGGAACAGTACACGGATATCACATGTCTGCAATTTTTGCCGACAACGCAACAGACCTGCCCGTCTGAATGAGCCAACTAAACTTCTACACTGTCATAAGACCTGCCGGTCCATTACTTGTCCACTTGTTTATTTTGTATTCAGTCTGTGTTGTATAATGCCTACAGTTTTTGTTCACATCACATGTTATCTGTTTTTTCCATGAAGTAAAAAAAAAAGATAGTATTTTCTTCTGCCCCAGTTAATTGCCTAGCAAACATTTTAAAAAACGGGTCACATATAGATGTCATTCTCCGTGCCGTACATTTTTATTATGGATCCATTGACACTTCTCTGGTCACAGGTTCTGCAGCTGACACTCAGTGAAAAAAAAAGGACATTAGTGAACGCCCCATAGAAACTCAATGGGGATCATTTACTAAGGGCCGATTGCGTTTTCCCGACGTGTTAACCCGAAAGTTTCGATTACGCCGATTCCCCTGGAATTGCAAACGGGGATGGATTTTGGAGATTTGGCGCGGGGCCAAAAACGCGTTCAGAGATGAGGCGCACGCGATTGGATTGTGGCGCATCGGCGCCGGCATGCATGCGACAGAAATCGGGAGGCATGGCCGAACGAAAATCCAACGGATTCGGAAAAAAACGCCGCATTTAAAAAAAAAATGTGTCGCTAAAATTGCACTTACCTTCACTCAGCCCGGCTCGGTGTATTCCAGTGCGTTCCGATGCTCTTCAGCGCAGCAGCACCGCCTGGTGGACGGCTGAGGAACTACCTTAATAAATCCCGGCCGGATCCGAATCCAGCACAGAGAATGCCCCGCTGGATCGCGAATGGACCGGGTAAGTAAATCTGCCCCAATGGGTCATTATGCTATCTGCAAAAAAGATAACAAAGAGTGGAATGATGTAAAAAAAATGTCTGAATGAGCCCTTGCCCTTGCTCAATATAACTATTTCTGTACTTTGCACTACACTTTATTATATGCGGCTAGTGAGGTCCAGAAATGGTCCAGGTCCATAAGGCAAACAGGACATACTGAGGTGTTTGTCTATAGCACTAAGAGTTCTTTTGCAAAATGAACACCTATGCAGCAGTAGTGCATGGGGGCAGCCATTTCAGGGATACAATCAGTTGTCTCACAGCTAACAGGCTCTCAGAGTATGAAGAATGAGCAATCAGACCCCCTAAGGCTCAAACAACCCTGGGGGCCTAGAAGAAAAGAGTAATAAAACAAAAATGTAACTGAATTTATTTTTTTTAAATATAAAAAA
>CM033642.1:22660902-22674426 GCA_019512145.1 Engystomops pustulosus | reverse complement strand
AACCTTTGCATCTCCGTTATCGTTATGAGCCAAAAATAAAGGGAATATTTCATACACTGAAAGCTATAAAATGAGACAGCTACTTTTTTCCCATTTCATCCCACTGATTTTAGAATTTTTTGCGAGACCTTTTGAGTAATTGTGACATACGAGTATTATAGGTATATCATACATACCCAAATTAGTAAAAATCCTTGTGTATGTTAATTGATATTGTTTGAATAATGAAAAGTTAGACCCATTTCCAATATACTTTCTTTATCAATTCTTAACAGTGTTCTGGATCTCTGCTTGCTGTCAGTCTATAGGAAGTCTATTTCCAGTGGACATAAATCTGACCATGGTCACACAGGTGCACGGCTCGTATTTTGTAGGTTTTTGCCTCTTCTCACAATTTCTCATTGCTAACCCTTTGCAGAAAAAAACCCTAAATGGAAGCCGTCTGATAAATCAGGTGTCTGGTGTGTGGTCCCTGCCCTTTACACGCTATTTATTTTGCTCACGCAACTTCTTGATGTATGTAACCTTGTTACATGACCCCTGGATTAGTTGATATCTGGATGTAATTTTGGGGGCTCCGGAGTTTTTCTGTTTGTCTTGTGATAAACTTTTTAATATGTTTGTAAAATTGTAATTATCCCGTCTATGCGGCTGTTGGAAAAACAAAGGTTTTCCCTGTTTTGTACTCATCATATGCATCAGTAAGGCATGATATACTGCACTGTTCTCAATCCAAGGGTAATCAAAGGTCGTTCAAGGCCGCATGATTAATGGGTGGACATGCTTCAATGCAGAAACTAGGCTTTGTTTTCAAAAACTATTGTCTTGGATTTTAGCCTGATTGACCTTTGTAAATTTCTTTCCAAACACATGGTTCTTTCTCGCCAGAAAAAACATACAGTAGATTTTCCTGACTTATTGATTAAGGTCACTATGTTGGTCCCAAATTCTTAGTGCACAGTCTTTCTTGGTTCATTGTTCTTTTTGCATTTTCTTACAATTGCATTTTCTGCATGATAAATGTTCCTGCAGAAAAAAAATCCAACAAATGTTCAATTTCACTACAAAAAACGATTTACAAAACTTTTTACAAAATAAAATGTATATTAAGAAAACGGTTCAAATACCAGGTCAAAAACCTCTGTTAGGCTTTTCAACATACCCTTTAATCCATGAGAGATCTGTTTGAATATAGGGCTTATTACTTCTTTCTCCATTGGAAAAATCTGTAGACTTCACACACCAAAGACACTTGGGGCACAAACTATGGATCACCGGTCTGTTAAAAGGGCTGTCCAGGAATACAAATATTTTTTATATGGCTGGGATGGGGGGGCTTTAAAAATAATAAAAGAGCTTATACTCATCTCCTCCCACCCACAGGTCCCACATTGCCCGTTATCTAGTCCCTTTGTGCTCGTTATTTTAAAAAATAAACCTTTATACTTACTTAGAGATGGGTCCAATGAGGCACATCAAACTCATTATTGGTTCTTCCTGCCCCTGTACAGTAATTTAACCCCTTACCAACATGCGCTGTAATAGTATGGCGCTCGTCAGGTCCCGATGCATGGAGAGGGCTCACTGGCTGAGCCCTATCCATAGCTGGTAAGTCTTTGCTGCATATTGCATTGGCCACGGCAATGTTGCCGGCAGCTTCAAAGAGATGTTGCCCATGACGTCATCGGGGAGCGGTGATCCGTGGCCAAGACAGACTCGGGTCTTCTGAAGACCCGAGGCTGACTCGTGTTAACTCTATCATTACAATGTGTTATGAGCACATTTTAATGAGTAAGGAGGAAAATCCCCATATACTGCCATATTGTAGTATGGCAGTGTATGTTAGGATCGATCAAACAACCTAGGATTAAAGTACCCTAGGGAGTCTGAAAAATAGTAAAAATAAAATAAGAAAACCAAAAATACCAGGTCAAAAACCTCTTTTTGGCTTGCCAACATACCCTTTAATCCATGAGATATCTGTTTGAATATAGGGCTTATTACTTTTTTCTCCATTGGAAAAATCTGTGGACCTCACACCCTGAAGACACTTGGGGCACAAACTATGGATTACAGGTCTGTTGTGTAGGAAGATTGAAAGGGTTGTCCAGGAATACTAATATTTTCTATATGGCGGGGGGGGGGGGGCTTTAAAAATAATAAAAGAGCTTATACTCATCTCCTCACACCCACAGGTCCCTATGGACTTTCTTTGTAGTATCCCAAACTACCCGTTATCTAGTCCCTTTGTGCTCACTATTAAAAAATAAACCTTTATACTTCCCTAGAGATGAGTCCAATGAGGCACATCAAACTCATTACTGGCTCTTCCTGTCCCTGTACAGTAATTTAAAGAAGCCTGAGCAGTACACCCTGGCTTCATTGTGCAAGTGCCATACCCACGATGCATTGGCACTGAAGCCAGGATGTAGTGGACCGGACTCATTGTACGACTGTGCAGCCACATGGAGCTCTGTAGTGGACCGGACTCATTGTACGACTGTGCAGCCACATGGAGCTCTGGACTGTGGTAATTATAAAAGGTAGCGGACACAGATGGACTAAAAGGGTGATTTGAGACACTAAACCAATGGTCAATAAGGACCTTTGGGTGTTTTAGTGTCCCCCACATTGCCCTTACAGGTGCCCTTTAAGCTGCACCACCTCCCCTTCCTACCAGCCACTGTTTGTATACAGAGACTGGCAGTTCTCTCCCGACCATAGGCGCACCCGCTACTGCATAACAGGACAACACTGATGGCCGTTGCTGTGACTTATCAGGAGTAGGTCGAAAGGTGAGTACAAGATCTTCATTATTATTAAAACCCCCAAGCCATAAATTAAAAAATGTATACCTGGAAAACCCCATTCAAGATGCAAAAAATCATAAACAAAACTTTTTTTTACAAAGCTCCTTCCAAACATCCAGACCCAAGACTTCAATCCAAATTTAGCAAGAAAAGGATTTATACAACTCATATGGACTGGAACAAGCAGCAAAGAAACTGCAGCCAGGTTTTTTTTATGTTTTCTGTAAATGATGTAATCGTATATTAGCGAGTTAAAGAAAAAATCATGAAGAAAAAAAACATGACTGAAGACAGCAACCAGAGCATAATAAAAGAGCGGAAGACCATTGGAGCCTAAGGCAGATAAGTTTGGTGAATAAGTTGTCCTTATAATGTTTGAGCTGAACCTCAAATTGCTGTGAATTTACTTTATATTGGGAATGCATAGAGTAGATTAAAAATTTCTTCAAAATAGCTTCAGTCTACTAGCGCAATAAATGAATTTCCAAAAACTAATGGACATGCAATGGACCCTAGCAATTGGAAGTCACCAGAGGTCCAGTGCCCCCGTATACAGGCAGTGCCGGTGTTACATACTAGATAAAATGATAGCAATGAAAATGTCATCAAAAGTCACAAAAAATGACACCACCCACAGCTCCGCACACCGAAGTATGAAAAAGTTATTAGCGCCAGAAGATGGCAAAATCAAAAATAAAATTTTTTGTAAGGGAGATTTAAATTTTTGTAAATGCATGAAAACACTATAAAATTTTTACAAATTTGGTATCCCCGTAATCGTACCGACCCAAAGAATAAAGTAGACATGTCATTTGTGGCGCACACTAAAAGCTGTAATATCCAAGCCAACAAGAAAACGGCACAAATGTGTTTTTTCACCATTTTCACTGCATTTCGAATTTTTTCCTAACTTCCCAGTACAAGGCATGTAATATTAAATACCGTCACTATGAAGTGCAATTTGTTACGCAAAAAATAAGCTGTCATACAGCTCTTTACGTGTAAAAAATACAAAAGTTATAGATTTTTGAAGGTGGGGAGTCAAAAATAGAAATGAAAAAACAAAAAATGGCCAGATCATTAAGGGGTTAAAAAGTACACCCTGGCTTCATTGTGCTAGTGCCATACCCACGGTGCATTGGCACCGAAGCCAACACTGATGGGCGTTACTGTGACTTATCAGGAGTAGGGCGAAAGGTGAGCTCTTTATTATTATTAAAGCCCCCAAGCCATATATTAAAAAATGTATACCTGGACAACCCCTTTAAATTCATTCAATACGCAGAAAATCATAAACAAATCTTTTTTACAAAGCTCCTTCCAAACATCCAGACCCAAGACTTCAATCCAAATTTAGCAAGAAAAGGATTTATACAACTCATATGGACTGGAACAAGCAGCAAAGAAACTGCAGCCAGGTTTTTTTATGTTTTCTGTACATGATGTAATCGTATATTACATAACTTAGCGAGTTAAAGAAAAAATCATAAAGAAAAAAAACATGACTAAAGACAGCAACCAGAGCATAATAAAAGAGCGGAAGACCATTGGAGCCTAAGGCAGATAAGTTTGGTGAATAAGTTGTCCCTATAATATTTGAGCTGAACCTCAAATTGCTGTGAATTTACTTTCTATTGGGAATGCATAGAGTAGATTAAAAATTTCTTCAAAATAGCTTCAGTCTACTAGATAGGTTCCATAGGTTTGTTCTTATGTTGATATTTTATGTAAGTCGGAACTGGTATATTTTATAATTGTAACTCCCGACAAAAGAATCTTTTGTCCCTCTGATGATTGGATTTTCAAGATTTTGTACTGTCATGGGACCAAGGATTATCAATAAAGCTTCATTACAGACACCTTACAGCTGATCATTGCAGTCTGGGACTAAAGTAAAGCATCCAGAGAGCTTCACCAGGATTATCAGTGGTGGTGCCAAATGTGATTCCCCACCAAGGGACACCTTCTCTAAGTAGAAGCCACCCATAAACTCACATACATAGAATTATATGAAGAGCATTTGAGAGATAGAGGAGAGCCACTGGTACAGACAGACCAAATTTAAAGTTTCTATCTCACCCCAAGTGCTTTACTACATATTAATGGAAATCACTTTACACTTACTCATATATCAAGGCACTGTTGCTATTGTAATCATCTTATATTTGTTGTACTTGACCTCCTTCCTTCTAAAATCAATGTTTAAAAGAATACTAATGAGCCAAAAGCGTTCTAGGTTGTAGGTTGTTACACTGTGCAGGAGCACATACGAAAGGAAGGGGAAAGTGTGAATGTAGCAAAGGGAGGGTGAGATCTGCTGCTGCACAGTGTAACAGCCCGTGAAGTTGCAGCAAGGATGTGCTCTGGTAACACCCAGAGAACCCTTCAGAATAATTAGCATAAGGAAGAAGGCCATGGATAACATTGCTCTAGAAGACTGAAGCGATTTTGAAGAAATGTTCAAGCTACTCTGTACATTCCCCATAGAAAGTAATTTCACTGCAATTTTTTTTTTCGGGGTTCAGCTCAAACATTATAGTGACATTTTATTCACCAAACTTAGCTGCCGTAGGCTCCAATGGTCTTCTGCTATTTTATTCTGCTCTGGTTGCTGTCTTTAGTTATGGTTTAATCACTTCATGAAGATTTTTTTCTCCAAGTTATATAATATACAATTACATAATGTACAGAAAACATAAAAAAAACCTGGCTGCAGTGTCTTTGCTGCTGGTTCCAGTCCATATGATTTGTATAAATCACTTCCTGCACCTCCCAGAACCCGTGAGTGTCTATAAAAACAATCATTAATTAACCTTTTGTACTGTCACAGTGCCCCTGGTTTATCATGCTTGCTTTTGATAGTAGATTTCCTGTAATACTTGTATAATGTTCTGTATAAGCCCTGGAGAGAGAGAGCTATGGAGTCCATTCTACTTCCCGTGTACAGCAGACATCACAGCAGCTAGGTCTCCAGCCTCCAGCTCTGAGACAACAAAGAGATATAGGGGGAGGTAAAACTGTTCTAGTTGTCCATGGAAACCAATCAGAGCTCAGCTTTAGTTTTATAAACAGCTGTGGGAAAATGAAAGCTGAGCTCTGATTGGTTGCCATGTGCAACTACAACAGTTCTGCTCTTCTGGAAAATTTCCCTCATAATATAAGAGAAAGGCTACATTCACGTCAACATGTGCCCGCAGTACTGTAACACGTTGGGCACGTGTCGGCGAGGGGGAGAGAAGGAGGGGATGAGCTCCGCTCACTCCTGCTCCTCTCCAAAGTGATATATGGCGCACGGCACCGTATTCCGGAGAAAGATAGGACATGTCCTATCTTTCTCCTGACTACAGAACGGTACGGTGCTGCACGTGTGCTGCACTGTACCACTTCCGTAGGGTGCTGTGCGCCCATTGCCATATATGGTGGATGTATATACGTTGTATATACGTCGGCCGTATATATGCCCCCCATACATTCGTGTGAATGTAGCCTAAGGCCTTATTCATACGGTCTTGTGCTCCAGACTGGATCCTGGGTGAGCACAGAGTCAGATGGAGAAGGGAGGTGGAAAGACGTGAATCCACAAATCTGCCCAAATATAAGACATGACCCATATTTTGCAGCGCGGGCGCCCGGTTTGGTCATGATGAAGCGGCGAGACACTGGGGGTCATTTACTAAGGGCCCGATTCGCGTTTTCCCGACGTGTTACCCGAATATTTCCGATTTGCGCCGATTGTACCTGAATTGCCCCGGGATTGTGGCGCACGCGATCGGATTGTGGCGCATCGGCGCCGGCATGCGCGCGACGGAAATCGGGGGCGTGGCCGAACGAAAACCCGACGTATTCGGAAAAACCGCCGCATTTAAAAACCGAAAAATTGTCTCTTGGGGAGCGCTTACCTTCACCTGGTCCGAGTTGTTGCATCTCTCGTCGCATTAAATGACTTTCAACGCAGCAGCTGACCTGGTGACGGCGAAGTAACTACCGTTCTTAATCCCGGCCGGACCCAATCCAAGCATAGAACGCGCCGCTGGATCCCGAATGGACCGGGTAAGTAAATTTGCCCCACTGTGTGCTCACTGCACTGTGAACTGGTGCCATAGACTTCTGTATTGGCCGTGATCTGGCTGCAATTTGTACAGGCCACATCATGGTCAAAATTATGACCATGTTAATGAGGCCTAAAACGCAGAAAAGTAACGCAGGAGAGAGCATGATGAGAGTCATTTATCAGATATCCCTTATACTACGGTTTTGTACAGAAGCCTTTTTAGTTGTCACTTGCCTTACTACTAAACAATACAGGCGGTCCCCTACTTAAGAACACTCGACTTACATACGACCCCTAGTTACAAACGGACCTCTGGATATTGATAATTTACAGTACTTTAGCCTTAGGCTACAATAATCAGCTTTAACAGTTATCAATTGTGTTTGTAATTAAGCTTTATTGTTAATCCTGGTTCTTATGACAACCCAATATTTTTAAAATCCAATAGTCACAGAGTCTAAAGAATTTTTTGCTGGGGTTACAATTATAAAATATACAGTCCCGACTTACATACAAATTCAACTTAAGAATAGACCTACATACCTCCATCTTGTACGTAACACGGGGACTGCCTGTAATTAGATACTGAATTTCTTACTTTTTTTTATACAAGTTATATTTCGGAAGAAGCATATTTCATATTTCTTATCAGTAAATGTCATAACTAGGTAAATACATAAGTAAGAACATATCTCCTCGAACCAGTGACAGACAATAAATCATGGAGCACAAGCCTGACACTTATAGCTCTGCGATGACAATTAAAATGCTGAAGTACAACATGTTTAATGTACACCATAAAACTATATGATCGAGTCCTTCACATTCTGCCCCCGGAATATTCACAAAATATTTATTTCATAAAGCAAAGTTGTTGGATCAGCAGATTGAGCTCAGCGGGACTCCCAGCAAATGCATGTGAGAAAGACAAATACACAGGAAAATGACAGCTCCGCTTCTCTGTAATAAATTTACAATTTTGGACTAAACCCAATAGAAGTCCAGTACAATCATCTAAATTTGTGAAATGTGTACAATATCGAGCAGCTGTGTCGCAGAGGGCCTGCTTTATAGCACATTTAATAAGTTCCAGCATTTGGGAAATAAGCTATTACATATTGTTTATTGCTTTGAAGGGGATTTGTTAGTCTATAAAATCCACAGTCAGAGATGAAAACCATAGAATAGTAAATTGACTAATATGCAATTTGTTGAAGAAAAAACTTGTCAGAATAATTCTCCGGATTGCCACATCTCCAAATATTGTCATGAATTAAAGGGATTGATCTGGTTCCATGGCTCATTATGGTGTATTATAAGTAATTGTTGTGTGATGTTGTTAGGAAGGGTGTGAGTAGGATATTGTTATTCCTAGGAAAGGGTTCATGGATAAAGTTATGAATATGTGACTTGCAAACACATATGACTAGATGCACCTGCACTTGATAAAAAACAACCAGAGCTGTCACTATTAAGTGTACAATAATGTCACCAAAAAGTGCACTAAATAAAGTCACTATACAGTAGATGTAAATACTGCCACAATACTGTCCTCTAACTAATCTCACCATATACTACACATAAATACTGCCACTATACAGTTCTCTAAATAACCTGACCATAGAGTACACATAAATACTTCCACTATACTGTTCTCTAAATAACATGACCATATATGTACCATAATCTGCGTTATACTGTTCTCCTAAATATCTCGCATATACTACATAATACCTTCCCTCACTGTTTCTCTAAATACTCTCACCATATATCTACACATAATACTACCTACACATACGTTCTCTCACTAATCATCACCAATACTACACATAAATACTGCTCCTTCTTTCTCTAATAATCTCACCAGATACTCCACATAACTTTCCACTATACTGTCTCTAAAATACCACACCATATACTACACTAATACTACTGCACTATACTGTTCTTTGCTGCTAAATAACATGATGACCACATAGTACTAATGCTGCTACCATACTTCCTCTTATCTAATCTCACCAGATACTACACATAAATAATGCCAGCAAACCATACTGTTCTCAATACCTGACCATATATTACCATATACTGCCATAATTCGGTTTCTCTAAATAATCTCAACCTATCTACACATACGACTTCACTATATTCTCTTAATATCTCGACCATATACTACCCATAAATACTGCGCCATGACTGTTCTCTAAATATCTCACGCAACCATATACTACCATAAATACTGACACTATACTGTTCTCGGGCTGTTCTCTAAATTAAATGACCACATAGTGACACATACACCTACTTCTACATACCTGTCCGCTATAACTGTCTTACATCTCACCATATCCTACCATAATACTTCCGCTTACTGTTTCTCTAATAACCTGACCATGAGTACACATAAATATGCTACCAGAACAGGTCCTCTAACTATCCACCATACTACTTCTACACATATATCCTGCTATACGGTTCTCTAAATAACATGAACCATCTCTACACATAAATACTGCCTCATACTGTTCGCTAATAGTCTCACCATCTCTACAACCTATCTGCTACCTACTGTTCTCTAAATAATCTCACCATATACTACACAAATACAGCTTACCATACTGGTTCTCTAAATAATCTCCATATACTACCATAAACTGCCAATATGTTCGCTAAATCACATGACCAATAGTTACACATATACACAGCACTCAATACTGCTAACCGATCTGTCCTCTCTAACTAATCTCACACATATACTACCATAAGCGCCACTAACGGTTCTCTAATGTTACCCTGACCATAGATACCATAAATACTCTAACCATACTGTCCTCTATCTAACTATCTCAACCATTAGTAACATAAATTACTCACTATACTGTTCTCTAAATAACCTGACCATAGATACACCTAAATACCTACCATACTGTCCTCTAACTAATCTCACCATAACTACACATAATACTGCCACATCGTTGTCTCTAAATAACTTACCATATAGTACACATAAAACTGCCATCATCCTGTTCTGCTAAATAGCTCAGCCATATACTACACCTAAACTACTTCCTTACTGTTCTCTAAATACCTGAACCATATACAACCATATATACTGCCATGCAGACGTTCTCTAAATAATCTCACACCCATATAGACACATCAATCCCACTTCCCATACGTGTTTCTAAATAATCGCACCATATACCTACACCATCAATCTGCGACACTACGTTTCTCTAAATAATCTCACCAATACTACGACATAAATATGCCCACTATACGGTTTCTAAAGAACCTACTCATATAGTACCATAAATACTGCTACCCATCTGTGCTCTAACTTAATCTCACCATATAGTACCATAGTACTGCCACTAAACTGTTCTCTACATACCCTGACCATATAGTAACCATAAATACTGCTACCATAACTTTCCTCTAACTAATCTCAACTATAATACTACACATAATACTGCCACATACGGTTCTCTATAGTCCTTACCATATAGTCACATAAAGACCTGCTACCATACGTCCTCTAACTAATCTCACAATTCTACACATGAAGACTGCCGCATATACTGTGCTCTATACCTTAACCATATATCAACCATATACTCCACTATACTGTTCTCTCTCTAACTCATCTCACCATGATACTACACATAAATACTGCCATCATTCTGTTCTCTAAATAATCTCACCATATACTACACATAAATACTTCCACTATACTGTTCTCTAAATAATCTCACCATATACTACACATAAATACTGCTACCATACTGTTCTCTAAATAATCTCACCATATACTACACATAAATACTGCCATCATACTGTTCTCTAAATAATCTCACCATATACTACACATAAATACTGCCACTATACTGTTCTCTAAATAACATGACCACATAGTACACATAAATACTGCTACCATACTGTCCTCTAACTAATCTCATCTTGTGTCACCCCCTCATCCTCATAGACTATAAGCTCTTGTGTCACCCCCTCATCCTCATAGACTATAAGATCTTGTATCACCCTCTCATCCCCATAGACTGTAAGCTCTTGTGTCACCCGCTCATCCTCATAGACTGTAATCTCTTGTGTCACGCTCTCGTCCTCATAGACTGTAAGCCCTTGTGTACCCCCTCATCCTCATAGATTGTAAGCTCTTGTGTCACCCCCTCATCCTCATAGACTGTAAACTCTTGTGTACCCCCTCATCCTCATAGACTGTAAGCTCTTGTGTCACCCCCTCATCCTCATAGACTGTGAGCATTATTAAACAGGAAACTCTAATCTTAAGCATAATTGAGAATGGTTACAAAGAATGAGGTTTCATGATCTATGACTAGAGAGAACCTGTCCAGTACTGCAAATCATCGTAATTCGGTAAGTAATACCTGTAATACCAGGAAAATTGAATAGTTTCTTCCAGGTTTATAGTGTAATTCTTGTGAATTTTACCAAATTAAAATATATGATTCTCCCTCTAAAAACAAATTTCTTTCCAGAGTTATTTGCATTTTCTGTTCTAAAGATCCTTGTCCAGAATCTTTCTCACCAGTAGCGATGGGGGCGCAGACTAAACTCTTTTTGTATCTGCCCTGAAGCTGAGTCAAATTAAGGTTTCCCACAGTTCCCATGAAGCCTTGTGTTCACCCATTCAGTAATTTAGCGAAAAATCCAGTAAGTTTCCTACAAGTAAATCCAACAAACACTGTACAGTGTATACATGCAGGATATATATGGTGACTAGCCTGGCAGGTTACATCACATGGAGGAGAATGCAGCATGTAATAAATAGTAAAACCAGCTGTTAAACCATCACATGAAGTGCATATTCTTTGCTGTGTCAGCACTGAGGGTTAATAGCTTCTCTGCATTGTGCAGAAAGTGCCGAGAGTAGAAGGTGGGGGAGAGGGTGCAGGGATGTCTATGACACCGCACAGGGAGCAAAGAGACAGAGAAACTTCCATAGAATCATAAAGTAGGATTGAAGGATTCATGTTGAACAGGGGAGATCTTGTACCCCACTATCACTGTAGGAGACTTCTGCATCCACAGAGAAACACACTCAGTTCTGCTACTCATCTCAGCTACATTCCAAAATAATTGTCACATGACTTCCCCCTCCTCTTAAGAGAAATCAGCACAGCCAGTTTAATTAAGCTAGTGCGGAGCCAGACTAAACTGAGGAGGATAGCAAAGAAACTGTTACACGTGGGTTATCATGATAACAAAGACAGTGGGGGTCATTTACTAAGGGCCCGATTTGCGGTTTCCCGACGTGTTACTCGAATATTTCCGATTTGCGCCGATTTCCCCTGAATTGCCCCAGGATTTTGGCGCACGCGATCGGATTGTAGGGCATCGGCGCCGGCATGCACGCAACGGAAATTGGGGGTCGTGGCCGAATGAAAACCCGATGGATTCGGAAAAAACGCTGCATTTAAAAAAATAAAAAAGTGTCGCGAAAATTGCACTTACCTTTACTCAGCCCGGCTTGGTGTATTCCAGTGCGTTCCGATGCTCTTCAACGCAGCAGCGCCACCTGGTGGACGGCGGAGGAACTACCTTAGTGATTCCCGGCCGGACACGAATTCCACAGCAGAGAACGTGCCGCTGGATCGCGAATGGACCGGGTAAGTAAATCTGTCCCAGTGATTCTATATGCCGCTATTTGTGCGGAAAAATCTTTGTAATGAGCTTTAATACTGGGATAGAGTGAATTATACTGTAGTATCAGTCTTAAACTACTTCAGATGTATTATAGTCGTTTATGGTGAATATCTGGTATAACTTTGCATCTCTTATTTGTTGGAGTGTAATGCACCAAAATTTTCTCTTATCTCCAGAATTTATTGTGCAACTTCATTTGTGCCCCTTTTCCTGTGAAGTCATTACAAGCAGATATTTTAAATAAATTAGGACTGGTATTTGTCATCAAAACTGATTGAAAAATATTCCCAATTATACAAAATCTGCAAACTCACAGGAGGGAAAACCGTTCAAGGGGTTGCAAGTAGAGATGAGCGAGTATACTCGTCCGAGCTTGATGCTCGTTCGAGTATTAAGGTACTCGAAACGGCTCGTTGCTCGGACGAGTATTTCTCCTGCCCGAGATCGAGCATTTAATTAAAAAAACACAGTGAAGAACAATGAAGAATAGAATAAAAACAGTGAACACAGTGAACACAGGATCATTTAAGTGAAAAACACAGTGAAAAACACAGTGAAGAATAGATTACAGATGTTCTGCACATCTGCTTACTTGTCGGAAGATGCGCGCGGAACGGTGCGAACAAAATACTATGTGAAGAACAATATATATGTGTGAAGAACACATTGAAGAACACGGTGAGCAGGACAGAGACACCGGGGAGCAGCACAGAGACACCGGGGAGCAGCACAGAGACACCGGGGAGCAGCACGGAGACATCGGGCAGCGGCACAGAGACATCGGGGAGCGGCACGGAGACATGGGGGCACGGAGACATCGGGGAGCGGCACGGAGACATCAGGGAGCGGCACGGAGACATCGGGGCACGGAGACATCGGGGAGCGGCACGGAGACATCGGGCAGCGGCACGGAGCGGCACGGAGACATCGGGGCACGGAGACATCGGGGCACGGAGACATCGGGGAGCGGCACGGAGA
>CM033642.1:22556803-22660631 GCA_019512145.1 Engystomops pustulosus | reverse complement strand
ATACTGCCACTATACTGTTCTCTAAATAACCTGACCATATAGTACACGTAAATACTGCCACCATACTGTCCTCTAACTAATCTCACCATATACTACACAAAAATACTGCTACCATACTATTCTCTAAGTAATCTCACCATATAGTGCACATAAATACTGCCACTATACTGTTCTCTAAATAATCTGACCACATAGTACACATAAATACTGCTACCATACTGTTCTCTAACTAATCTCACCATATACTACACATAAATACTGCCACTATACTGTTCTCTAAATAATCTCACCATATACTACACATAAATACTGCTACCATACTTTTCTCTAAGTAATCTCACCATATACTACACATAAATACTGCCACTATACTGTTCTCTAAATAACCTGACCATAGAGTACACATAAATACTGCTACCATACTGTCCTCTAACTAATCTCACCGTCCAGGTCTCAAAGGCCTACTATACCTCCTCCTCCTCTCACCCCTCCTCCACCTCCTCCTCCTCCGAATTACCATCCGTGGCCATTTATTTATCTTTTGATGTCTTTTTCGACTCCTTTTCTGGGTTGTGTACTGTTTGGGGAGTAGCCTAGAGACAGGGGCTTGGATTGGCGAAAGCTCGCCTGGCAGCGGAGCGCCAGCTCCATCCCAAGATCCAACTAACATAGTTTTAACTGCAGCACCTTTAATCTACTACTAGTTCACTGCCTCCATACATGGTCCCCTTATCAAAGAGCTGTGTCAGGCAGAATTTTGGGTTGTTTCCATTGCTTACACATCAAACTTGTTAACTTTGTCGCCACCCTGCTGTGTAATCCACAAAATATACTGGCAAACTTTTATCATGTACCGATATTATTTGAGCACTTCTTGCTCACCTCCTTTGGTTCCTCTCTGCCACCCATTGGTTTGAAGCCTGAGTCCATTTAGGGTATGTCGCCATGCCACTCTCTAGCCTGCCGCTGCTGCCACTGCCTCTGCATGCCGTCCCCTATAGTGTCAGGGTCAATTATTGGATGTTTTAGATGCTATCTAGCCTCATTCTGTCACTCTGTCATGGCCATGCTGTTGCCCATAATTTTGGCATAATGGTGCGCTAATCTCACCATATACTACACATAAATACTGCCACTATACTGTTCTATAAATAATCTCACCATATACTACACCTAAATAATGCCACTATAACTAAAAAGAATCTACCCATATACTACACATGCCACTATACCTTAAAAATCTGTACTGTCTAATAGAGTGCAATAGATCGAAGTAGCAGCAATGGCTATATGTCTCCACACGCCTGCAAAGCAGACCATAAAGGGTTCTTTAGTCAGTGCAAGTTAACCCTATTCATGTGATAGGGCCTAATTTGCTGATCGGTGGGGGTCTCACTGATGAGATCCCCAAAGATCACGAGAAAAGGGGTCTCTTGTACCCCCATCATAGCTTGAGATGCAAAGAACAGCTGCTCGCATATGCACTGTCTGGTCTTTTCATCTCTATGGCGCTGATAAAGATTGCTGAGTACAGCGCTTGGCTATTTCCTTCAGCACCATAGAGATGAATAGGGCAGCCAGCACATGGGCGATTGACTTCTCCGGTCATCTTGGGTCACAACAGAGGTGTAACGGACCCCTGTTTTATGATCTGTGGGGGTCCCATCACTGACATCTCATAAGATCAGCATGTTAGGCCCTATGCTGTGAATGGGGTCCAACTTCTATTACCAAAGAACTCCTTTAAATGGCAAAGTCTCCATTAGGAAAGCTCTTACTTTGCAGACCTGGTCTCACGCCTCTCCCTGAAACTAGTTCCCTACACTGTACTGATGAGATGCAAAGACTTGAAAACAAAGAATCTGTTCCTTGTGTACTTGATATACTGGTTTGGATTTTATCATGCATTATGTCATTAGGCTTCCTGAAAACTGTAACTGTCTGGCTGAAGGTATCCAGGGCAAATGATTCTCCTCTGTGATTCCTAAATATACATATACTCTGAGCTTTGTTCAGATTTCATTTTTCCTTTTAACCAGAAGTACAATTTAGGAAGATTCGACGTGCATAAAAGGGTTTCAATAAAGGGTTTCATTAAAATAAAATTATTTATCGAATGTCAAACTTTTTTTAATGTATACATGCTTGTATTTTGGAAATTCCAGCAGAATAACTTTTCAAAAATAGTGTATTAATGCAAACCAGACTGGCAGGTTCTATAATGATACTGTAACATCTGTGTCCATTTGTGCTTCAGTGCCATCCTCTGATCCTAAACTATGGCAGAAGAAGTGATTTTGTACTCTGTTTGCATTCTACATGGCACTAGTCTGAACACTACCTTATTTCCCTCCTGTCTTATCTTAATTTCCACCACATCTGTTTCTCACTCTCTGGACCAGGACTCTGATATCTCATAAGAGGATTGCCTGCACTTCCCAGTGCTTGCTATAAGTCTTCTTTGAAGATTGGTAGCATTTGCTGGACTTTCTTATTCTTTAATCTTCTGACCATCCATTTATCTCTTGATTATGTACTGCATTGTCCCGTTGGTTTTGACCCATATTTGTATGACCATTCTTCTGTGTTTTTATTGTCTCTGTGTTCTTACTTAGGCACAGGAGGGAACACCAACAAGTTGTTAATTACTAGCTAGGGTGGGATAGGTAAGTAGGTAAGAAAAGCTGGGTGGGTCTAGCTTTAGGGTTCACTGTTTGTGTCCTTTCTTTCTCCATCACTTTGTCCGTTCCCAGACAGCAGCACCCATTGGGTAAGTTAGGTTCCATAGATACATTGGGCATAAGTATTGCAAGTTTTCTACATGCTTGCCAGCAAGAATGTAATCCCCTAATAAGACCCCTTCAAGAAAAAGCTATTGTGTTGTAGGTTTGATAATCTACACTGTGTAGGACAAGGAATATTTTGGGCGTAATACATGTCAATTCATATTAAATTCACCAATGTTTATAATAACTGATACTTATGCCTCATTGCAAGATGTCCCATAATATCACATTACAGAAATATTTTGGCCACAGAAGCTGAAGTTTTTTTCTCGGCTATGTTCCAGAAGTATCTTACAGAACTTTTTCATTAAAACAAGATGTTACTGGTTTCAATTCAGTTATGGACATGGCACGAAAAATGGAAATTGTTCTCTTGTAGCACGAAAGATATCTAAGAAGACATGGAGATGCTTGGACTGTATGGATATTTTATAGCCTCATGAAAAATAAAAACTATATAGACTATATGTCAGAAAAGAAAGCATATTCTAGTTAAGATAAACTTCTTTATGGTAGAAGATGGTGGACCATTGAGTGGACAGATTTTAATTTGTAGCCTAAGTCAAACTAATAAGAGAGGAGCTACAGGGTTTTCTACAAAAATAGCCGTGGTAGATAGGAAATACACCAATTGCATCTGATTGTAGTCTCCAATAGCAATAGCTGACTTCTCATGGTGAACACATATCTGATGTGGGATACCAGAATCAATAAGAGGGTCTGACAGAAGAGGTTTTAGAGCTTGTATAATGGTCCAGCCATTCTTTATAACAGAATAAAATAATTTAAAGGGTATTCCCATTTGGGCATTCACATTTAATTTTATTCATTTACCACATGTAAACATTTCTTCAAGTGGATGTTATTAAAACAAAATGTTCCTGTGTGAAGATAATTTCTCATTAATGTAGCCATGTAGTCCCTTAGAGATAGCTTTCTCGGAGACGACCACCTCACATTTTGGCAGTGGTTATCAGACATGCACTATTAAACCCTACCTGGCTTCAGCGTTCATAACTATGGGGCGGCTGTGAGACATACAATAACTTCCAGACATTTCATATACAAAAACCTTTAGTTTCTTTGTGCAATCATCCAGCAGAGGTGGTCGTATCCAAGGACACAGTCTTGTTTCTTGTTACAAGAAATTATCTTCACACAGGTAAAAAAAAATTTATAACATCTAATTGAAGAAATGTATATATATGGCAGATTAATGAAACTGAATGTGAATGCCCAGAGGAGAATACCCCTTTAATAAATATAAATTCTGTTAAAGCAGCCATCAGCTGCCATCTTATATACAAAGTCCAAGGTGAAAGTGACTGCTGAGAAGCCCGAAGCTTGCTTTTTATCCGGTGTTTGCTGGATAACGGACTGGAGGAGAACAGAGGATGGATTAGTAAAGATAGTTCACATTTCATGCAGTTAGTGACTGTGATAATCTTGCCTAAAGACATGGGTTTTAAGAGCACCTTAGAAACTTTGGAGGTTTGGTATTAGTCTGAAAGAATGGGCTAGAGCATTCCAAAGTCCTGTGATGTTTGTCATAGGTTTGAATAAAGGTAGAGATAAATCTAACATCACTGGCGGACCGAAGAGCATGGGTTAGGCAATAGACTTAACTATGTCCGTCTAGTGTTTGGGCTGAAAGACAAGCCAGGCTGCTGCATTAAGAATAGATTGAACCAGAAAAGAGTTTAGTGAGTGGAAAACCGATTAGTAAGAAGTCTAGTCGAGAGCAAATCAGAGCAACAATTAGCATTTTAGAGGTTTCTAAATTGGCGGATTCTGGAGAAGTTTCTGAGATGCATGCGGCAAGAGCGAGCAAGAGATTGAATATTTGGTGCAAAGGAGAGGTCATAGTCCAGCACAACCCCAAGGCCTGCTGCCTTGGTGCTATAGTGATCCCACAGATAAACTGTAAGCTCTTGTGAGCAGGACCCTCACTAATAATAATAATCTTTATTTGCATAGCGCCATCAAACTGCAGAGAAGTCTGGAACTTGGTATATATCTGCTGTTTGCCGGATAACAGAAGGGAGATAGGACATAGGATGGATTAGTAAAGGGAGAGTTGACATTTCATGCAGTTAGCGAGTGTGATAGGCTTGCCTAAAGAGATGGGTTTTAAGAGCACGTTTGAAACTTTGGAGGGTGGGTATTATTCTAAGAGTCCGGGGAAGAGCATTCCAGAGAATTGGTGCAACTCGGGAGGGTATTGGAGACTTGCATGAGAGGTTCGAATTTAAGTAGAGATTTATCTAATGTCACTGGTAGGGCAATAGACTGAGATGAGAGAAGGGAGATTATTCTAATTATTCTAATATTACATTGCATTACACCAATATTGCTCCATATGACTGTTTGTACTCTGTAATGCAATATTATATTGTTATATGTCCCCTATGATTTGTAAAGCGCTACAGAATATGATTGTGCTATATAAAGAAAGATTAATATAAAGAAGAAGAGTAGTTGTTCACGTAGTAACAGTCAGGAATTGCATTTCAGAAGGTCAAAGAATGACCTGGGAAAAATATTTTAAAAGGAATAACTAGTTTTAAGTAGTACTGTACCAGAAGTTCAGCTTTTGGCTTTTGGAGTAGGAGGTATATGTTGACTCTTCCCAGCATTCAGTTCTTCATGTCCAGGTCACAATTCCGATCCCATTCCACCTTCGTGTTGGGGGTTCACAGAGTGTCCTAAAATGAAACTCCTAATGGAGAATGCAGGTCACACCAGTATAGGAATAAATTTAATTTTATTTAGCTGCTACCAAAGAAGCTACAAAACAATGCAAATTTTTGAAAACATTTTCAAGTATAGAAAAAAAAAAATGACCCCCTATGAGCCCTCTCCATAAACCCTTAACTCCACTTACAGGTACAATATTTTCTGCCTGTCATATATGTAATATGAGTTTATAGCTCTTGCAAAAATAATAAGTGCCACTTGCCAATAAAAACCCACAAATTAGCGAGCTGATTTCATCGCTGTCAATAAAACGGCATATTTATTTAATTATATGAAATTACATATTTATGTTTTACTATTAATATGCATCAGCCATTCCCATGGGACAAAGGCTCTTTAAGTGTAATTGCAGTGAGAAGCACATTGAGTAACTGATCCCCATCTATAAACAGCTTCTTGTTACTTCCAGTGCAGACAGCTCCTACAGCCAGGTACAAGATTGTCTCCAAACCACACAGAATGTGATCCACATCCAACCATACATCAGCAGATTCAATGTGAGGCTATTCATCCCGGGACTGAATCCTGTGGATGAACTTCTCAACGTGGACTAGCCTGACTAACATGGATAACAGTCCCCTGGCAAGCTCTCTTCTATAAAGTCTCTTAGTCTTCTATTCAGACAGTTTTATGTGATATGTGAGAGTTCAAAAGTTAAAGTGGACAACCACAAAAGGCAGCCAATAAAGTGGTTGTCTCCTTTTCCTTAACTATAAACTGATTACTAAGACGCATTACACTGAAAGAAAGTCTTAGTGAGACCACCTCTGTTACAGGCTCCAGTAGAAAGGTAGCATCAGATAAGGGACAAGTGGCTAATCTCGGTTGTCTATCTTGGATCATTATATTTTTACCTAAAACCATGGGGTATACAAAGAGTTCATCTTCCATGCACCACAGTCGAGGTAGTAAAGAGGTAAGTTGTGGTTGTAAAAGACTACACTGGGTGAAGAAATAGTGATGGGAATGGTGGCTCTTTTTAGTGAGATTGATCATTTGGCTAAGCTCACTAAAAAGAGTCAGTTCTTCTGGGTCATGAAAGGCTTCCTATGTTGGTAAACATTTTCAAGTCTTTGACCACCCAACTCTACTCCACTTTTACCCCACTGTTATTGGGTTAAACGGGCTATGGGTTAAATTAGCCATGGACTCTGAACAAGGAACTAATTCCCATTGTTCATTCAGGATGGGACAAATGAAACCACACTTCTTTTGCTACCTTGCAAAACTTATTTGCATTATTCCCAATATTCCCTAGTGGAGCATCAGTGGTTCTAAATCTCCACACGCCTATAAGGCGGCCTTTATTGGCAAAGCTTCCATAAGGAAAACTTTTACTCCCTGACCCTAATCAAAATCAGCTCTTTACGTTCTACTGCAAAGACACAACCACATCAAAACAGTGCTAGCGCCTGGATAGCTCAATTCATGGAGCTTCAGACTTTTAATTTGAGGGTCCAGGGCTCAAGTCCCTGTTCAGACAACAAATGTGCACAGTAAATCCTATTACCAAGTTCAGACGACAGAATTCTTGAAATAACCTGCTGCTTATTTTCCTGAAGAAGAGTGAAGATATCCAGCCTGATTTCTTCACTCTTCTCCTGCTATCCATGGCTAATACATACAAATCTACACTACAAGCAACTTAATTTCCTGTTAATTTCTGATGAAAAGTAAGGAAACATTAGACTTTGAAATCGTCCTGTCTACAGTTGGGAATTCCATCTGGAATAGATATACCGGTTTGGCTTTAATCCCACATCATGTCATTACGTTTCCTCAACCCCTTAATGCAAAAAGACGTTCCGAGTTGCGTGGTCAGGTACAGGGTCAGGGCAGGCAGCAGAGATGCAAGGTCAAGTCCAATCCGGGGTCAGCAACGGGAGCAGAAGCAGAAGTGAAACGGGAACACAGGAACAGACTGGAACACACAGGAGCACGGGAACAGGAACGCAGGAACACACAGGAGTACGGGAACAGGAACGCAGGAACACACATGAGTACGGGAACAGGAATGCAGGAACACACAGGAGCACGGAAACAGGAACGCAGGAACACACAGGAGTACGGGAACAGGAATGCAGGAACACACAGGAGTACGGGAACACTGAAACACCGAAACACGGGAACTCAGGAGCAGGACCACACAGGAACGCAGGAACACGGGAAGCTTCCCCGGAAGAAGCTGTAAGGCGAAACCCTGGGTCAGGCAATGACTGGTCCAGTAAGTGGAGTAACAGATATGCACATTTTTATCTTTTTATGTGAGTAGATTGGACTAAAGATTTTAAGATTATTTGAAACCGTCTACGCTATGTTCGTTTATATCTTCTCTACATAGTGGATGGAGCTATGAAAGAATCCTGAGGAGAAAGGAATGAAGCAGTTTCGACTCTTAATGGCATCTTATTCTTATTGAAAGTTTCTAGTCGTTCTTATAGTTGCTGAGAAATTGCATATAAGAGGAAGAAAAAAATTGAAGAGTAAAATTTTATATTTGAATTTGATATTTGAGCTCCGGTCACATAACCTTTTGATCACATGCTTCAGGTCATCCATTTACAAACATGCTGCAGGCTAGACAGAAGTCTCTGCATACTGCTCAATGGTATGTAGCAGAGCTGTTTGTGTTTGAAAGTTTGAATGCAGCAGAATTGTGTATATGTGAAAGCTGTAATACATGCACAAATAAAGGCAAAGCACAGGTTTTCCATCAATTCTAAGATCAGATCTAGATCAGATCTTTCACACACAGCACAGTATATACACAGTGCAACCCCTTTTAGCAGATCTCTTTGCACAGGAAAAGGGTGGTCTGCAGATTCCGGGCAGCTTCCATCGATTATTATAAGCAATAAAAAATAACAATAAAAAATTCAGTGATTGAATTAGAAAAACAGTCTTTTTGGGAGGGCTCCTCTTAGAGAGGTGGTCTTCTAGAGAGATTTCTCTGTATATAGAAAGGATATATAATGTGATGTTTCCATATATTTATCTTTTTATTCCGATGTAGGTGTTTTATAGTGTATCTTTTTCTTTGTGGTGCAGTAGATTGCTGTATGATCATTTCTGACCATGATGTAGAGATGCAATGCTCTGTGCTGTCATCTCTGTGTCTTCCCTGCCTTGCCCTTCACTATGTATCTGTACAAGCAGTAGCTGATTCTGTGTCCTGATTGGCTGTGCTGCCTGTATACATTTACATAAATGCCCTCAGTGCTCTGGTCTCACTTCCCTTAGCTGATGTCACAACCAGGAAGTCCCGCCCACTTCAAGAGAAGCTGAGAGGATTTTACAGATAGGACTAATAGATATCAGGATAGGAAGAAGCAAGCAGCATGATATAGGTATCGTTAAAATTGTTATCAAAGGTTCTCTCCAGCTGTCTTAAAACTTTTTTGTCAAGTAACTTTACAGCTATGCTTTAAGACTTCAAATGAATATGGTTTGTGGTTCTGTCTACAGATTTCTATCAATTTCTGATTTGAAACATAAGATTCTTATCTTTAATATAATAGCGAATGGTATGGCTTTATGTCCTTAAGAGCACAAGCTCTCCCTTCAGCTTCTCCAGGAGGCTCATTGCAGGCAAAAGGTGACTCTTCTCAGCTTATCTCAAAATGTCTTTCGAAGTGATTTTTTTTTATATGTAAACAGGTGTTAAAAAAGAGCCAATTCCAGAAGGACTTTTCGTAATCCATGAAAACACAGAAAAATCACAGTAGAGTCATCTGCAAATAATATTTTGTGAAACCTTTATCTTTTAATTTATTTGAATTGACCAACATCCTATCTGGACCAGTTTTCATTTTTATGGAGTTTTGTTTGTGCACCCATCCTTGTCTTTAATATATGCTTTTGTTAAGAAATGTGATCAATTTATCAATTTTAGGCACACGTCGGCACCGGGGAGTAGAGGAGCGCTCAACCCCACCCATAACCATGTATGGTACGTGGTGCTGTATTCCGGGGGAGAATAGAACATTTCCTATCTTTTCTCCGGCTACAGAATTGTTCGGTGCCGCTCCCGTGCGGCACAGACGCCCATTGCCATCTATGGGGGACGTATACAAGCTCCCCATACGGCACTGTGACTGTAGCCTTATACTGTACATTGCTATTTTTAAATATTGTGTCTACTGAGCAAGTCCTAAAAGCAACATCTATTGTGAACTGCTAAAAGACCCATCTGCAAACGTTGGTTCTGTCTCAAAGAGGATTCTCCATATTTCACACAGTAAGTTCAGAAGTAATGATGTTACCAGTCACTGGATACACAAAAGAACACCAGAAAACACAGAATACATGGCCATAAAATCACTGCTGAAGGCAAGTTTTTAGTTACATAGTGCATAGTAAATCACAATGAAATACATATTGAACTTTGTACTATAGGAAGGGCACCGAATTCAAGGCCAAGTGGCAAATGCCCAAGAATAGCCCACGCTTTCTTCCTGAGTTTCAAGGGGCAAAGGAAGCTATTATACTGTCTAGACAACAAATGACTTATTGTGTTTTAAACAGAATCCGACTTTATACTGTATTTAACTATTAAAGGACTGAAGGGAGGAATAGAGGGAACATTTCCGTTCATTTTCCTGAATGCTATAGATAAATTGTATCTTAAAAGGACTCTAAAGGACAAGTTTTCCTATTGGCAAAAATCAATTATGTGTTAACAGATACCTTACTTAGAACTGATAAAGGTTGCTCATCTATACTTAGAGTCATCTAAACATAGAATCCAAGCACAGCAATATGGAATTTAAGGATAGAATTTCATAGCCTCCCCCTGGATATATAAAAACTAATTTCAGACAGTATCTTACCCCATATGCAAAGCACCTTCTACCTACCTTTTTCATCAGGAGCTTTCCCTGAAGATATGCTCTCACCCCTAATAGTTACCATTTAAGCAAGCAAAGCCCCCTAGCTCCCCCTCAAACTTCTTAATTGTGACGTCAAAATATATGCAAGAATGTTATCCCATAGACTGCAGAAAATCATTCCTACCTTGATTAAGCATGATCAAGTGGGTGGGTTTTACCCTTGGCAGACAAGTGCTGGACAATACCTGCTAAATAATTACACTCATGCAACACTGCGAATGTTGTAATTTGCCATCAACCATTGTGATGGTTGACGTCAAAAAGTCGTTTGACCGGGTTAAACTACAACCTGGACAATGTTAGGACCCTAAAGCAACTACAAATGTGGTTAAGGTTCTCAATTTGACTGTACATAGGGAAAAACAAAAAACGTTTTTACTTACCCAAATGTTAGTCCGATGAGGAACATTAGACTCACACCTGCAGATCCCACATCGGTGCCTCCTCTTGCGAAGCAGCAAGTGATGCAGTGAAACTAGTATGTACTACATCGGCTTCACTTGCAACAATGCAAATGGCCTGAATGGAGGTAAGGAGGTATTGATGTTTTTTTTATACGCCTACTTAAAAAAAAAATTTACAGGGCAATTTGGGACACTAAATCACTGGTCCATAAGAACCTATGGGTAGTTTGCTGTCCTAAATCACCCTGGAGACAGACAGAAAACATTACGAAACAGGGAAGCATTTTGGATCTTTCATTTGGATACCAGAACACCAAAAGGTTTGAATTATAGACATGGATTCCTATTTCATTATTGACTCTTCCCAAAATGATTACCCAATGTCATTCTCCCTGTCATCTTACACAAAACACCTATACTACTCACCTCATTCTGCAGTCACGCAATAATTACACCCGTGGATCTGTTCTACTATACATTGCATATACCATGAGGGAGGGTATAATCACATTCAACTTCAATAGTTTCCTCATACTATTTAGTTTTTCATTGTTTCTTTACATTTCTGGGCTCATTACAGATTTTCAGCTATGTATATCCAATGGACATGTACTTTTCATTTTGGAGTTTTATGTAGTAACTTTATTATACGGTAATCTCTATGTTGTTTCCTGGAGACACTAAGCTTAGTCAATGTTGCAACGCAGGCGCAGCAGAGACAATACTGATTGACCAGCTGTGACCAGCATTTCTCCGCAAGAATGCGTACCGCACAAGCCAGAGGAGGGTCTCCTGCAGATTGCAATATATTCACATTCTTTGTATTCGCATTGTGTCTCATCATATAACATATTGTGGGTTTTTGTTTCTTCTTCTTTCTTTTTTCTGATTTTATATGTTGATTTACATTTTATTACAATGTTTCCTAGGGCTTAGTTGCCGATTCCGGGTGTACGTGTTTTACATCACCCGGCTACCGGCATATTAGACACACACCCTATTTCACTCAGTATGCCATGACTAAGGGTGTAGTACACACCTGAAACGCGTAGGCTTCGCTTTTTCCACATGAAGTGTTTCTGGTGATGCGATAATGGATGTTTGCTACTGATTTTACCGCTTGATTTTTTGGGATTAATAAATATTGCAAGTTTTAAAGAAGCTTTCTGTGCCGGAGTGATCCTATTTTTCTTCCAATCTAAATCACCCTCACAGGTTCCCTTTAAGTTGCTTAACAACAAACTGAAAGTGCTATATAAGGTTAATGTATGCTGCCGGGTTCTCTACAAAGTTATGTAGGATATTGCACTAGAATGCACAGTATACAGAGTTGTATTTACTTTGAAGAATGGGAGTTGATGGCAGAGCTATGGGATATATCAAGCTGACTTTTTAAACATGCACACTACACAGAGTGGGAACACTTCTTTGGAATTTTACATGTTTTTGAAATTGCTTTTACATTGGTAGAAATCTGAAAACAGAACAGCATAGCTCCTATTCTTTTCATGCTTTCTTTTACTACCTGCTTGGTCTTTCACAACTTACTGATGGGTGAAGCTACTATGCCAATAGTCTTGGCTAGAAAAGTTACTCTCATTTGGATGGTGCATTGTTAAGATATCTGTACACTAAATTTAGCATGTGCAGCACGAAATGTCACAAAAATTGCAACATTCTCACTACAATTATGGGGTATCACGGAAATGGACTTATTGTTTGATGTATATTTTTGCCATATTTACCAACCCACATGCCACATACAATCAATGTGTTGCAGATGGCAAATCAGTCACTAATTCAGCCTCCAATGTAATACCAGTGAAATATTCCAGTGAATATTCACATTTATAGTACAAACTCATTTGAAATAAAACATCATTTTGTTTTGTTAAGTCAGCACTTTTACAAGGTCAGATCACAAATGTGGCTTCTGCAAAGAATGTAGATTTGCTTTTAGTTTTTGGATCAGCTTCATGATATTGACAGATGACCAGATGTGTTCATTATGGTTAAAGCAGATTTAATGTATGATGAAAAATGACACAATTTTCCAGTATAGTTTTTATATAAATTTATCTTGGTTTTCAGGAACTCTGCTTGTTGTCATTCAGTGTCCTCTACTGTTACCTCCCAGATTTGTTAGTAGTTATATGAGCGGTGTCGTGCCTGATTATTAAAGGAAACCTATCATGTTACACATGCAGTGCAGTATACAGATGATGTTGGTACCAAAGGTTGCAATGGCTGAGACGTTTCTACGTAGTGTCTTATCTGCAGGTGGCATCTTATAGAGAAGGTGCAGCTGAGATATACATAGTGTCGTGTCTGCTGTCAGCATGTTATAGGGCAGGTGGTGAACAGATTGGTCAGAGTAATTTCTTACGAGGCAGCATGTTATAGAGAAAAACAGAATGAGTATAATATTCATGGGCCCTATCTGCAGGCAGCATGTTATAGAACCATAGAAGCTAAGATATACAGTACATAGTGTTCTATCGGCAGGCAGCAAGTTATAGAGTAGGAAGAGATAAGCTTTTGAATGTAGCGTCCTACCCACAGACAGCATGCCATAAAACAGGTGGAGCTGAGCAGATAGCTCATAGTATCCTCTCTATAAGCAGAATGTTACAGAGCAGCAATAGCGGAAGAGATTGGACATATTGGGGCACATTTACTTACCCGGTCCTGTCGTGATCCAGCGTCGCGTTCTCCATTGAGGATTCGGGTCTTCCGGCGATTCACTAAGGTCGTGCGTCCGATGTCCACCAGGTGTCGCTGCTGCGCCGAGGTCCGCCGGAGTTCACCAACCTATTCCTGGTGCGTGTAAGCGCGTGTCAAGCGACACATTTTTTTTTAAAATACAGCGTTTGTTCCGAATCTGTTGGGTTTTTTTCCATGGCCACGCCCCCCGATTTCCATTGCATGCATGCCGGTGCCGATGCGCCACAATCCGATCACGTGTGCCAAAAACACAGGGCAATTTGGCGCAAAATGGTCATTTGCGGGAAACCCGATGAAAAAGAGCGATTCGGACCCTTAGTAAATGTGCCTTAGTGTTCCATCTGCAGGCAGCATGTTATAGAGCAGGATGAGCTGATCAGATTTTACAAGTTGAAGGCAACTTTTTTTAGAGCAGGTTGAGCTGGGAAGATAAATATACACTGGAGATCAAAATGAGGAAGCAACACACAATTTCTTACATTTCAAGGTCAATGGGTGGAATTCATTTAGAGGCAGTCTTGAAATCAACCTAATCAAGCCGCCTACCCCCATCTTCTTAGAGGCTCTGGCAAAGTCTGAAATGGCGGAGTCTTTATCTATAGCCCCCAACAGGTTTTTGGTGAAGACTATAGTAAATACTGCAGCCAAGCGTCCACGTTTCTGATGCTCCCCGACACTGAAGCTGGAATTGCCCTCCGATTCAGCACTGAACACGGTAAGGATCTGATTTCAGTGTCTTGACATTTAAGAGCATTTGGACTGAAGCCAAACCTCTCATTAGCAGAAAGAATAAAAACTCATCTTTAATGGCTGTGAGGACCGAAGAGAAGTAGTCCTCAGCTTATTATAGTGATAAAAGCAAGTTTCATTTTTGTGGGTCTGATGAGAACAATTTTTTTCATTGACAAACTGGGGAAAGACTTTACCCGAAGTATGTAAAGAAGTCAGTGAAAGGTGGTGGAGAAAGTTTCATGTTTGGGGAATCAGCAGCAGGAATAGGACCTCTCATACAGCTATAGAGTGAATGCAAGTGTGTATCAGAACCTTCTTTATCAACACGTGGTTCCTTCTAGTGTTCATCACTCAATCAGCCAGGAATACTCATGGAGGGCAATACCCCCTGTCAACAGCAACACTGGGAAAAGCAGTTCCTTGAAACATTGAAACTATGTAATGTAATGAAATGGCTCTGATCTAAACCTTATAGAAAACCTCTAGAAAATCCTTGTAAATGTAACTGTAATCCTTCTCTGTTCTAAAGTCATTGCTGTTCTCTAATTATGATCATCTTGTTTTTGCAAAATAAAGGTTTTATGTTGATAGAATTTGGTTATTTTGTAAAACACTGTTATGGAGACATGGTGCAGCTCTAACAAATAATCCATCAAATGTTGATCAATGGAGATGACATTATTTCTGAAAAAATCAAGTGATCATACCTCGTTATCCAATTTTGATCTCCAGTGTAATATGTTATACCAAGTGTATCAATTGGACCATAACTTGCAGGTACAAGGAAAAACTCTTTTCTTTATACTTAGAGTTATATCTACTTGCAGACTACAGATGAGAATTGTATGTACAGTGGTTTAACTCATAGGATATTAGTCAGAGGATGTCTCACGCACCCAGACATATAACCCATTGAAAATAAACAATAACATGCAGCGCACACGGAAGTAATGATGAGGTGTTCCTATGCAGAAGTCAAGTAAGGATAAGCAATAAAAAGTCTTATGTTTTTGGAAAGGGAAAACATCTTTTGCTCAAAACTCGTGGTCAGATCTTCCATAGAAAATAATCCGAAACATTCAATTAAGATGGAGTGCTCCCGCTGACATGCCTTCCCAATTGTACAACTTTTGCTGATGTTATGTGTTCCACAGTTTTCAAATGTGTTTTACTTTAAAAATGATGGATTTGTCTTTCTGTTCTGGTGTCAGCACATTGTAGTATTTATTTTCTCAGATGAATTGTGTTAACACTTTTGTTAATTCTTGCATGGCCCTTAAAATCTAATGGTACTAAAACCTAAGTGAGTAGGAGGCATGGTTAGGAACCCAAAGGAAAGAAGGGAAAGGGGTTGGCAGGGTGCTACTCTCTTTCATTTAATTGGTGCAGAATAGTATGGTACGATAGTTTATTATACAAAATAAGTAAACGTGTTTTGGCTGAAAAAACCCTTCTTTAAGTACGATTGGAATAGGTTATATAGTGCAGGCATTCTGCATGTGGCATTCTGAAGTACAGAGAACCGCCGGAGTGACCTCAGAGAGCAGACAGCTCTTCAGGATGAAGCACCCCTTAAGTAGCAGTTGCAGAGCTGTAGCCTCGGATTAAAATATAACTTTTCAGATTAATGTTATAACTATCAACACACACAAAGGTGTGATCAAGCAGCCCTCATGCACTCCTATCCAGCATTGTCAGCAGTTCTGTGTGGTCAAAGCTGCTGACAGACTTCCTTTAATACCTTTTGTACAAACACCATGAAAATCATTGGGGCACACTTACTCACCCGTCCGGAGGAGTTCACGAAGTACAACGTGTGCAACGTTAATGCACTGTGCCGCGATTCATGAAGATTGTGCGCCCAATATCCTGCATGTGTTACCTCCCCGCACAAATCCGACGAAGTTTACATTCTTTTTCCTGGTGAATGTAAGTGCATTGTCTTGCGACACAGTTTGAATCTTAAATCCTGCGCTCAGTCCGAATCAGTCAGATCGTCCGATGGCACGAAACCCCCCCCCCCCATTTCTGTTGCATGAAAGCCAGCGCAGCTGCACCACAATCCAATCGCATGCGACACAATCTCCAGTTAAATACTTGTCACAGCCGTGCAAATCCCGGAAACGTCGAAAATCTGACGAAAGAGTGATCCGCGGACCCTTAGTAAATAAGTGCCATTGTATCTAACAGCATATAAAATTCTGCCAAAATAAATAAATAAATTATGTAAAAACGCCATGATTTATACAGACATTTTAAAACCAAGAAGCACATCTCCATAATTAATTCCCAAAGAAAACACAACGTTTCCATTGGGAATATTAATGCCGTATGTGAAAAATAAACACATGCGTCATATTAAGGTCCAGACCACTGAAATAACAATTATTGTACGTTCTTCTGCAGGGAAAGTGAGAAAAAATTAGTTGGTTAACACCACACAGAATTGACAGTATGATATATTTATTATGCAAGGATTGCTATTGTGTTAGATATTGACTCCATTATGGCTAAAAAGAAAGAATCACCAATTGTAACAACCTGTGACTTGAGCTGAGATTTCTCACTAAGGACATTTCCACAGCACATCCTGATAGGAATTAAAGGGGTCCTGTCACCATATGTAAAATGCTAAATGTCCTACCTCATTTGATTGTCATTGTGTTCCTATATTTTTTCAACAACTAAGAAGATAATGGCCACATACTAGCCAGTGGGGTGGCAACCTCACATTTTCATACACTATACTTCCACCCCCTTGGCTAATTTGTGGTCAACCACATATTAACCCCTTCCCGGGAATGGCCTTTTTCTATCAAGCTTTTCTGGGGGGGGGGGTTTGCCCCCTCCCATTTCTTTAAAGGGAACCTGTCAAGAGGGGTCTCATCTTACCTAAAGACAGGTTGCAGAAGCCTATTACACCTGCAGTCCAGAAATGCATCTCTGCCTTTTCTAAGCATTTGCATTAGGCCCCTTTCACACTTGCGTTTTTCACGCACGTTTTCTGTGCGTGCTTTTGACGCGCAGAACTTGCATTGCACTGTGACCCATTGTAATCAATGGGTCTTTTCAGACTTGCATTTTTTTTAACGCGCGTTTAAATCTCAGCATGCTCTACTTTTGCAAGTCACGCGCGTGAAAACGCAAAAAAACAAGTCTATGGAGACGCATTAAAAACGCATTGCACTCTGAGACACTTGCAAGTGCTATGCGTTTTTCACGCATCAATCGCCATAGAAAAGATAGAGCTCAGTCCTGAGCTGATGGAGCGCAGAAAATGCGCGTGAAAAACGCATTGAAATTGCATTGAAAACGCGTGTGAAAAACTGAGACACTGAACAAACTCTGACTGAAAACTGATTGCACTCTGATGCAAAATGTGCGTTTTTCACTGACCAAACACTGATCGCACCCTGATCAAACTCTGACGAGATCTGCAACGCAAGTGTGGAAGGGGCCTTACAGTATAACTGTGTGTTATAACTTACCTTGCACCCTGACAAAATCCTGGGGTAGTCACAGGGGTTGGGCTTTGGTTTAGATCCATTTAAAAAAACATGTGACTTGTCTGTGTTACTCCCTCCTCAGATGTTAGTGCTACCTTTGTGCTCCTGTACAGCTCCTCCTCCTGCTCCTCAAAGCCTTTTGAGATGACATCAGTGGTGGTGGGAGAAGCTGGACAGGAGCACAAAGGTAGCTGCTAAGATCTGAGGACTGAGTAACATAGACAAGTCACATGTTGTTTTTTTAAATGCATCCAAACCAAAGCTGAACCCCTGTGACTACCCCAGGATTTTGTCAGGGTGCAACAGTAAGTTATAACACACAATTATACAGTAATGCAAATACTTAGAAAAGGCAGAGACATTTTTGCACTGCAGGTGTCATGGGCTTCTGTAACCTGTCTTTAGTGAAAATGAGGTCCCTGGTGACAGGTTCCCTTAAACATCCATCATTTTTTTTATTTTTTTCCACGTGCAGAGCTTAATAAGGGCTGCATAACCAATTGTACTACCTAGTAGCAGTATTTAATTTTCCATGCTGTGTACTGGGAAGTGGAACAAAATTCCAAATTCGTTCAAAAAAATATTTCTTCATTTTGCAATATTACATGAAGCTAATAACTTTTCTATAGTTTAGTGCACAGTGTATGGTGTAATTTTTTGCACGACATAATGATGTTTTAATTGCTATTATTAATTGAAATTTTCAACCTTTTAATCACTTTTTATTAAATGTTTTATGTGTTGCAAAATTTAGAGTTCCAGACATTTGGGCACAATTCTTTGTTACGGGGTTCACCAACAGGAATAATCGTTTTTATATACCAATACATTAGCCATTTGAGGACACAATGATACCTAACATGTTTATGTTTTTTATTTTTAGATCAGTTCGTGGGAAAGGTGGATGATTTGAGCTTTCAGTTTTTTAAATTTTTTTTACTTTTATACATTGTTTTTAATTTATTTCTAGACTCCCAAGGGTACTTTAACCCTAAGGGGTCTGATCACTTATACAATGTACTGCAACACTACAGTATTGCGGTACATGGTAAATTCATTTGTATTTGTAATTTGGATTTGGATTTGTAAAAGAGCCTACTGACAACAGGCTCCGTTATAGATCTTGCTATGACAGCCACAAATGCCTGTGTTAGGGTTCTGGCTATTAAAGCAACTCTCCTTTGATCCAAGATGGCAGCGAATGATGTGCCACCATTGCGTTTGATGGTTGCAATTAGGGGTTAACCCTAATTAATGAATTCCTATAAAGTAGGGCATTTCCAGGACTTTCAGGCCCCTACTTGTGTGATCCCTGATGTCCCAACATCCATAATATCAGTGACCACACTCTCATCCCCTTATTGAGCCAAGCAAATGAAACCATAAAATGTTTTTATTTAGTTTCTGTTGCATATATATGGCCACCATATTCTATAGAACTATGTAGATATTGTAACCATTAACGTCTCTGGCTCCCAATTGAATATTCTGAATGTCGCACGTGGGATTTTATAAGATGTCAATTCACTCAACGGTTACTTCAATATATAACATGGTTCTGTTAGGAGGATTGAATAGGAGCCAGTTATTCAGTTACAAATGTTATGGGTTATTAGAGGGTTCTTTTCCTGAATTTATGACTAATTTGGTGTTTTTATTTTGAGCGGCTCACATTACAACCTTACTAATACAGTGCATGTGCTATTCATATTCGGAAATATTTGGGTAACACGTCGGGAAAACGCGAATCGGGCCCTTAGTAAATGACCCCCAATGTCAGCATGGGGAATGAGACCGCTCATGGGGAACCAACCTACTAAAGAAAATAACCTAATATATGACTTCTGGATAGGGGCAGGGAGGCCACCATTCTATAGCTCCCCTTAGGCAGCAGAGGTTTAAGGTTGAGCTCTAACTGGGGCCCATCATTGTGTTTGAGCCTATGTCCCCTGGACGATCTCTGTCACTCTGGTGGGCCAGTCTGACCCTATACATGGAAGGTAATTCAGGGCAAGTTATATTTGCATTTACATTTGAGCTTCAACCATGTAAAGAGCTGAAAGATAGACTTGTGCATAGTCACTTCATTCCACATGCACTTGGCTAGAGAAGATTAAAACCACGGGGACATTCAGATGTAGTGGGTGTATGGCATGCCCCTACATCAAGACAGGGAATTCCTTTGTCTCCAACGTGACTCCCCAGACGTTCCCAATAAGATCCTTTATCAACTGCCAATCGCAGGGAGTGATCTATAGAGCTGAATGAGGACTGGAGTGGGCAAAACCATCCTTGAATTCCGTTGTAGAATTGGTGCCCATCTATCAGATATTAGAAATAGCCATGATACCCCCATCTCCAGGCACATTCATGAAGCCCATGGAGGCAATGCGGATGCCTTATGTTTTCATGGAATAACAAAAATTGACAGACCAGTGAGAGGTGGCAACTGGGACAGAAAAATCCTCCAATGTGAGGCCAAATAGATTTATAATCTGGATACAGTTGCACCTAAACGTCTGAATGAAACCCTAAACTTTTCCTGCTTTCTTTAACTGTATTAGCTTGGAAAGGTTCTGATGGTGTTTAAATCTCTCCAGTATGCGCAGTACATTTGTATATAGTTTAGGAATTCTGACTTAAGCCTCTTGTAAATTATGTGTTGTAAGTTTGGTGAAAATATATTCAACTTGTGTGACTGTTTGTAATCAATCCTCTTAACCCCAGTGCTGATTATATAACTTCCCAGCTATAAAACTATGTTTCCTCCAGGGCAACTATATGCCTTTTTTAATTTTCCATGAACGACTAGTCCGTTCGAAACGCGTAGGAACTATGGATTAACACTGTGGATAAATGGAAATGACGCAATTAAAGTCTGAAAGTTCATCGGTGTTGGCTGGACCATCGAATTTTTTCTAATCTGTATTGTGCCGATGCAAACAAGGCGGGCGCCGTGCCGACTCCAATGTGATCTTAGAGGTGAGCTGGGATACCTTCTCTTTTCCTGCAACTATATGCCTACCTGTGCCCCTATTTTTTGATGTTGGCCGATAGCTGGATAGCCATGCGAGATGATGCACTCGTGATCCCCGAAGTGTAGTCATTCTAGAAACATTTCGGGCTAATCCGGGTTAAACAGAATGCACGGCTTAGGAACTTGTAGTGGGCATGAATAATCCCCACTTACCTGCTCTTCTGTAGCTCCGCCCGACTAGCTGACGCGACAAGCGTTTTATAACTAGAGGAGGGTCCAATGATGTCAGAGGATGAACGTAACCATCGTCATCAGGGGGGCGGGACAATACTGCGGTGATCCATAATGGATGTTGGCGCATTACTAATGATCTGTATCAAGGGGCCGTTCAAAATGAAGTCATAGGATGGGCTCGACCATCGACGTCAGTAGCAGGGTGGGGCTATGTTGCGGAGATGCTGAATTTATTTTGGGGCATGCGGGCATGGGGCAAGCCGCACACGGCAATTGATTCGACCCTGCACGCTAAACAAGCCGGGCTCTCTCTGAGTGTTTGGCAACTGTCACACTCTTCACCCCTTCTGGGCACGCTGTGCCAGGAATGGCTATCCCCTGATGAATGCTCCCATATGAGTAAGAAACACGTCGGGAATCTCTGGGACTTTCTATACTTTAAAGATGTTTTTGATGAGGGCATAAGGCTAGGACGGCACTGGGGTGTAGGGAAAGTATTTAGTGTGGGACTGTCCTTTCTAGGACAGGAGCAATTAATTTTGGGGTGGGAGGGCCAGATAGAATAGGGACTTAGAAAACTTACCTCATCTGGAGCTCCCTATCTTGGACCTGCACAGCGCCCCACAGTGACCGGGTTAGATCTTTCCAATTACCCTGACTGTAAATATCACTGCCTGACAATATTGTTTTTATTGCCCCATCAACTGTCATTTTTTTTCAATGGGTGATTGATTTGAATACATTTAACCCCTCTATTAGGGATATTTTATATGAACTAGTAAAAGTTATGTTTTATTATGTTATCCATCATTTTCTGTACTAGATGGTGCGGATTGGTCTATCCAAGGTGTATTGGGGTAATACTTTGATATTTGACACTTATAAACTCAACCTCCGTTAAACCTTTGCTGTAGTTCGGAAACCAATCTGAACTTGGGCATAGATCAATACTGTGCATTTCTAATGTAAAGAGCTGCAGAATACATGCTGCAGAATACTGCAGAAATATAAGTAACCATAATTAATAAGTAATCAAATATGCAAATTTGGGATTTTTCAACAAAAAATGAATTATTATTTCTATTAATTTTAGGCTGTGGGTAGAATGATAGTTCACTATAACAGCATAAAAAGTCTTACTCTCCCTCTAGTAATGCAAAACCAACAGAAAGCGATCCAAAACTAACATCTTGTACAGTACACCGAGTGAGTGGAAATAAGAGATGTTCAGGTAGAGGGGGATGTTTCAATTTCCCTCATGGTCTGGAAATTTGGCAGCAGAAATATTATGTCTTTTTAACTCACGACCCTGGAGTTTCCTGGCAAACAATGAAAGGGGGAAAATGTAAGGCAAGATTTTCCAACAGAGAAGGGAAGTCCCAAAACTCTGCAGCAAAATCTGCTAAGAAAATTATTTAAGGTAGAAATACGCTGACATCACTAATAAAATCCCTATATACCAGGCACCGTATATACCGTATACAGGCCTGTCTATATACACTATGGTCTGTAGTACCTTTATACTGTAGTAATATTCAATACATCCTAAAGGAAAGGTCTCAGGACACAAGTCATAACACTAAGCACATTTACAGTAATCTCACTTACTTCTTCTGCCTGCCAAGTTCCTTTAGACACACAATCCTAGAGAGTGACATCCTAAATGACACCGTGCTGTAAATTGTGGCTTAAATGAATGGACATAGCTCATATTCCATTAACACACTGTAGGATATTGGAGACAGGCGGAGGATTTCGTTCCAGGTTTGCGGTTAACCCAGGGAACATGCACAACATTTATCTTAGCACTGTACACTGGAAACTGCAGAAAAGAACTTTTTAGTTTTAGAAATTTGTACCATGAATCTGGAATAAAAAAAAGTGTGCAGACAATGCAGGATGGTCATCCATGGATGAAAAGTGAGGGCACCTTTGTGCATCGAAATCCTACTCGTATCTCTAAGCTAATGATGAAGTAAAGAAAAAAGCTTGCACAAATCCATTTTTATTTTGCCTTCATTCAGTTACAGTTATAGCTGGTTTATTACCTTTCTACATTAAAGTCTTTAGTTTTGGGGTATTCTCAAGCAATGGTCAGATGATAAAAAAAAACACAGGCTTTGTTTGATTCTCCCCCTCCCTCCCTGTCTAGTTTACATAATGATACACACAACTACACAGTCATATCTCATTCTTCTTCCCCTGTGAGTTGCTTTAGTGGTTTTCTGCTACACTGTGCTATGACCTGTCGTAGATGATCTTTGCCCTACATTGTGCTATGACCTGCCAAAGATGATCTTTGCCCTACACTGTGCTGTGATCTGCTGGAGAAGATCTTTGCTCTACACTTTGCAGTGACCTGCTGTAGATGATCCCCCTACATTGTGCTGTGGTCTACTCTAGAAGATTTCCCTCCACACAGTTATGTGATCTGCTGTAGATTATCTTCTCTCTATAGAGACAATCTCCATACACACCAATCACCTCCACAATACTTGCTGGCATGAGACCTCTCCATACACACTTAATGAGGAGGCACCATAATTATACGCCCCTCGTCATTAAAGGGTGAAATGTGACCATAGGGTTATCTGTATTGTAGCTTTCATCCACAATGGAAAAATCACGTGTTCATAAGTATTCAGCCCTTTTGCGCAGTATTGAATAGAAGCACCTGTTGAGCTGGAAATGACGCAACAAGTTTCTCACACCTGGATTTGGGGATCCTCTGGCTCTTCCTTGCAGATCCCTTCCGGTCCCCTCAGGTTGGACAGTGAATGTTGGTGGAAGCCATTTTTAAGTCTTTTCAGAGATTCTCAATTGGATTTAGGTCTGGGCTCAGGCTGGGCGAGCCAGTAATGGTCACAGAGATGCTCTGAAGCCTCTGCTTTGTTATTTTAGCTGTGTGCTTAGGGTCATTGTCTTGTAGGAAGGTGAACCTTCGGCCCAGTCTGAGGTCCAGAGAACTCTGTTCTTTCCTTCAACTGCAACCAGTCGTCCTGTCTCTGCAGATGAAAAACATCCCCATAGCAAGATGCTGCCACCACCATCTGTTACTGTGCCTGGTTTTCTCCCCACATACTGCTTAGAATTAACACCAAAAAGTTCAATCTTCACCTAATCAGACAAGAGAATGTTATTTCTTACACTGAGGAGAAGCTTCTGTCTGCACACTCTACCATAAAGCCCAGACTGGTGGGGGCTGCAGTTATAGTTGACTTTGTGGAACTTTCTCACATCTCCCTACTGCATCTCTGGAGCTCAGCCACAGTGATCATGGGGTTTTCTTGACTTCTCTCACCAAGGCTTTTATCCCAATATTGCTTAGTTTAGCTAGATGGCCAGGTCAAGAAAGAGTTGGGGTCATCCCAAACGTCTTCCATTTAAGGATTATGGACATCTCAGTGCTCTAAGGAAGCTTGATTGTTGTAGAAATTTTTTGAGCTCATTGGGTAGTTCCTTAGACCTTATGATTCTAATGTGCTCTGACATTCACTGTGAGCTGTGAGGTCTTATATAGACAGGTGTGTACCTTTCCTAATCAAGTCCAATCAGTTTAATTAAACACAGGTGGATTCCAATGAAGGAGTAGAACCATCTCCAGGAGGATCAGGAGGAAATGGTCAGCATGTGAGTTAAATAGGAGGGTCACAGCAAAGGGTCTGAATACTTATGACCATGTGATATTTCAGTTTTTCTTGTTTAATAACAAATATTTAGCAAAAATGTCTACATTTATTTTTTTTTCAAATTGGGGAGTACATAATTGAGCAAAAAAATATTTTTTTTAACTTACATATTCAACAATGGTTTATAGAACTTTTCTTTTATAGAATCTTATATAAACTTTTTTTTTAATATTGTAGAGATATCCAAAAACATGTGGGTATGAATATACCAATTTTGGAACACAACAATGTGATTTTAGGAATAAGACACTAAACATAGCAGGTAGTAACCAATGTCATTATCATTTACCATGCATCACTGAACATGATGTATCGCCAATAACATTTCCGCAACTCTTTTATTTTAGTATTCCTATGTAATTTGATTAGATCCTTCTATGTAATTAGTGTTAGATTTTTTTCCTGCTCAGTAGGCAGATTTCATAAAACCAAAAAGGTAACAGAATACATTTGCTTTACCCAAAAATGCAAAACATAGGAAGTATTTCTCGGGAACAACTTCCCAATTGTGTCTTTGCTAACACAAATATTTCCAGTACATTATTAAAAATTATAGCAAACTTCTTTGTGAGAGTGCCATAAGCAGAGGCATTACTGGAATCGGCTGAAGCCAATGAAAAATCCATACCTGGTCCCCAACTATAATCTACCGTTCATGGTGCTAGAATTTTTCAATAGAGAAGTGGCAAATTATAGGCAGCCTTAATTTCTAGAGAGATTTGTTTAAAGCTGTTTCCCACATCTAATTTCTATTCCAGGCAGTCCCCGGGTTACGTACAAGATAGGTTCCTTACATACTTGTATGTAAGTCGGAACTGTATATTTTATAACTGTGGCTCCAGGCAAATTTTTTTTTGTCCCAGTGATTATTGGATTTTCAACATTTTTTGCTGTAATGGGACCGAGGATTAGGAATAAAGCTTAATTACAGACACCTTACAGCTGGTCATTGCAGCCTTCACCAGAGGTCACAGTGGGCAGAGAGGTCCATCTGTAACTAGGGGTCATCTGTAAGTTGGGTGTCCTTAAATAGGGGACCACCTGTATCCATGAAAAAAACAGGACAGCACACAGAGCACCTACAGCCAATTGGAACCACTTCTATAACTGACTTGCAGTCCCTAAGAATAAAAATATAAAGCATGCACTCAGGGTTATATCAGCCATGTGGTGAGTTGAACCTGTTGTCTAAGACAGCACAACTCGCAGAAAGATGGGGGCAGAATTAGGGCCACAGTCATCTGCTACAAATTAGGACCTTACACTTAAAAATGGTGTCTCTTCACACCAGATGGCATCACGGGTGTGAAACACTGCATGGAGAAACCACTTACTAAACAAATAACCTAGCATAGATAATATTATTTTATTATAAATTATCTAAAATATTATAATTATCTATGCTCAGACTTCAAGTTATATGCACATGGGATCGCATCCCTAGTCTTGAGCGAGACAACAATTTTTGTAAGAGCAAACTGCATCAGTTAAGCTACAAACACAGACACTCCAGGCCGGAGCCTTCTGATGAATTTGGTGTAGCAAAAGGGCGGAGCTTACATGATAAGATAAATGTCCCCCTTTCTGTCTATGAGTTGCCACCTATTGATTTTGTTTTCAACTGCATACACTGTATACATTTTTACTTTAAAAGCTATTTACACCTTTAGGGACAATTTCAAAAAAATCTATTGCACCGTATTTACTATGGGGTAAAATTATTTTTTCTAAAAGGTCTTTATTTAAAATTTTGTTTGATTTGCCCTTTGTAGATGCTTCTTCTCACAATCACCACAGACTTTTTTTTCCTTCAGAGAAGCAGTTTGACATCTCACTGTCTATCTCATATCTGGGCTCATATTACAGGTTTTAGTGACTTTGAATACTCACTTAAGATGACAAGATGACTAATGATGAGTCTGATACAATTACAACCTAAATGGGTGTTTTTAACCACTTAAGAGAAGACAGATAAGAGATCCACACTGAGATGTCAGGATGCTTATCTGATGGATTTCTATGCTAAAAGGGAAAAAAAACAACTTGCAGGGAGTATAGAAAGTAGAATTTACAAAAAAAATATAAGGTAAAACTTTACTGCGCATATTCATACATTGAGGATATGGATGTATAAACAGAGCCATGTTATGGTTTAAATGTATAAAGAAGAATTGGAGATATCTCTTGCGCTTCCCTAGATAATAATAATAATAATAATAATAATCTTTATTTATATAGTGCCATCAAATCATAGCGCTTTACAAATCATAGGGGACATATACAACTATATTACATTACAGAGTACAAACAGTCATATGGAACAATAGGAGTGAGGGCCCTGCTCACAAGAGCTTACAGTCTATGAGGATGAGGGGGTGACACAAGAGGTTGTATAATGGTCCAGCCATTATTTATAAGGGAAAAATATAAAATAATTTAATAAATAATTTACTAAACAACGATGTTGCTGCTTGAACCAGCCATCAGCCGCCATCTTATTTACAGGGTCCTAGGTGAAAAAGACTGCAGAGAAGCCTGGAGCTTGGTATATATCAGCTGTTTGCCCGATAACAGATGGGAGATAGGACATAGGATGGATTAGTAAAGGGAGAGTTGACGTTTCAAGCAGTTAGCGAGTGTGATACAAAGGTCTGAGATGATCTTCTTTTTAAACGTCTTATTTGTGCAATAAAACTATACAGGAACCATAAGGTATTGCAGATGATGGGGGTAAGAATGTTGGAGAGACTTACACTACATTGGACTTTTTTCTATTTCCCTATATCTGCAACTTATTCATTTGTTTAGTCTCTTCTGTCTGTTTTATATGCTATCACCGGAGGTCCTGTGCGACTTAATAATCTTAGCATGTATTTATAGGCAGTGTATGCTTATACCATCTCAGTAACAATGTAATCTCTTGTATGTCTATAATTGTTTGTTTTTTCAAAAATAAAAAAGTAAGTTGAAAAAAAAATATACAGGAGCAAATCCCTTCAGCAGGTTCTAAATAATGCACATGCTCAGCAGGAGTAATACAGCTCAAACGATGTTCCGACTAGCTGGAAATAGTAGCAATTACGTATTGCTCTGATCCAATAGGGACACAAGGAACCGCACATACATTTCACCGTCGATTCCTCAAGGGGGCATGCTGTGGTGCCTGTGGTCTTTGTGGATCCTTGTGCTTACGAGCAATATGGTGGATAATATATTTAATTGTGCATGATCCATTATCATGGTTCTTTTTGATTAATATTTGGATGGCACTTCTTTTTGATATAGGACTGACCACCTCCACATTTTAATATTTGGGGTTTTAGATGTACGTTTTTTATGGTTTCAAGGCTTTGGAATTGATGAATAAAGATTGTTTGTATTTTTATGGATTCAATGTTTTGTATTGTTTTTTCTTATATACCTTATCCTATATATCGTGTGTGGTATACTCAGTTTGGTATGGTATGAGGATTGATTTCATATGGTTGTAGGGCATACATATAGGAATTTATTCATATTATGGTTTCATTTTGTTCCAGGCAATAACAGGTCTTCTTTTCAAATTAAGGTCACACCCAAATCTGAGTCTAAAAGAAAAGAAAATGCCCAATACTTGTCCATATGGCCCCCCGATGTGGTTGAGTAGCACATGTAGGTTATGCAGCTTTATTGGGGGACATGGCTCTGCCTTACACCCCTTACATCTTTAAACATTACACAAGATGTTCTTTATAAAAGGGGTCAGTCAACTGATGAAATATTATTGATCCTTCAAAATGATCTGAACATTAAATAAAAATGAAATAATACTAAATTACACAGAATAATTGTCAGCAAGTCTAATAGTTGTCTGTTGGCAGCATGAGATACTACAGAAACATTTCCAAATGTCCATGGCACAAGCATAACTTGGCTCTAAAAGGAAAGTACAGTATTACCAAATCACAAGAGATTTTGTAGCCAAAAACCCTCACAAAAGGTTGGATTGTAAATTATTACAGAAAGTACTACTTAACCGGGCAACATGGCCAAGAAGATCACTGTAGGATTTTAGTGTTGCTAAATGTAAAGTAAGTCAATTAGTACATTATGATAACATTTCTCCACATATACTAATTTAGATAAACTTGTTATAGGAAGGATCTGGATAGTCTGTGTAAAACTACTGGAGACTTCTATGTTGGTAAAACAGTGGAGAAACTGATGAACTCTCATGGTCACACCATAAAAGAAAAGAGGACTGATCTACCTGTGCCAAAACATTCTACAGACCTCACCGCAAAATTGAAGATTTTAAAGAACTGGTATAAAACCTCAGAGAGAAATGAGGTTCTGGGATTATATGGTTATGACAAAATTTGACACTCTTAGAACAGGGAGGAAAGGGATTTATGTTTTTTTATGACTCTTAAGGAATCTGCTCCAAGACCTGGTGGGGTCATCACTGGCATGGACCAGATCTCAATTAAGGCCCCAAAAAAACCCATTTCTTCCACTCCCCAAGTGCTAAATCGTTTCTTCCAGAAGAGATAGTCTCAAAAGTTTCCAACCAACAGCATCCTTTTCAGTTAGCCAAAAAAAAGTATCAACAACTGAGGACTCTCAACTTTCATCTATATATTCCTTTATATAAACTTTTCACGTGCAGCATTTAAACTGAATCTTACATCAAATTTCCAGTCTGTTCTCATTGCCTTTGCATAAACGCAATGTAAATGTCAACGCGAAGTACAGTAGATGTGAACACACTGTAAATGCACTTCAAACACTGAACGTGGCCTGAGTGGAGTAACTATATAGTCAAAACCAGAATATTTCAAGATGTTTGCTTGTTTACCTTTTTTTTTTAGCTGGACATGACCAGTAGTGTGCGTCATTGCAATGAGCAGGTTTGAGTAGGAAGGGGGTCATGAGCAGCAGATTGTGGTGGCGCATGTATACTTGCTATAACTTGAGCTCGTTCAGGCTTGAGCGGGCGCTGGTTATAGTTCAATTCATCTCCGGGCAGGACCTAGCGTAGAATGGTACTCCTGCGCACAGTTGTACTCCAGGCTGGAGCCTTCTGATGAATTTGGTGTAGCAAAAGAGTGGATGATAAGATAAATGTCCCCCTTTCTGTCTATGAGTTGCCACCTATTGATTTTGTTTTCAACTGCAACGTTTGAGAAGTTTCACTGACATGATGCAATATTGTGTTTCATTTCCTCAAACAAATTTCAGCTAAATTAAGTCTAAACACATCTGTACTTCACAGGTCGAAAAGTACAAAACACAGCAGGACCATCAATAGATGTGGCATCAGTGCAGCACAGGTTATACTGTATTTATATGCATATTTATACGCTCAGAGCCTATATTGGCATGTTTTCATGAGCAGACACATTTTTGGGATAGCCATTAATGCTCTGCACGCACTGCTGTGTGCCTGAACACATTTTATTGATGATATTATGAGCTGACTATGGCTTTTGAAGTCTCGTTATAGCATTTATTGTGGAAACTAACAATGAGTTGACATCTGCTTGGATTTTACTTTATTTTTCCTAAGAACTCCCTTTCCTACTAAAAAATAAGATAAAACATTGATTTATCTGGAAAGTTTTTCAATTCTGCAGAAGGAGTAAACATGAGTACAGACTACAGTGTCTATAACAATCGGTGACCGATTTGGCAAGTTCTGTGCAGCGCTGCATAATCTGTGTGCGCTATATAAGGAATTATTATTAATTCATTTATTTACATGATACATGTTTCCATACGTGAGCCCTCTCCTGTTCATAATGCCCTTTTCAGATTGAGTCAATATATTCTTATGCAGTGAGGATAACATTGGCTGCTTAACTTGGTTTACCTAACTTGGTTTTTACTAGACTCACCGATCGGATCAATTCTATATTTATTTGTGAGAAATGGTCTGGTATTCATTTAGACATTAGAATCAATCATTTTGGAAGGAAATTCAAACAGCATAGGCTCTTCTTCCCTTGTGAATTTTGGGATTGTGGACTGTACCCCTCCAGGAACCTCTCTAGATCACAAAACAACCACAATTTAAGTGAAAAACACAAGTTTGGCATGGGGTGAATGGGGTACCCAGTTGATAGAAGGCAGTTGTACCATTGTTACAATTTTCTGTGGAGAGTGATCAGATAAAAGAACAAGTCACTTACAAATTGTACCTCACTGAGGGCCGTGACAGGCCACATTGGCACAACTTGGGGGTGGGAGAAAAATCTATTAGGCATAAATTATCAGGCTATGCAAATGCTCAGCACAAGTCTTTTGGGGAATTCATTGCTGCGTGAAGAGGCTGTCCACATAATCATTCTCTGAAACCCACAGCCGAATAACTGTTATTATTCATTAGTAAGGCTTTTACCCTTTTTATTTACCCTTTTTATTTTTTATTCAATCTTTTTCTTTATAATTATATATTCTTTAAATTATTTTTAGCTTTATCTGGCATCAGTCGATTTTTATGTCTGCGCTGCACATCCATGTATAAATTCTTTAAAACTTAATAAGTCTTTACATCTAGACTTAAAATAGCTTAAGTTCTTAAAGAGATAATGTGGCTGGTATTATTGTTAAGTAATATTATAGCAAATTGGGTTATCTCTATTTTGGGTTCATACATTGTTGAAGTATTTATGTAGAAAGCGCCTATTAGCCTTTTTATTTGCCTTTTATTAATAAAGTATAGGTGATGGCAGCAAAGGTTTGGTTGCTGAATGCTAGGAAAATAGAATTTAGCATAAAGACGCCATCTTGCGTTGGTGGGTTTTACAAACGAAATTGTGAGTCTCTCTAGTGCATGACGTGACCTGAGTGTTGGGGTTTGTCACACAGAGCATATAGATTAAGTGCTCACTTAGAAATGAATGGAGACTGATCATACATGCAGGACAAGCTATTCATTCAGCTGAGTAGTAGGAAGGTATCAGTCGGAAATAAACCAGTAAGGGAGATTGTTAAAAAACGTGTGAGTCCATACCTGGGGTCAGACTAGTCCAGATTTGGGTGAAGAGCCACACCATCAGGCAGAGTCCGGTTGACATGACCATCTTCTTCACTTGCTCCCAAATTTCCTGTTTCCTGGGACATACAAAAAAAATAATTAGAGAAAAGTGCTAGGTAAAGCATAAAGATGCCAACACCGACATTTAGAGCTTTTATCTGAAAAAAGTAAAAATTAACCCTCTGTATATCAGGCAAAAAAATTCTAATTCATTATTGGAAGAGGAGACTAATTTTAAGGCAAGTTCCCTATGTCATTCCTCCTCTGCAACATAAACCTTATTCTCCATACCTCTAGGTTTAATTTATTGCTCTGCAACATAGACAATCCCAGCCTGGAAGGTCCAAGAGTTTTCATTTTTTTTATTTGCACTAGACTTCTAGACCGTGTTTTAAAAAGTTAAAACCGTGACCCTTAGGCTATATTCACACTGCCGTTGCCCGCCCGTACCGTAGCGGGCAACGGCAGTGTACGGGGAGAGGAAGAGGAGGTGAGCGCAGCTCACCCCCGCCCCTCTCCATAGCAACCTATGGCGCACGGCGCCGTATTACAGGAAAAGATAGGACAGGTCCTATCTTTTTCCCGGGTACGGAACGGTACGGTAGGGTGCCGTGCGCCCATAGAAGTGTATGGGGGACGTATATCGGCCGTATATACGTCGGCCGTATATACGTCCCCCATACGTTAGTGTGAATGTAGCCTTAGTCTTTGAAGTCTCACTTTGACAAAAGAAAATATGATGCACAGATTTCAATATTAGCGGAATGACCTCTTGCCAGAGGCCGCTCCTTACAGACAAAAAAATTCTAAATATTTATGTAGTCTCACTGTTAAACTATCTGGTGATAAAATACAAAGCCAGTTCCAAAATTTACTCTGGGAATATGTCAGAATCCCCTGTAGTTTAAAGAGACCCTGTCAGCTCGGATCTAGACACATATCCTCTTCTTAAATGGGGTATGTGTGAGGGCCACCTTACCATATTCATCCCTCAAGAGCTAATCCACATACCCTAAAATACATGCGGCGGAGAGAATGAAACCCACACATGGAAAACAGAGTGTATACAGTAATGGCCTCGGGAATACAGTTCTGTTTAATTGGTTTAAATCTTTTTTTGTCTTTCAGAGAATGTGAACTGTGAGAAACATGTATTTTCCATAAAGATTTTTGAAGTAAGATCTTTTCAGGATGTACCGGTTTCGTATATTTTGCGGTTTTTCATATAGCTTTATATGGTATACTGTGTGGTAAAATTGGGCAAGAGAGGTCGTACTACACTTTGCAATCACATCCATAACTTGCACCAATATGCAAATCTACATAACCCTTTACCAATCTCTTGTTCTTCCCGATCCCTCTCCTGCTGCAGGGACAACCCAATCCTACATCCTCTAGAAAAACCCTTTAAAGGAAATCTACCACTTACTTAGCTGATCTTGATGGTAGATTCCCCTATTCTAATTAATCCCTAATCACCATTTATTATTTTCTAAAACCTAACCTATAAGTTTTTATACTTTTTAAAAATTTCTCAGGGAAGCAGGAGCTTCTGCACATGTGCAGAGCTCCCCTTTGCCTGATGAGCCACTACATTAAAAAAAGGAAACTGCACGGTGGCTCAGTGGTTAGCACTACATCCCTGCAGTGCTGGGTTCAAGTCCCATCAAGTTCAACATCTGCAGAGAGTTTGTATGTTCTCTATGTGTTTGCGTGGGTTTCCTCTGGGTCCTCCGGTGGACTTATTATGAAAGACATGCAAAGTTGACGGGTCATAATCAATAAAAGGAATAATGATACCATAAAAGCACAGCCATATGCACATGATCCAGGGACAAGCTCACACAAATAAGTAAACCATAAACCATAAGTAGAACAAACATATCAAAAGATAATATAGGAATAACAACAAGTCAGAAGAGATATGTATATTGAGGGTGCATATAATAGACGAAATTTAATTGTGGGGGATACAAGCTACATGGACGCACATGGGGGGTGCGGATCTGTAAAAGGGTATTCTGGGTGTGTAGTAGCCTTAGCCCCGGAGCTCACAGAGCTCCGTGCCCCAATAGCATCTGCGGGTGATAAGGTATAAAACATATAGATCAGACTTTAAAAACTAATAAAAAGTCATTAGGAATTAATTAGATTTGACAAATCTACCACCAGGATCTATTAGGTAAGTAGATTCAATACAATGCAGCGCTTTGTTTAGAGTGACTTGTGTTCCAAAATTTGGGATTTTTGTGTGCAAATTTTCTCATCGCATTTTGTTAGTAAACAAATCCCCTTTTCACATCAACAATGAGATGGAATTACTGTCACTAAATGGAACATGTTTAGAATGTAAAATATGTTATAAGGGAATTCTAAAATATTTATGTTAAACAAAACAGTTCGGAAGAAGGATTTATTTTTCTACGCACTCTTCGTGACCTTTCTCAGTATGATATACAGTCCTGTAAATAAGCAACTATTACGTCAACGGCTTAACTGGAACGTGTATGTTTTTCTGTTATTCATCCGTCAGTAAACTATGTCTCTGATAGCGCTTGGTGCAGAATACTCCATATTCAAGGCATGTTGCTATGTGTCACCTCATAAGAACTTTATGTGACCTCTTAGACATGTACACAGCCGCAGGCTATATAACGAGAAACCTAGTGATTATGTGTCTCCTTGAACACAACCTGAGATGTCAAATTTTTCACATCGGTTCCTTCAGACATTAGTTAAAGGAACATTCCACCTGCCTTCACTCATTCTGCAACTCTAATCCAGCTAACAAATCAGATCAGAATACAAGTCTCTGAAGATGTCTATAAATGTCACATCCCCGTATTAAGCCAGATGGTTTATAAAAATATATATACTTTTAGATATCTATCTTTTTAGGGGATGGGTACAAAGTGCGAGAAGAGAGGAGGAGAAAAAGGGAGAAAACAAAGGAAGGAGGAAGAGAAAAGGGGAAGGAAAAAAAGAAGAGGGGTAAGGAAGGAGAAGGAGGGAGCTGAAGGGGAAGGGGAGGGGTGGGAGGGAAGGGGGGGGGAGGAGAGGAAGAATGCAAGGTGGGGGGAGGGGAAACAAAGAGAGAAGGGGGGAAAGAAAGGGGGGGGGGTTCACCCACTTTCCCCCTCGGTCTCCTTTTCTTCCCCGCTTATCCATTGCCCCCAGAGCTCCCTCCTCCATGGCCCGACAACCCGGATTCCACTCCTAAGTCCATCCCCCACTCCGCTAACTCCTCCATCCGCTCCTACAGGCCCGCTCCAGCCCCTGCTTCCGCTCCTCCGTGCCCGCTCCAGCCCCCGCTCCGCTAGCTCATACCCGCTCCTACATGCTCCGCTCGCCAGCCCCCCGCTCCCGCTCCTCCATGCCCGCTCCACCCCTGCTCCGCTCCCACTTCAGCCGCCTCCTGCAGCCTTACCCGCGTCAGCGCTTCGTGTCTTCATCTAAGTTAGCATATGTTCTTTCAACTGTGTTTCTTCACTTACATGTCCGTGTTCACTGTTTTTAATTGTATTCTTCACTTTCGCCACTGTGTTTTTCTTAATTAAATCTCGAAAAGGGGAAATACAGTATACTCTTCCATCTTTATCTTGATATAACGAACATTGTAGTATTAAGCAATTTTTTTTTTTTTGGGTGTGCATACCTCTAGCAATTACTTACATCATGGGACCTTCCAGTGTTTGCCAAAATTGGGGGGGGTTTGAGGCTGAACTGACCCCTCTCCCCGCCCCCAAATTACTGTATTTTTATTTACATGAGCATCATATTGGTATTGATTACCTCCAATCAAACAAAATACAACACCCCCCAAATTACACGACACAACATCCTCAGCCTATGGTAGATATGTGCTTTATAGGATGTTAAGCCACCACTTAATGCATCTTGCTGCTACAACAGAAATAAATCGAAAATAAAGTTGTGCAGATTTAAACCATAACTAACTTTCGACTAAATTGAATTACTGTAGTTTAATGTAAATCGTGACGATAAAAGTAAACTTTGTAATATAGCTTGTTAAACATGGTGGTTCCTGCGTCCTTATTTTTCTCGCCTTTCTTTCTTTCTTATTCTCAGCAGTTTGTGTAAATCGCTTTCGTTCTGTTTCTCCACTGACAGCTGAGATTAAGGACCTGATAAGTGTCATTGTCTTCAATACTAATCCAGTGAGTTGTCTTTTCAAAAGTGTTATCCTTCCGGAGCGTGTCTATCAAGGGAATTATTCTCTAGTGTATGGAAAGATTCAACGCAAAACGAAAAATTAGCTTCCTTATCTGCTGAAGTTAAGGGCGCTCAGAGCCTTTCATGATTTTACACTACTCACTACGGGAGAAAGAAGCAGAAAGCGTGATACAAACAGCTGTTTTTAACTTAATGAAGCATCTTACGACTTTACTGTTACCACCTGTCCTATTTTTATTACCCTGAAATAAAAAGAGATTTGCTTAAAAGGTTAGGTTACTATTTTGAAGCAAATGGTTATTGAGGATTTCGAGGGATTTCTATTTAAAGGTATCTTTGAGTCTCCAAAAACACTATACAAGCCAAGGGAAGTTTTTTTTGGATTTTTTTTTTTTGGCAGCGTGTGGATGAGATTTATAATATAAATACATCCAGTATTGGGCTAATAAGGAGTAGACGCTGTGACCTGTAACTGTGTTGCCCTGAAATGATTCTGCTATGTGTTTTCCTGTTCTTAATGAAAATCCTTATGCTTGCCGCAACTGTAACTGTAGGTATCGCAATGTAAGTAAATATGGATATATAAGGTCTGTAAACATGATTTACTTGAGTATAATCCCAGACACCCCTAATTTTAACACAATAACTGGAAAAACCTATTGACTGGAGTATAGGCCCCCCCCCCCCCACCGGACATGTCCTCTTCTACGCATCATGGGCCCGCATCGGCTCCGTGATGGTGTTAATGTCCGGCTTATACTCATGCAGATATAAGGTAATTAATTTTTTTCTTTAGCTTTTGGATATGTATGGTTTAAATATTTGGACCCTGTAGGTCAGAGGAAGGTAGATTGGTACATCATAGCTTGCACAGTGGTCGGGATAGATATTAGATAATCCCTCTTTCAATGAGGCAGAGATGGAAGTATTTTGTTAGAATCACACGACTAACACTATTTACTGTATTCTTACTATGTTTGACTTGCATTCCATCAAGCCCTGGCAGCCAAGGCAGCCCTCCTATTCATTGTTTTCTCCAAGTAACAGCTGTAATGAATGTTACTAGGCTATAGTTTGGTTTTCGTTGGTTATAACAGCTGCGAGAATGCTTCACCTATAGCCTATAAACAAAGCCTTGTTATAGCCCATAGCAAAAACTATATATCATCCGACTACTGCAGCAATGCCAACCAATAAAAAGCGTTTAACTCTCCCTGTCTTACCCTACAAGAGGTTTATACATTGTCCTGCCGATACTGTAATTGACGGGAGAATAATTTGTTTAGTGCACTTTTTAAGCTCAGTTATTTACTGTATGTCAAAACCTTTTAACATAACTCTTAAAAATCAGAACCCGGCTTCATCTTATCCATTTTCAGAAGTCTATATTATTAGCAACGAGATTTTATGAAAACTAAGCAACATACCAATCCGACCACCTCTCATTTATGTGCTTAGAATTTTTAATGGAAATTCATATGATTGGCTCCCATGTGGCAGCTGCCTTTCAATTATCCTTTTTCTCAATTTGGTAAAATTTTTTTTACATCTAGTAACTCAAAAATATTTTGCATCTTTCTACTAGTGTATCTTTCCGAGTCTTTAAAGAGGACTTCTTGTCAATGTACCAAAATGCTAGAATGACAAACTTAATTTCGTAGGACGATGCAATTTCATGTCTTACGTTTTTTGAAAATCCCCTCCCTCTGTTCAAAAGAACAAGGCCCCTGAATATAGATCATAGCTAAGTATCAGGGGGCGGTAACACACAAAAGAGGACCACAACCAAGAATGATAAGATAAACTCACTGACTGCCTCCCATTGATCCTAGAATTTTGAGAAAAGCACATAGATGAACTTCACGGGCTTGGTTTTTGAACATAAGATGGGATTTGTTTACCTACTTATGCCAGTAACGTTTTAGACAATTGATTTCAGTATACGAACAAAGACAAAATTAGCACAAACTGGTAGCACCCATTACTTTTGTACCACTCGCCTTAATCAATCAATAAGGGCATTGGTCTAAGTTTGCAGTTCCATATACAGTGTTAGAATCTGGAAACTTTCCTTGAGGCCCATGATTTGTTAATGGACTCAAGTCAACGGAGAATTTCAACATACCCCGCATGTACGCCCTCTGGTAGTCTCATCAGTGAAGTTGATACATATCTAGGTTTTTTCGCACGTCAATATTATTTGGTTCTCATGATAGTATTCTAAGTCGCATTACGACACACATTCTTACATAATTACTAGGGGTTGACAAAAAAATATGCTTCCCGGAGACTGTACGGCTTCTCTTTAGTCCTTAGCTATAGTATTTTTCATAGCACCAGGATTTCCAAAACTGAAAAAAACTCCAACTGAAACAATTGCAGAATTTCATGTTCTTTCATTACCCCCTCTGAGAACAAATAAAAATTATTAAAAGTTATTGGATAATATATATTGTATATGACTAATAACATTTAAATAAATAAATCTGGTATACAGGCGGTCCCCTACTTAAGACACTCGACTTACATACGACCCCTAGTTACCCACGGACCTGTGAATCAGTAATTTTTATTGTACTTAGACCTAGGCTACAATAATCACTGTAACCAGGGGCGGACTGGTGAATTTAAAGTGGCCCTGGAAAAAAATGAAAAAGTGGCCAATTCTGTGGGGGGTCCAAAACAAGTAGGCATGGCCTGGTGAGGTGGGTGGAGTTACTAAACAAGCGCATAGACAGAGACTCATACTACCATCCCTTATACAAGAAACCGTATTTTATAAGAGCAACACAACTATACTGCCCTAAGTAAAATATTTTAATACACATTTTAGGTCACAAAGAATATAACTTCTATATCCTGCCCCTTGTACAGATATACTACTATAATACTGCCCCCTATGTACAAGAATATAACTACATAAGATACTACATTTCTGTACACGAATATAACTTCTATAATACTGCCCCTATGTACAGGAATATAACTACTATATACTGCCCCTATGTACAAGAATATAAACTACGTATAAATAGCTGACGTACACCCCCCGTATGTACCATAACCAGAACTATACTACATAACCTGCTCCTTGCCTCCCTAATTCGTACCAGAATAAACTAACTTATAGCAATACTGACCCCCTATGTGTTCTCGAGAATAGTAGTCTACTATAAGACTGTCCCTATGTACAAGAATATAACGTACTATAATACCTAACCCCACACCCTATGTACAGATATAACCTACTATATACTGTCCCCTATGTACAAGAAACGATAACGTAGGCATATAACTCTTATCTCCTGCCTTTGGCTCTTATGTCACATGAGATCTAAAACCTACCCTACTTAGACAAAACTAACCACTACCCCCTATGTCAAGAATATAACTACTATAATCTGCCCAACTGCCCCCTATGTACAGGAATATAACTACTATAAATACTGCCGCCCCTATTATAAAACAGGACTATACGACTATAATACTGCCCCTATGACAGGTAATATACTACTATAATATTGCCCCCCTATGTACATGAATATACTCTATAATACTGCCCCCTAATGTACAAAAATATACTACTACTAAATCCTGCCCACCTATGTACAGAATATAACTACTATAATACTATACTGCCCCCTATGTACAAGAATATAACTACTATAATCTACCTAACAACCCCTGGAACACTACCGAGTGAACCAATAAGCTGACAACTCTGCCCTATGTACGCGGCATATTAACTCAACATCATAATACTCTGCCCCCTTGTACCGGAATAATAACTGCTATAATACTGTCCCCCCTATTACAGAATAACTACTATAATACTAATACTGCCCCCTATGTACAAGAATAATAACTACTATAATACAGCTGCCCCCTTGTACAGGAATATAACTACTATAATAACTGGCCACCCCCTATGTACAGGAACAAACTACATAACACTGCCCCCTATGTAGCAGGAATAATAACTACTATAATACTGCCCCCTATGTACAGTGAAAATATCACTAACTATATACTACCCCTATGTCAGGAACATAACTATATAATAACTTGGCCGCCGCCCCCTATGTTACATAATATAACTACTTATAATACTACTGCCCCACAGCCCCCTATGTACCGTAATAAATAAAACTACTATAATTACTGCCCCCTATTTACAAGAATATACTACTATAAATACTGCACGGCCCCCCTATGTACAAAAATATACATACTATAATACATGACCCCCCTATGTACAAGAATAACTACTACCACAATCAATACTGCCCCATAATGTACAGGAATATAACTACTTATAATACTGCCCCCTATGTAACAAAAAGAATATAAACTATTAATAATATCCGCCAGTCCCTGACTACATGACTAAGTAAAACTACTTATACATCGCCACCCCTAGTGCAACAACGGCGGAAATAAACTACTATAATCTGCCACCCCCTATGTACAAGAATATTAACTCACTATAATACCCTGCCCCTATTTCCAAGCAGAATATAGACTACTATATACTGGCTGCCCCTATTTCAGGAATATACTACTATAAGATACATGCCGCCACTCCCCCCTATGTCAGTGAATCTAACTACATAAGTCAGTACGCCTGCCCGACTAATGTACAAGAATATAACCAAGCTAACTACGTTCCATATATACCCTAACCCTAGCCAAGCCAGACCCCCCCATTCAGACAGCCATCCAATACTCCCCCCCGAGTATACAAGCCATAACGTCAGTCCCCGCAGTTGTACAGTAGCTACAACAGCGCGTCCCCCCCTATATAGCCGTTCACATCAACCCCCCAGTATATGCCTCTGGTACATAACACTCAGTCCCCTCTGGATCAGCATCCCCCCTCTGGTATACAAGTCAGCCCCCTCTGGTATACAGCACCCCCCCTCTTGTAATAACAGCAGTCCCCTCTGGTATACGAGCAGCCCCCTCTGTTATAGCATCCAAAGTCCCCCTCTCTTATACAGTCCTCCCCCTCTTTTATACCTCCATCCAGCCCCCTCTGGATAGCAGACAGCCCCCTCTCGTATACCGCAGCCCCCTCTGGTATAACAGCAGCCCCCTCATCAGATACAGCAGCCACACTCTCTTATAACACCAGCCCCCCTGTGTTAGCCCAGCATCCCCCCATCTCTGTATATACCAGCAGCCCTCTCTCTGTATCAGCAAAGCCCTCTCAAATACGTATAAGCAGCCCCCTCTCGTATACGCACCCCCCTGTATATAGCAACACCACCCAAGCCCCCCCCACTCCAAACAACCACCTCACCCCCATTCACTCATTACTCCATTCACAATAAAACACATGAACTTACGTTCATGGCAGCTTTTCCTCTCCTTTTCCTCATCTGCTCCCGCTACATATCCATTCCGCCTTCAGGTTACCTCTCTCCCGTACTCCCGGCGTCGCAGCCCTATGCGCTCAATAGCCTGCGACGGGTTCCTGCCCGCTACGGAGCTATCACCTATAGCGGCCGGGACATGGTATCATGTAAAGTCGTAGCAGCGGGGAAAGCATCGGAAAGGTGAGGTTTCATTTTTTTTTTATTTTTAACATCGGCGCCCACCAGACCCACCCGGCCCCCAAAGTGAAATCGTCCCACGGGCGATTTTCCGCCGCTGGGACTGATCTTTATGGCCAGCTCCGCCCCTGCGCCTTGTAACATTTATCACAATGTTTCCTGTTGATGAAGCTTTTAATTGTTATCTGATTCTTATGAACAGTCCACATTTTTAACACAAATCCAAATTGTCACAGAGACAAAAAAAGGTTCTGTCTGGGTTCCATGATAAAATATACAGTTCCGACTTCCATAACAAATTCAACTATAGAACAAACCTACAGAACCTATCTTGTATGTTAAACCCGGGGAACTGTGTATATACTTCGAAACCCTGATTGAAATATAAAGATCAGTTTCGTCAAAATGCACTTCTTTTGTTCCATAAAATTTGTCCTTTTAAACAATATTTGCCATATATGTACTCATGTACGCTTTCTTGATGACCATGGACACTTCTGATCAAATCCCAGTAGCCAGATGAAGGGAACTTTGTTTGGTTGTGTTTGTGCGTCCTTTACCACCCAAGGGAGCACCAGTTCCCTACCCCTAATAGTGCCATCCAATATAACCGTAAGCTCTGCCCACCAAAAACAAACAACATTCCTTCCCTTGCTTTTCCCACAAATATCTCATTATAATATTGTTTACCATTACTTTGAATTGTGCTAATTGTTATTCATCCTAACACAATTTCTGGAATCATTGGTAAAAGAGAAGTTCCATATCTCATTGAGAAAGGGGGTGTATCGTCTCCATCGAATAAGATACTGGAGTACTGATGAGACATTGTGTTAGCTCCCACATAGCCCAAATCTGTAAAAGATCCAATTGGCCAAGTTATATTGTTTGATCACATCATAGCATTTAATTATCATAACCTAGAGATAATCGTTAATTCCATTCAATTCAGGTGCTTAGTCACCAGTTTTCAATTCCTCCCGACATCCTATCTCTATGATTCCCTCTGCTTACAAAGGGGTGTTTGTTAACCCCCTTATAAGCATGTAGGATTTAAATGGCTTTTGATGAGATTGGACCCTTGTCTGCAAACCACTTTACCGGGAGGTCCGATCTCCCAATCACAACACCTGGTCTGGCTAGTGCCCTGGAGGCTCTGAACAATGTGTTTCTGCCTCACAGGCATGGACACGGTTAGATCACACCCTGCAGCGCAGCATTACTCCGGCGGCGTATTAATAACAATTGCAACATTTCTGATTGCACTGTGGGATGAGCTCAATACAAGAGCTGACCAAGCTATCATAGCATCACTTTTCAGCCAACCTGTAAGAAAAAAAAAGTTTAAAAAACATTTAACTTACCGTCAAAGTTTTTTTTAAACTAAAATGACATAAAGTAAAGTCGCCCTTAACACCTAGCATCTCCATAATACACTTCTAATAAAGTACAAAAGCACCCCCCCCTGTAATTTTGCTAATGCCTTGTCCATACCATTCTGTCAATAATCGTAGAAGGAAAAAATTATTGAGACCCCCGAAACCCCACGTTGATGAACGTAAATAAAATAAAATCCCAAATTCCCAAAAAAATGTTCGCAAACAGTGAACAAAAAAGTTATGTTACGCCACAATGGTACCACTGAAAAGAAAAACTCATCATGTAAAAAAGCCCTAAACAAGCAACTCAAAAATACTAAAGTAATGTCCTCCGAAAAGTGGCAATATCAAAACAAATGAGATTTTCTCTAGATTAGTTTTTTTCTTCTTTCTTCAGTATTATAAACCATAATTGTAGTGATCCAAGAATAAAGATAACTTTATTATTTTTATAGCCCAAAAATGCTAAAAATCTTTTCGTCTGGTTTCTTGGAGCTACTCATGCAGAGTTATTTTGAGCACGAGATGGGGAGGGTTGCCAGGTACCCCCCCGGGGGGGATGGGCACTTGATGTAAGGGGGAGGTTGGGTGTAGTGTGCCTAGACGGATAGGGATTTGGGGGGGACATCTTTTCTTTATCTACTAGAAGTTTAATTTTGTTATGCACTTGGAACTCGTATTTTTTTGGGTCTCTCGTGACAATTTGGATTTTAAAATGTTAAGGTGTCATAAAACCAGGAATAAGTAAAAGCATTCAATTAACCAACGGAAAAAACCCACCTGTGATAACTGTGATCGCTGCTTACATAATGTAGACACTAGGCTAAAGTAACAGATAAATTACATAAACTAACTCCAGACGGCCGTTTGTAACTAGGGGTCGTCCTGTAATTCAGGAAAGTGTTCTTAAGTAGGGGACCACCTGCATGTAAAGTGCCTTTAATATCACAAGACAAATAACCCTTATATGTCCAAAATATTTTTTTTTTAGTTAACCTATGAAAAATAAATATTGTATAGCCGTTTAGGTATCAAACTCTGGAGTGTTTTGGTAATTTATGAATTGAGAATGTGCCTTTTTGTTAAAAACACTCATTAGCAAAAAAATTACATTTGTTTTAAACCCCTGTAAAACAAATAAAGGGTTAAAAAAAACTTTATAAAATTTGGAGTTGGGGGTTTACTAATATTAAAGCTGAGAAGACCCTCAAAAAGTAGAGTTTTATTTTTTTAAATATTTACTCTTTAAACTTATTTTTCTTTTCAATGCAAATTTGAATATTTACACTAAAGTTCAAAGCCTCATAACATCCTACCAAATGTGAGATGTCACCAATACCAACCATGTCAACATCAATCAGAAATCGTCAAGTTAGTTATCAAGTTATTTTTGTGTTATGACTAGTGTTATTTTTTTGCAAATATATGTTTTTTTTTTTATATTAACACAAACATATTACCCAAAGTTTTTAACTAAGTATACAAATGAAGTAAATACGGTCATGAAACAACAGTCTCAAAATCACCTGGATAAATTAAAGTGTTCCAAAAGTATAGAACCTCTTTATAGTGTGACCACGGGCAGATTGTTGGGAACATGGACCAAATTGGCAAACTCTGTGTAAGCGCTGCATAAATCTGTGTGCTCTATATAAATAAAGGAATTATATTATTATTACATCCTGAAAAAAAAGGGCTTTTCTGGAAGTGCAAAATGGCCACATGTCGTTAAAGGTTAATAATCAATATGTGATCTCCCCCATGTCTTAACCGAGTGGAGTCGGGGATAGAGTGCAGCTCAACCACATGTGAACGCTGAGTTTGTGTAGAGAGACGGCTTCTACTCACACGAGTAACATCCAATAGTGCAACACAGTATCCAGCTCGAATCCAAGTCGATCAACAAAGCATTCGATAAATACTTCTTCATGTAGTCTCATTTTAAAAGACTAGGAGACTCACAAAATTTCCAACGCGTTTCAACCCTAGCGCGTCCTTAGTCATGGATACCTAGTGGGAGAATTAAATTAACTACCGGCCAGTCCCCAGGTTATGTACAAGAAACCGGTTCCATGGTTTGTTCTTAGTTGGAACTTTATCTTTAAGTCGAACTGTAATCTTTTTTCATTGCTTGATGAACCGTACAAAAACAGTTTTTTTTGCCCCAGTTTGACAAGTGGAGTCCTTAACATTTTTGCTGTAAATTTGACCAAGGCTTATCAATAAAGCTTCATTACATACAAGCCATCACAGCTGCTCATTGCAGTCCTGGGACATATAGTAATACCAGAGACTTCACCAGAGGTCACAGTCGTGGGTCAGAGGGTCCGTTCGTTAGACTACGGGTTCAGTCAGTAAGTCAGCGTGTCCCTTAAGTAGGGGCACTGCCCTGTACGTCTCATTCTCACTTATTTTCTGGCCAAGACTCTAGTAAATGTACCGTAGAGGCCTTCTACGGACAATACACGACCGGCCTGTACAAACCGCACCCACCCCGATTCTTATTGTTCCATCAGTCCTAAAATTGAGTGCATTGTTGAAATCGGTACGTGGAAAGGGTAGACTATTAATGTGCACACTTGCCTGTGAGAAAACTGGGTGAAGAACAGCCTAATAAATCTCCCCCAATATGTGTGGTCAAGAAAAAGTTTGCGAACCTTGTTATACATTATCAGAATAGGCTATGTAAAAACCGTATTCTAGGATAGAGGCTGTGAAACATCTAAAAAAGTTAAAAAAAAAACTTCCCTCCCTGACTCAACTTGTCTGACTCTGTACCCATAAAATATATATACTTTTAGATATCTATCTTTTTAGGGGATGGGTACAGAGTCAGACAAGTTGAGTCAGGGAAGTTTAAGTTTAACTTTTTTTAGATGTTTCACCGCCTCTCCTAGAATATCGGTTTTATACATACCATACTTCTGATAATATAACAGGTTCGCAGAACTTTTTCTTGACCACACATATTGGGGGAGATTTATTATGCCTTCTTCACCAGTTTTCTCACAGCAAAGGCACATAAATCTACCCCTTTCCACCACCGATTTCAACACTGCACTCAATTTTGGGAGTGAATGGAACCAATAACTGGGGGGTTGGGTGTGAATGCCACGGTACATTTACTAGAGTCTTGGCCAGAAAATAGTGGAGACTATACAGGCAGTTTTTACTAGAGTCTTGGCCAGAAAATAGTGGAGACTATACAGGCAGTTTCCTACTTAAGGACACCTGACTTATTGACTGACCCCTAGTTAAAGACCGAACCCCTCTGACCACTGTGACCTCTGGTGAAGCTCTATGGATGTTACTATAGTCCTAGGCTGCAATGATCAGCTGTGAGGTGTCTGTAATGAAGCTTTATTGATAATCCTTGGTCCAATTACAGCAAAAAAATTTTAAACTCCAATTGTCACTGGGGCAATGACCCCTAGTTAAAGACGGACCCCTCTGACCACTGTGACCTCTGGTGAAGCTCTCTGGATATTACTATAGTCCCAGGCTGCAATGATCAGCTGTGAGGTGTCTGTAATGAAGCTTTATTGATAATCCTTGGTCCAATTACAGCAAAAAAATTTTAAACTCCAATTGTCACTGGGGCAAAAAAAACTTTTTGTCTGGATCAACAATGATAAAATATACAGTTTCGACTTACATACAAGTTCAACTTAAGAACAAACCCATGGAACCTTTCTTGTACATAACCTGGGGACTGCCTGTAGTTAAATTCTCCACTAGGTATCCATGACTAAGGACGCGCTTAGGGTCTGAAACGCATTGGAAATTTTGTGATGTCTTCCTATGTCTTTTAAAATGGACTATATGAAGAAGTTATTTTATCGAATGCTGTGATCGACTTGGATTCGAGCTGGATTACTGTGTTGCACTATTGGATGTTACTCGTTTGGAGTTAGAATCCGTGCTCTCTACAACTCAGCGTTCACATGTGGTATGAGCTGAACTCTATCCCCCGACTCCACTAGGTAAGACCTGGTGGAGATCACATATGCATCTATTAACCCTTTAACGATATGGCCATTTTGCACTTTCCAGACACAGCCCATTTTTTCAGATGATAATAATAATAATAATTCCTTTATTTATATAGAGCACACAGATTATGCAGCGCTACACAGAGTTTGCCAATTTGGTCCCTGTTCCCAACGATCTGCCCTGTGTCACACTATAAGAGGTTATAACTTTGGAACACTTTAATTTATCCAGGTGATTTTGAGACTGTTTTTTCATGACCTATTGTACTTCATTGTACATTAGTTAAAAACTTTGGGTAATATGTTTTGTGTTAATATTTAAAAAAAAACATATATTTTGCAAAAATTAACACATAGTCATAACACCAAAATAACTTGATAACTAACTTGACGATTTCTGATTGATGTTGACATGGTTGGTATTGGTGACATCTCACATTTGGTAGGATGTTATGAGGCTTTGAACTTTAGTGTAAATATTCAAATTTGCATTGAAAAGAAAAATAAGTTTAAAGAGTAAATATTTAAAAAAATAAAACTCTACTTTTTGAGGGTCTTCTCAGCTTTAATATTAGTAAACCCCCAACTCCAAATTTTATAAAGTTTTTTTTAACCCTTTATTTGTTTTACAGGGGTTTAAAACAAATGTAATTTTTTTGCTAATGAGTGTTTTTAACAAAAAGGCACATTCTCAATTCATAAATTACCAAAACACTCCAGAGTTTGATACCTAAACGGCTATACAATATTTATTTTTCATAGGTTAACTAAAAAAAAAATATTTTGGACATATAAGGGTTATTTGTCTTGTGATATTAAAGGCACTTTACATGCAGGTGGTCCCCTACTTAAGAACACTTTCCTGAATTACAGGACGACCCCTAGTTACAAACGGCCGTCTGGAGTTAGTTTATGTAATTTATCTGTTACTTTAGCCTAGTGTCTACATTATGTAAGCAGCGATCACAGTTATCACAGGTGGGTTTTTTCCGTTGGTTAATTGAATGCTTTTACTTATTCCTGGTTTTATGACACCTTAACATTTTAAAATCCAAATTGTCACGAGAGACCCAAAAAAATACGAGTTCCAAGTGCATAACAAAATTAAACTTCTAGTAGATAAAGAAAAGATGTCCCCCCCAAATCCCTATCCGTCTAGGCACACTACACCCAACCTCCCCCTTACATCAAGTGCCCATCCCCCCCGGGGGGGTACCTGGCAACCCTCCCCATCTCGTGCTCAAAATAACTCTGCATGAGTAGCTCCAAGAAACCAGACGAAAAGATTTTTAACATTTTTTGGGCTATAAAAATAATAAGTTATCTTTATTCTATGGATCACTACAATTATGGTTTATAATTACTGAAGAAAAACTAATCTAGAGAAAATCTCATTTGTTTTACTATTGCCATCTTTTCGGAGGCATAACTTTAGTATTTTTGAGTTGCTTGTTTAGGGCTTTTTTTACATGATGAGTTTTTCTTTTCAGTGGTACCATTGTGGCGTACATAACTTTTTTGTTCACTTTTTGGAACATTTTTGGGATTTTGGGATTTTATTTTATTTACGTTCATCAAGTGGGTCCAATAATTTTTCCGATTTATTGACAGAATGTTATGGACGTGGCATTAGCAAATACATGGGGGGGTGCTTTTGTACTTTATTAGAAGTGTATATGGAATGCTGGTGTTAAGGGGACTTTTAAGATAAGATAAGATAAGATAATCCTTTATTAGTCCCACAGTGGGGAAATTCACAGCGTTACAGCAGCAGAGAGGGTACAGAGAGTGAAGTACAAAGTACAAAATATGACAACAATAGTTTTCCTCTTCCTCGTTCCAACCTCGTCATGGGGTCCGGTGGACAACGCTCAGAGAGGACGTCTAGTGAAACACACAAGGACACATTAGTATGAGGTAAAGATGTGTACAATACAAGACCATATGCTGTAAATCACTGTATGAGGAGTCCTGGAGCCTTTATATGAGAGGATCACTCTCCAATGCCATTCATCTAGAGCAGACTGTAAGACCTACTAGAAGCAGAACTTAGAGATTCTGTTCAGTCTGCTCTGTATCGTTATTACTCATATGTCACTATTATCAGATCATAGATCCTGCACATCTCCACCAGACCGAGGATGTGGGTGCAGTTTATACACACAGGCCATGCTCATTACTTACCGGGCCAGTGCATGCTCATCACATCCCAGATTGCCGAGTACATGCTCATCACATACCAGAGGCACGAGTGCATGCTCATCACTAACCAGAGGCCGAGTGCATGCTCATCACAATACCAGAGTCCGAGTACATTCCCATCACATACCAGATCCGATTACATTCTCATCACATACCAGGCCGATAAGCTCAGCACCGAAAAGAGGCGATTACATGCCCATCACATACCAGGCCGAGTGCAGCTCTCACTACCAGGTCGATTGCCTCATCCACATAGTACTACATCACATACCAGAGCCAGGGTACATGCTCATCCATACCAGAGCCCGGTACATGCCATCACATACCGAGCCGAGTCATCGCTCATCACATACCAGAGGCCGAGTGCATGCTCATCAATACCATACGCCCGAGTGCATCAGGCAAGTGCATGCTCTCACATACCGAGGCCGATGCATGCTCATCACATCCCAATGCCCTGAGTACATGCCCATCACATAACCAGAGCCGAGTTACATGCTCATCAATCAACATACCAGAGGCCGATACAATGCCCATCACATCCCGTAGGCCGGAGTCATGCCATCACATACCAGCTCATGCTCATTCACATACCCAGGCTCTTACATACCGGAGGTCTAGTCCAAGATAAAGGTTAGTAAATCCAGTGTAAAGATCACAGATTATACCATGAAATACCGGTAAGATATTCTAAGTCAAGCAGAGCTCACAGACTCTGCATATAACCCTGAGTCAGGGCGCAGGAGTGACTAGAAATGCAATAAAGTTCTATGCATTTAGCAAGGAGCATAGGAGACATTAGACCTGAGCATTCAGGCAGGTATATATTATACCAAGCATTTAGCAGGGTACATAAGACCTGATCATTCAGCAGGTAATATTATACCACTGCAGTTCAGCAGCAATCATAGGAGCATTCCTCTTACCTTGTCTTGCAAGGGCAGAGGTTATCTGGCAGCTGAGACCTCTTCTGTTGCATGATATGACTGCAACAGGTGAATGCAAATTGGAAAATGCAAACATACCTACAATGGCTGACCACTGTGCCAAGAAACACCAGAATGTCCAGGACCGTGAGCGCAAGCCAACAGGTGCTCACAGTCTATATCCCCAGGCGCTGACATTCTATATCCCAGGGCTCACAGTTCCTATGCCCAGGACTGACATGTAATGCTCCCTGTACTGCAAGTGATATCAGGACATGCAAATCTCTGTACAACATTTGGTACCGGTAAATACTGTACAATATGCTAGAGATCCTCCACAGAAGAAACAGGTTAAGAAACCGTATAACATGATATCACAGGAGGATGAAGCCAACGGCCGGTAATAACAGCCTGGATATACTCACTGATACAATGTGCTGCCCTCCATCCAGGGGAACAAGGTTAATACCAGGAGCAACACTGGGCTGCGGCCTATGCAGGAGGCGACCTAAGCTCGTCCTTGGTGAGGCACGCAGGGTGATAACCCACAGGCCCCAGCAGTAGGAGATGCAGGAGCGATCTCATGTGCCAGGTACATGGTGGCCGATTATCACCACAGCCTCAGCTATAAACCCCTGTAAGGACGGATAAGCTGTACAGCTCCTCAGGCCAGAGACCATCAGCGCTATGGTATACCGCCTGAGCTGCGGGCCTATGCAGGATGGGATCCGGCGTCTGATTCCTCCAGGCCAGAGACCAGCAGTGTTGTGGTATACGCCTGAGCTGCGGCCTATGAAGGAGGGATTCCAGGCGTCTGCTGTTAGGCCACGCAGGGTGATGAACCACAAGGCCCAGCGTAAGGAGATGCAGGAGCAATCTCGTGCCGGGTACATGGGGTAGATACAACCACAGGCCTCACTATTACCCCTGAAAAGACAGGATGCTGTACAGCTCCTCCTGTGACGATGGGCCGCATGCAGCGTATACAGCCCGGGCCGGTCCATCCAAGTTTCTGTTAAGACACAGAGGACCTAGAAAACTTATTATCTGGATAGTTTTTTTTTTTTTTCTTCCTGTGTAGACACACCGGACCTGAACCTTCTGTCATACCTAAGTAGAAAAAGAAATACAAGGGTTGTGTTGTGCGCTCCGGCCTTAATACAGGATGCAGGCAAGACACTAATTGTTATTGTCTACTACTGTCTACTGCTTGTTAACCTTTCTCTCTGAGTTGAACCTAGGGGATAAATCCCATATGTAGTGCTGCCGATCGGACGAAAAAGAAAGTAGTTATATTCTTGTACATAGGGGGCATATTATAGTAGTTATATTCTTGTCCATAGGGGGCGTATTTAAGTAGTTATATTCTTGTATAGGTGGGCAGTATTATAGTAGTGTTACCTTGTACATAGGGGGCAGTATTATAGTAGTTATATTCTTGTACATAGGGGCAGTATTATAGTATTTATATTCCTGTACATAGGGGCCAGTATTATAGTAGTTATAGTCCTGTACAGGGGCAGTATTCAGTAGTTTATATTCTTTTACATAGGGGGCATATTATAGTAGTTATATTCCTGTACATAGGGGCCTATTATCATGTAGTTTATTCATTGCGTCATAAGAGGATCTAAGATTTAGTCAGTTTACTTCTGTACATAGGGGGCATATTTAGTTTAATTCCTGTACATGGGGCAGTATTATTAGTATATATTCTTGTACATAGGGGCAAGTATTCATAGGTAGTTATATTCCTGTACATAGGGGGCAGTATTATAGTAATTAATATTCTTGTACCTAGGGGCATGTATTAATGTTATATTCCTGTACTAGGGGCAGTATTCTAGTAGTTATATTCTTGTTACAAGGGGGGCAGTATTATAGTAGTTATATTTGTACAGAGGGGCAGTATTATAGTAGTTAATATTCTTGTACATAGGGGCAGATGTATAGGTTATTTTTTGTACATGGGGCGTATTATAGTAGTTATATTCCTTGTACAGTAGGGGCAGTAGTTAGTAGTTTTATATTCTTGACATAGGGGGCGTATTATATAGTTATATCTTGTACATGGGGCATATTATAGTAGTTTATATTCTGTACATAGGGGGCAGTATTTAGTATTATATTCTTGTACATAGGGGCAGTATTATAGTAGTTATTTCCTTACTAGGGGGCAGTATTATAGTAGTTTATTCCCTGTACATAGGGGGCATATTTCTATTAGTTTATATTCTTGTCCAGGGGGCAGTATTTAGTAGTTATATCTTGTACATAGGGGGCAGTTATTAGTAGTTATATTCTGTACATAGGGCGGTATGTATTATAGTAAGTTATATTCTTGTACATAGGGGGGCAGTATTATAGTAGTTATATTCTTGTACATAGGGGCATTATTATATAGTTATATTCCTTGTACATAGGGGGCAGTATTATAGTAATTATATTCTTGTACATAGGGGCAGTATTATATTAGTTATATTCCTGTACATAGGGGCAGTATTATAGTAGTTATATTCCTGTACTAGGGGGCAGTATTATAGTAGTTTTATTCTTGTACATAGGGGCAGTATTAGTAGTTATATTCTGTACATAGGGGCAGTATTTAGTAGTTATATTCTTGTACATAGGGGCAGTAATTATGTAGTATTAATTCTTGTACATAGGGGGCATATTATATTATTATATTTGTACATAGGGGGCAGTATTATAGTAGTTTATATTCTTGTACATAGGGGCAGTAATTATAAGTAGTTTATATTCCTTACATAGGGGCAGTATTATAGTATTATATTCTGTACATAGGTGGCATTAATTTAGAGTAGTTATTATAGTTCAGTAACAGGGGGCAGTATTTAGTATTTATATTCCTGTACATAGGGGCTATATCTAGTAGTTTATTCTTGTACATAGGGGCAGTATTCTAGTATTTATATTCTTGTACATAGGGGGCAGTATTTAGTAGTTATATTCTGTACATAGGGCGAGTATTATAGAAGTTATATCTTGTACTAGGGGCAGTATATAGTAGTTATATCTTGTACATAGGGGGCAGTATATAGTAGTTATATTCTGTACATAGGGGCAGTATTAAGTATTATATTCTTGTACATAGGGGCAGTATTATGTAGTTATATTCTGTACATAGGGGCAGTATTATAGTAGTTATATTTCTGTACATAGGGGCATTATTATAGTATTATATTCTTGTACATAGGGCAGTATATAGTAGTTTATATTCTTGTACTAGGGGCAGTATTATAGTAGTTATATTCTTGTACATAGGGGGCAGTATTATAGTATTTATATTCTGTACAATAGGGGCAGTATTATAGTAGTTATATTCCTGTACATAGGGGGCAGTATATAGTAGTTAATTCCTGTACATAGGGGGCAGTATTATAGTATAGTATATCTTGTACATAGGGGGCATATTATGTAGTTATATCTTGTACATAGGGGGCAGTATTATAGTAGTTATATTCCTGTACATAGGGGCAGTTTATGTATTATATTCTTGTACATAGGGGGCAGTATTATAGTAGTTATATGTCCTGTACATAGGGGGCAGTATTATAGTGTTTATTTCCTGTACATAGGAGGGCAGTATTATAGTATTATATTCCTGTACATGGGGGGCGTATTGTATAAGTTATATTCTGTACGAGGGGCATATTATAGTAGTTATATTCCTGTTACATTAGGGGGCAGTATTATATTAGTTATTTCCTTGTACATAGGGGCGGTATTATTATATTTATTCTTGTACATAGGGGGCGTATTATAGTAGTTATATTCTTGTACATAGGGGCAGTATTATAGTAGTTATATCCTGTACATAGGGCAGTATTATAGTAGTTATATTCTTGTACATAGGGGGGCAAGTATTAATGTAGTTATATCTGTACATAGGGGCAGTATTATAGTAGTTATATCTGTACATGGGAGTATTCTATTATTTATATTCTTGTCATAGGGGGGGCAGTATTCTAGTAGTTATATTCTTGTACATAGGGCAGTATATAGTAGTTATATTCTGTACATAGGGGCATATTATAGTTTCTTGTTATAGGGGCAGTGTTACGTAGTAGTTTATCTGTAAAAATACTATTTAGTTATATTTTGTCTATTAGCAACATATTCTAGTTGCTCTTAAACTTTACCAGTTGGTATCTATTTCATTATTTTTCTTTTTATATCCACTGATCCCTAAACGGTAAATATAGAGGTTGGCGTTTTTCATACACTTGTCATCTGTAAGAGGAATTTACTACAATTTTAGTATATGAGCTAGAGATTGCTGCATACTAATGTCTCATAGTATGACACCATATCCTGTAGCAACAAACACATTGAAATTATGGACTAAACCATTTACACTATAGTATATCATATCTGATGGTGATGCATCATGACTAATGCTGCTATCTGGTTCGGCAAAATGTCGACAAACAACGCGTGTCAACTTTAGTTTGCTGGCAACTCGACCAAAAAGCCATTTGAGCCACCCAAGTTATTGTTTACGGCAAGTAAGTGTCAAGTTAAGGACCGATCCAGAATGTCTTGTGGTAGGTGAGACGGCCCCCGAGGAACTTGACCTTCAAGGCAATAACCATCATACTTTGCTTATACTTAGGGTATATTGATGGTATATTTTTTTCGTTCTACATTTTGTACCCAGAATCCCTCTGGACGCCGTCTCTTTGAGTGGAAGGACAAGCGAACCTCAAATAGCATTCTCCCCATATCCTTCAATATAAGCGATGACCCCGATCTTGGCTCCTACACAATACAAGCTCAACCACAGTCTGGAAACTTAGTATCTAATCAAGTTATCTTTATTATATGGATCACTACAAATTATGGTTATATAATTACTGAAGCCAAAAAACTAATCTACCTGAGAAAATTCATTGTTTGCTATATGCCAATCTTTTCGGAGGCAATAACCTTTAGTATTTATGAGTTCTTGACGATTAGGGCTTTTTTTACATGATGAGTTTTCTTTTCAGTAGGCGTACCATTGATGGCGTACATAACTTTTTGGCTTCACTTTTATGAAATTTTGAGGATTTTAGGGATTTTATTTTATTACGCTCATCAAGTGGCGTCCAATAATTTTACCCCCCGATTTATTGACCACAGAATGCTTATGGACAGGACATTAGCCAACAACATGGGGGGCGAATCTTGGTGAATTTTGTACTTATTAGAAGTGTATATGGAATGCTGACGTGTTAAGCCGGGACTACAGAACTGGCTTTCCTAATCAGTTTGTCCAGTCTGCTCCTTTCCCTAGCTGAGATGCTTTATGCTTTACTTTATGTCATTTTAGTTTAAAAAACTTATGGTAAGTTAATTGTTATAAACTTTTTTTTCTTACAGGTTGGCTTGAACAAGTGATGCTCTGATCGCTTGTTCAAGCTCTTATTGAGCCACCACAGTGCAATTCAGAAATGTTGCAATGTGTTATATAATACGCCGATCATGCTGCGCTGCCGTGATCAGCCGTGTCCTGCCTGGAGGCATAACACATTGTTCAGCCCCAGGGCACTCGCCAGACCACGGGTCTGTGATTGGAGGATCTGACTCCCTGGTAAGTGGTGCAGAAAGGGGTCCAATCCTCATCAAAAGCCATTTACATCCTACATGCTTTATAAGGGGTTAACACCCACTAAGCAGAGGAATCATAGTAGATAGGATGTCGGGAGGAATTTGAAAACTGGTGCTTAAAGCACCTGACTTAATGAATTCCCTTTATTCTCTCTATGTTATGCATAATATAAATGCATGAATAAACTGCCAATTGGATCTTACAGATTTGGGATGTGACACACAATGTCTCATCAGTACTGCCAGTATCTTATCGTGTAGAGATACACCCCTTTCTCAATGAGAATGGGAACTCTCTTTTACCAAATGATTCAGAAATTTGTAGGATGAATAACAATTAGCACAATTCAAAGTAATGGTAAACGATGATTCATAATGAATATTTTGTGGGAAAAGCAAGGGAAGGAATGTTTTTTGTGGGATGAGTTAAGGTATATTTTTATGGCACTATTCGGGTAACATGGTGCCCCTTGGGGTAAAAGTAGCACAAAAAAACAAAACAAAGTTCCCTCATCTGGCTACTGGGATTTGATCAGAAGTGTCCATGGTCATCAAGAAACGTACATGTATGTACAATGATGGCAAATATTGTTAAAAGGCAAATTTTATGGAACAAAAAATGTCTATTTTGTTTCTGCATTTGAAGAAACTGATCTTTTTATATTTTCAATCAGTGAAGCTATACAGGCAGTCCCCGGGTTACATACAAGATAGGTTCTGTAGGTTTGTTCTTAAGTTGAATTTGTATGGAAGTCGGAACTGTATATTTTATCATTGTAACCCCAGACAGAACTTTTTTTGTCTCTGTGACAATTGGATTTTAAAAATGTTGGACTGTCATAAGAATCAGGATTAACAATAAAGCTTCATCACAGACACATGTGATAACTGTTACAGCTGATTATTGTAGCCTAGGACTAAAGTACAATATATTACCAATAGGGGGGGGCGTTGGACGATCCAACTGATTCGGACTGAGCTCACGATTCAAGATTTAAATTGTGTCGCAAGACAATGCAATTATATACACCAGGAAGAAGAAGGTGAACTTCGTCGGACCTGAGCAAGGAAGCGACACATGAAGAATATTGGCCGCAGGATCTTAGTGAATCACAGCAGAGTGCATGATCATCGGACAATGCACTTTCTGTAAACTCCAAGAAAAGGGTGAGTAAATGTAACCCAATGTCTCATCAGTACTGCCAGTATCATATCGTTTAGAGATACACCTTTCTCAATGAGAATGGGAACTCCCTTTTGCCAAATTATTCAGAAATTTGTAGGATGAATCACAAACATTAGCACAATGCAAAGTAATGTTAAATGATTCATAATTAATATTTTGTGGGAATAGCAGGGGAAGCAATGTAACATGGTGCCCCTTGGGGTAATGGCAGCACAAAAAACAAAACAAAGTTCCCTGACCTGGCTCCTGGGATTTGACCAGAAGTGTCCATGGTCATAGAAAAAAACGTACATGTATGTACAATGATGAAAAAAAATTTTACGCTAATTTTCCCTAATAAAGGCAAATTTTATGGAACATAAAATGTCTATTTTGTTTCTGCATTTGAAGAAACTGATCTTTTTACATTTTCAATCAGTGAAGCTATATACCAGCTTCATTTTTTAAAAATGTTATTAGTCATATAGTTGTTTTTTTGCAGTATTGGAAATCCTGTTGCTATGAAAAAGACTATAGCTTAAGACTAAAGAGCACCTACAGTCTTCTGGGAAATCAACCCAGTACCTATGGAAGAATGTGTCAATTCACAGACATATAATGAGACAAAAATATGAGAAAAACAGATCTGTCAACTGATGAGCCTACAGGGCGTACATGCGGAATGTTTAATTCTCCGTTGACTTGTCGTCCATTAACAAATCACTGAGCCTCAAGCAAGTCTTCCAGATCCTAACACTGTATATGAGAACTGTCACTTAGACCAATGCCCTTATTTAATTAAAGCAGTGGCTACAAAAGTAGGTGCTAAAGTTTTTTAATTTGTCTTTGTTATATGAATCAATTGTCTTAAACCGTTTCTGGCATATTCAGTAAAACAAATCCATCTTACTGTTCAAAAACCAGCCCGTGGAAGTTCATATGTGAATTTTCTCAAACTAGCCAAGGGGGCAGTGAGCTTTTATATTCTCTTGGGTTGTGTCTCTGTGTGTTACCGCCCCCTTGACTAGTATGATCTAATTCAGGGCCTGTTTCTTTTGAACAGATGGAGGGATTTTCAAAAACGTTAACACTGCATTGATCGTCTACGAAATAAGTTTGTCATTTAGCATTTTGTACTTGACAAGAAGTCCTCTTTAAAGAATCCGCAGATACACAGTAGAAGATTGCATAGTAATATGTAAAAAAATTCTTCAAAATTGAGAAAAGGAAAGTGAAGCAGCTGCACATGGGAGCCAATCATATATTTCCATTAAATAGTCTTAGCACATAAATGAGAGGTGGATTCGGATTGGTTGTTGCTTAGTTTTTCATAAATCTCTGTTTCTAATAATATTCTTCTGAAAATGACTATGAAGCAGGGTTCTGTATTTTTCAGAGTTATGTTAAAAGGTTTTGACATTACAGTAAATCACTGAGGCTTAAAATTGCACAAATTTTCTCCCGTCCATTACAGTATCGGCAGGACAATGTATTTAACCTCTTGTAGGGTACGCAGGGAGTTAAACGCTTTTATTGGTTTGGCATGCTGCTTAGTCATGATATATAGTTTGTGCTATTTAACATGCCTTGCTCTGCTATAGGTGAAGCATTCTGCAGCTGTTATTATAGCCTAGTAACATTCTACAGCTGTTACTTGAGAAATCCATGACATAGGAGGGCTGCCTGGCTGCCAGGGGCTTGATGGAATGCAAGTCAAACATAGTAAGACATACAGTAAATAATAGTCTTATCACAAACTTCATCTCTGCCTCATTGATAAGAGGGAATTATCTAATCATCTATCCCACCACTGTGCAAGCTATGATGTTTACCAATCTCCCTTCTTCTGACCTACAGGGTCCAAATATTTAACCATTTACAATTCAACTGCAAAAAAAAATTAATTACCATATATACTTGAGTATAAGCCGGACCATACGCCATCACAGAGCCAATCCCGGGCCCATGATGGGTAGAAGAGGACCTGTCGGGGGGGGGGGGGGGGCTTATACTCCAGCCAGTTTTTTGTGTTAAAATTAGGGGTCTTGGTTTATACTCAAGTAAAAGCATGTTTACAGACCTTAATATATCCATATTTTACTTACATTGGATACCTACACTTACAGTTTAGGCTGTATAAAGATTTTCATTACAGAACAGGAAAACATAGCAGAATCATTTCAGGTCAACCACAATACAGTCACCAGCGTCTACTCCTTATTAGCCCAATACTAGATGTTATTTATATAAATCTCATCCACATGCTGCAAAAAAAAACGTCCCTTGCTTAGTTATAGTGTTTTTGGAGACTCACAGATTTCCTTTAAACAGCTAATCCCTCTAATATCTAATAACCATTTTAAAATAGTAACTACTCCTTTTAAGCAAATCTCTTTTTATTTCAGTAATAAATAGGACAGGTGGTAACAGTAAACGTAATAAACTTCATTAAGTAAAACAGCTTTTGTGTGCATTTCTCTGCTTCTTTCTCCCATAGTGAGTAGTGTATCTGAAAGCCCTCTGAGCTGCCTTCACTTCAGGCAGATAAGGAAGCTAATTGTCGACTCTTTCCATACCTAGAGAATATTTCCCTTGACAACACAGCTCCCTGAAGAGATAACACTTTACACTCCCTGGATAGTATTAAGACAATAGACACTTTATCAGGTTCCTTTAATTCTCAGCTGTCAGTGGAGAACAGAACAGAAAGCTGATTTACACAAACTGCTGGAATAAGGAAGAAAGGTGAGGAAAAATAAGGACGCAGGAACACCATTATTTAACAAAGTATATTACAAAGTTTAATTTTATCGTCTATACTATTAATCTACAGTATATAATTTAGTCAAAAGTTTAGTTATGCTTTAAATCTGCACAACTTTATTTTCTGCTTATTTCTGTATGTAGAGCAAGATGCATTACGTGGTGGCTTCACATCTCTAACAGCAGATATCTACCATAGGAGAGGATGTTGTGTAGTGTAATTTTGGGGGTGTATTTTGTTTGAGAGGAATCAATACCAATATGATGCCATGTAAATAAAAAAGTACATTTGGGGGCGGGGAGAGGGGTCAGTCAAGCTCAACAATTTTGGCAAACTGAGAAGTGTCCCAGTGATGTCAGTAATGCTAGGGGTATGCAACACCATAACCGGCATAAGCGCCGTGGCGGATATATCCGCCACTGAGCGCTAAGTCACTGCGCTCCGTGGCGGATATATCCGCCGCGGAGCGTGAAGGGGTTAAAGGACATCTACCACCGGTATCACTGATGGTAAACCCCTAACAATCACTTGTCAGCGTGATAAAGTATAGTCTAGTGCTGCCTTGTTATATTGAGTAATGCCAGCTATTTGAAGAAAATTGAGTCCCTCCGAGTCCTTCTGAGTCCTTCTGAGTTTTTTAATTTATTCATTCCTTAAAGTAGCTTGCTGACTCATTGACTCATAAGGGCTCGGCTCCCTCGTTTCACCCTCCATCCAGAATTTCTCTATTCGGCCAACGTCTCCCTCAGCTCCCTCATTCTCCACCCCTTATACCTTATGGAGGGGATAATAAGGGAGCTGAGGGAGGTATCGGGGAAGAGAAAACACAGCCCTTGTGACTCGGTGAGTCTCATGGCAAGGTGACAGCTACTTTTCAAAATTGATATAAACAGAATGGGAAACTGTGAGAAGACTTCTGTGGGACCTTATCCTTAGTTCTCATGGTGAAAACCTGATGACAAGTTTCCTTTAAAAACCAGCATCATAAAGTGACCTGCTTTGGGTTGATAGCCTTAAGTTACTGAAGGTGTAAGATTTCCGTTATTAAAATCTTATCCACTATGCTTGCTTTGTACTCCACTAGCGGCAGATGGACAAGTACATGTAGCTGCTGGCTATTTTTGTGCCTGTTCATGTTTTCTGTGTAACTTAAAAATTGTGGGTCTCCAGGATTCAGGTAAACTATCTTTGGTTAGTGTGGAGAAATAATGAGCCACATTTATCACTTTTGTGCGCCTAAGTGTAGTAGTTGCGCCTAAATTCTGGCGCACAGTTTTGGCAGAATTATCACAAGCTACAACCATCTGTGATAAGTATATTTTCTGCCTCTTATTAATCACTTATTAATTACTTTAAAACAGTTTAGGCGCAATTTTGGCGCAGTTTAGGCGCAATGTTAGATTCGGGCACTTACATGTCATCCTGCTACAAGCTCCTCTCTGCTTCTCCCACAGCCCAGAATGAAGATAACACTCCGTGAAAATCCCAGTAGATCAGCAGTTTCTGAAATACTCAGACCAGCCCTTCTGGCACCAAGAACCATGCCACGTTCAAAGGCACTCAAATCACCTTTCTTCCCCATACTGATGCTCGGTTTGAACTGCAGGAGATTGTCTTGACCATCTCTACATGCCTAAATGCACTGAGTTGCCGCCATGTGATTGGCTGATTAGAAATTAAGTGTTAACGAGCAGTTGGACAGGTGTACCTAATAAAGTGGCCAGTGAGGGTATCTTTGGTTAGTTGGGAGAAATAATGTTGTATGTCTGTGGTGGTTAACTGGTGAGAAATAGCAATGAAGAAGGCCCCGGATCAATAAGACAGGCCATGAGGTATAGACTGTCTGAGATAGACCACGTGGCCCTAGTCAGCTAACATATTTCAAGGCGCTTCTCTGTTCTATTCATTTTATGTATGATCGATCACATGTTGTGTTGAAAGCATAATAACCATCTATACTGAAAACTGTTGGTGTTGGAAGCCAATCTGTACATTTGACATTTCCTTCGGTGTCTTGGAAACATAGAGGTCGTTTGATTCATTTCTTGTACTGTATGTACCTTGTGAGCTTCCAAACATCTGCATGTATGGGCTACAAATATACATTTTTGAGCATGCATTCCAATACACATGGGTGGTCTTCTACATGTTCACTCTGATTCCTATTGGTGTTATGTATAAATGAACAGAAAATGTATCCACAGAGGATTACGGTGGGATGTTCCATTGGGAAAATCCATGCCAGAATCGTTCTCAACTAAAGTTGAAGCTGTCAGGTCCAAGCTGTGAGGGGAATGACATAAGCAGCCGTTACTCCATTCATCATGGGTAGGGGATTGCTTGCAAACACTTTGTTTTTTATAACTGGGATGCCACGTGCATACAAACTACTAGGAAAGACTAGTAGTATATTTGTGGTCACAAGACGATAAGACCTAGAACACTGGTATGTGAGGTCAAAGGGAATACCGTCCTTCTACTAGAGGAGAGCTTTACTTTAAGGGCAAAAAGCACAACATCTGGAAAATCTGTTTCGAAGCCAGATGTATCCATGTGCTGGACAGAAAAATGCTATGGATGCCGAACCAGTTTGCAAGGAGCAGAAACAAGTCCTCTGTTCTGTCCAGCTGGCCAAACACAAGAATTTTTTGCAACCTAAAAATGTTAAAATGTGTAACGTTTTTCATCGCAATTCATCACAATCAATAGACACTTTCCCTGCCACCAACGAAACTAATAAAAGTTTGTGTTTATACTAGTATGGCTATGTTCACATTTCTCCTAAAGGGAACCTGTCATAAGGATTTAGGCCCATTAAACAGAAAAATGCTGTATACAATGACTTGTAAGGACTCACAGGGGCGTAGAAGAGTCACAATGTCCTGACCTCTCAAGGACTGAATAATGTCCATAAGGCAAACAAATCATTATAAGATACATACAGCTTCCAACCCGATTTGTGATGGTTTAACTGCACTATTGTATGGCAATTAAGCCAAGATGGGAATCTTAGTATGACTCTACTCCTTACTGATCTTTTGAATACAGACTCAAAGTTACTTTTTTTTGTAATGTTGAAATTCCCAAAAGGATGTAATCATTACACTGTCACCATCCAAGATAAAACTGCTCACTATCGGAGAGAAAAGAAGCAAAAGAATAAGGCAGATTACAATTTTCCCTGATAAAGTATAATTCAAAGTTTGCTATAATTTTCTGGACTATTACTTTCTCAAATTAAAAAAAAATATATAACTTTATAGGTTTGGTTATAATTTATGCTAAATACTGTAGTTATCAGTTTATTTTGTATATTGTAAAGTTTAATTTGAAACTAGAAGTAAATTTATAATATATAGATGGAGGATTATAAGGAGATATTTTATTGCATCCATTGTACAAAAACTAAATGAAGTTTTCCATGATTCAGTTTGGTTTATTTGAACTTTCCTATCTTCTCCTGCAATATCGCTTTATTTTTTACTAAAGCTTGTGGTTCTGGAAAAGAATATGAATTTCCTTTGTAATTATACATGATATCATAGCAAAAATTGAGCTGCCTCCTTATAAAAATGTTTGCATGTTAATTCAATTACAGTAGTTTTTATTGAGTTTTTTGTTGCTATATTTTCTTTAGCTTAGCATGATGTCATCCTGAAGACTGATTTGTCCTGATACTTTAAGTATATATAATTACAAGGGAATTGTATATAATTGAAATATTCTATTTAACATCACTGCCACTTGGAAATTTTACATTGTAACTCGAAGACATTAGAAAGGTAAAAATTAAGTTTTTATTTTTGAACATTTTTCATATGACTTAGGTCAGAAGTCTACCCTCTTTGTAGTGATGTCAAAGAGAACCTGTCAGCAGAAATTTACCTAATAAACCACTACCAGTATGTTGCCAACCAGCTGAACAGCTCAAGTTTCTTTCATGACCCAGTGGGGTGGTGTCATCCAAAAAATCATCTTTGAAGTGAGATGTAAATTGTTTGTATAAAGTCAAGGAGGCAGAGTTTGAACACTGAAGTCAAGCTCTCTCTTCCTCAGGAAGCCCCCATTACTGTTATTGATGGTCCTGCATCCAGAGACATCGCTAACCAGATCTCCTTAAGTCCGATGCATGATGTCAATCACAGAGGAGGAGCCATTCAGAGCTTGAGTTCATTTTTAAACTCTCCTCCTCCTTGAATTTCTACAACCAATTTACATCTCACTTCAAAATTTATTTTCTAGATGATGCCACCACAGAGAACCATGAAAGAAACAAAAAGCAGGAGGGGTTACACTGTTTAACAATATGGAGGTAGTGGTTTATTAGGCCAATTGCTGATGACAGGTTCCCTTTAAGCTTGCTACTTTGCATGGGACTAAATAGAGGATGATTTTGTAGACTTAGAACGGATACTGGGAAGGCCTTAGATTGGTTGAGTACTTGTATATGCACATTATCATTCTCCTTTGTGTCAAATGGACTAAATATTGCAACAGACATACCAGCTTAGGCTGAATTTACGTGAACGTATGCTCACCTTGCTGTAGCCGGGCCGGCATACCACCGGCATGCTGGAGAGGAGGAGGGGTGACCCCTCCCCTCTCCAGCGTGGCGTACGGCCGTGGACATGGGAAAGATAAGACATGTCCTACGTTTTCCCCGTGTATGGAGTGGTACAGTGCCACACATGTGCTGCACCGTATTGCTCTGTTCAGCCATTGCCGTCTATTTATTCAGCCGTACATACGTCCCCCATACGGTCGTGTAAATTCAGCCTTATACTTACCTTTTTCTACAGTGGAAATTATCAGAATAGATCCATGTGCAGTTGATACGACAAGTATTCAGACCCCTTTATATTTTTACTCTTTGTTTTATAGCAGCCAATTGGTAAGGTCATAAATGTTGGTTTTTTAATGTAGACTCTGCAAACAAGACATTAAAGGGGTTGTCCACTTTAAGTACATTCCAGAAAATAATTGATATTGTTTATGTAATGAAATTATACATTTTGCTGGTACACTTTCTGTGTCATTCTTCACGGTTTCCAAGATCACTGGTTGTCTATGCGTGCTGTCATGAAACAGGAAGGTTATTGTTTATTTCACACAGGTTTGTGATATCACATGACCATAGACCGTGTTATCTACAGGAAATAAACATAGATACTTCCTATAGAAGGAAAGCAAGCAGAGATCTAGTGTCACAGATGCTCCCGCGATCCATGTCTCAGATCACGGGCAGATCAGTGTCCTAAAATGTGGCGCCATCCCTCCCGGGCCAGTACTCACCTCTCCTGGTTCCGGATTTCACAATAGCCCCGTCCTGGTCCCGGCTTCCTCTGTAGGCCGTGCGCTCGCGCTGTTAGGGTGCACGCGAGCCAACTCTGCTGCAATTGAAGGGCTAGCGTCCTCCTAATTGGTGCTGGCATTCCCTGCTCTGCTACATAATCTGGCGGCTCCCAGCATCCCCTGCCAGATCTTCAAGTCTTTCCACTAAAGTGAAAGCCCTCTGTGTTTCCTGTGCGTTTCCTGACGCCTCCGTGTTTCCTGTGCGTTTCCAGATGCCTTTGTATTTCCGTTCCTGTGGCATTCCTGTGTTCTTGAGGCGGTCTGTGTTCCGGTGGCATTCCCGTGTTCCTGTGGCGTTCCTGTGTCCCTGTGGCGCTCTGCTTTCCTGTGGCAGCCCCGTGTTCCTGTGGAGTTCCTGTGTTCCAGTGGCGGCCCTGTACTCCTGTGGTGGTCCTGTACTGCTGTGGTGGTCTTGTATCCCGGTGGCCATCCTGAGGTCCTGCCATCCCGAGGTCCTGCCATCCCGAGATTCTGCCATCCCAAGGTCCTGCCATCCCGAGGTCCTGACATCCCGAGGCCCTGCCTTCCTGAGATCCTGCCTTCCCGAGGTCCATCCTTCCCTGTGTCCCTATCTTGGCTGCCACCGCCGGCCTAGTCGCACCCGTGGAGCAACCTGGGGGCTCCCCGCCGCAGCAAGACCATCCCTCTGTGTGACGGGCTCTGGCGAAGACCAGGGGTCCACTTAGACTCTGCTTCCGGGTTGAGGCTAGTACCATCATCCCCCGAGGTGGTCCAGGGAGTCCACTGACTTTTGCCCCAAGAGACTCTCCCACATCCCCGTGCGTTACATCTAGAAAACTGTGAGCAAATAATACAGAAAGTATATTGGAAAATTGTCTAACTTTTCATTGTGTTTAATGTGCTGTAAAGTGGACAACCTCTTTGGGTTTGATTTCTTAATGTGGCCCAGTAGCAATCATTGTGTAATGTGTTGATGTTCGGTCCAGATCTTTCTCTCCAAATATTGGCATTTTTTCAAGAACTAGTCTGGAAAAAGCAAGTAAGGTAGTTTTAAAATTTAGTCTGGAAGAGGGGAGGAAAATTTGCTTCACTATGCCTTGGTCTGGGCCTGTTCCATGAACTCATAGGCACAGTCATACCACATTGAGACCCCACGTCAACACCCCAAAATGACTTTTCACAATTGGAGATGTTAAAAGTTGCTATAACAATTCGTGGTAATTGTTAAACCTTTACTATTGTTCAGTGTAACAGATGTATATTGAATGTGACAGCCTAAAATTGTAGTTGCTATTATATAAAGTATCATATGGTCATCTAAACCTGATTGGAGTGAGTCCCGCAGCTTCAGTCTTTCATGCAGTGCAGGAAGTTCACTAAGCGGGAGGGGAATGAAAGGGTTTTGTACTATGCAAGTTCCAAATCATGACAAAACTCAAGTGATATATAAAGTGCTACTTCATGTCAGACTGGCTGGAGTCACAAGGAGTAAAGGCTTAGTGAATGAACCCCTCCTGGCAGACTTGTATACAAACATATAAATCGTATTGGAAGCCTCTTTTATAGAGTGCTAAACTTGGTGCAAGGGAGAGAATAACATTTGCTCTGCGGAAGGATCTGTCTCTTTAAACGCATAAAACTCAAATGACCCAACACTAAAATTCTGCATCTTATACAGGCAGTCCCCTTCTTAAGGAAACCTGACTTACAGATGACCCCTAGTTACAGACGGACCTCTCTACCCATGGTGACCTCTGGTGAAGCTCTCTGGATGCTTTACTTTATTCCCAGACTGCAATGATCAGCTGTAAGGTTTCTGTAATGAAGCTTTATTGATAATCCTTGGTTACATTACAGCAAAAAATGTTGAAAATCCAATTATCACTGAGACAAATAAAATTTGTCTAGAACTACCATTATAAAATATACTGTTCTGACTTACATACAAATTCAACTTAAGAACATACCTAAAGAACCTATCCTGTACGTAACCCAGGGACTGACTGTATATATATCAATATATATCTGTGTCAAGGGGCTGATTTTAACACATGCTATTTTCCTCCTTATACCAACTAAACGCTAAGTGGAGGTGCGTGAAGGAGGCCTTACCCAGAGGTCTATGCATTATCTATAGCTGGTGCAGACTATAGCAGGATTCTACATAACCCCACGTAGAATAAGAAAAGAATGGAGCTCATTATTGATACATACTCAAGAATTATACAGAAATGAGGGGAAGGAGGACACGCAGTGCGCCCCAAACGTAAGGAGTGAGGGCCGATTCGTGTCTACTGCTTCATCACGTCTCCACTTCAACTGGCAGGACCTGACATAGAACTGCCCTACTGTACACCGGCCGCCAGATATATCAAGAGGACGGAGCCGCGAGATGTATCCAGCGCAGTGGCAGGGTTTACATCACAAGCTGGTGCACCGTGCCGCCCTAGCTGGTTGTATCCTGGTGAAGATCTTTGAAGTCAAACAGAAGTGCATTTGGAAATTTTTTTTAAACTTGACCTGTTTAAACCACCCAACCAAGTCTAATGCAAAACATCAGTCTTTTTTAAAGTGGTGGATTCTTTATTTATGGCCACCATATCAGTTATCGAGATACTATTTTCCACTCTAAAGAACTCTGACCGTACAAAGGCCCATAGATCTCTTCTGTTATGACTGTTCAGGTGCTTCTTCCAAGTGTTACGTAGAGAGCCCAAGATTTTTCACCATATTCCTGGACAGAATTCTCAGTCCATGAAATTACCAGATGCTCCTGACACAGCGCCAGATGTCTGAACAAGTTCTATGCTAGGAAACCAGTTACAAAGTATCTGCCATGAATCGATTGACTCATATTCCCCAGTGGCGGAGTGGTGTATGTGGTCCACCTCAAATGTACAAGGAAAAAACTTATTTTATTTGTTTAGTACAAAAATATGATCAGCTTTTTTTTATTTCTTATGTCATCCAAATATTGTGTGAGGCTATAGTCTAAATTATTAAACCAAACCTTAAAAGAGTTGCCCATGAAATCCAGAATGTACAGAACCAGAAGTAGTTGTCTCTGGGGTATTTGGAAACTGTAACTACAGCTCCCAATCATTTTATTGGCGGCAAGTAGCTGAATTACACCAGAATGTCTCAATGGGGTTATATATCTTAGGCTTTTATTTTTTCCTCGAATATTTGTGATTTGTTGTTGGTGCAATTGCATATTTGCAACAAAATATGCCTAGCAAGGGTCGGCATGCCACAGTTTTGTAGTGTTGCGCCTCATTGCACTGTGAAAAAGTCGTAATTGTTGGGCAAATAAACTCTGATCCCAAGGAGACGTAGGCAAAAGTTTAAAAAGAGTTGCAGAAGACTTTGTGACTTTTGTATGACTCTTTAAAAAAAAGTTGCAAAAAACCCTCAGACTCAGCTTCCTGATATATCACCCTCTAAGATAACTCAAAACCTAGACAAAAAAAAAGACTTGCACAAATGTCCAGACTAAAGACAAATGACCCTGACTGGGTTGGAGTAATGCTGGACAGAACAGCTCCTCCACAGCGAGGGAAACTCTTTGCAACCATTTTCACCCTAATTAGTATCCGAAAGCAAGGAACCCCAAAAGTATAGCTAAAAATGGTATATTAAACAACATAGTCCCAGGGTTTGGTGGAGTAAACATGGGGTGCTCTTTAGTTCAGGATCCTTTACATATAGATAGATAGATAGATAGATAGATAGATAGATAGATAGATAGATAGATAGATAGATAGATAGATAGATATAAACATACCCTGTGAATATATTAACTACTGTTAACACCACTTTTTTTCCTATGTGTCAGGTACCCACTGTAAGGTACCACTGGACCACCGCGGACGATGACGCAAGCCGACACTTGGGACTGGAGTCTAAGTGGTAACCGGTTTTCACCAGAGCCCGGGGTTGGACTTGCTGCGGCTTGGTACCACCAGGTCGTTCCACAGGCACGACTTTGTCCTTGGTGGTGGTCAAAGATTACATCAGGGATGAGATTGCATCTGCTGGTTGTGTCCATTACTGCAGCTCACAGAACAGAAGATAGCGTCACCTGCAGACAGTATACATATGCTCCACCTGCAGCCTCTAAACTTGATTCATTACAGGTAAAATATGACTCTTTACTGGTCATTTTCACAATGGGTGAGATTTCACATAAAAGAGGGAATTCTAGAAAAGACATTTCACATCCTACCTGAGGGGACTAGTAGTTTGATGGGGTAAATTGTGAGTCAGTTTGATGATCCGAGTGGACCAGATCTTCAAACTCGAAAAGCTCTATGTCTGTTGCACACAGTACATGCCTGTACCATTATCACAAACCTCGGGGCCCATAGCACCTTATGACATTACAGTTCCCATATTTACCAGAGCACTTGGTAACGGGCAGTTTTTCTGTAATTGTTTTTCCTGAAAACATTTCTATGTAATATATAAAGTTGAGTTTATGTATGTGTGTGTATGTACGTTTGTCCACTAAAGAAAACTGCACACATTCACCAAATTTTCCACAGCCGCTCTGTGACTTAGTGAATGTCAAACCCTGTGCTTTCCAAAATATATTTGAGCTGTGATTGGTTACTATAGGCAATGATTATAAGACACTTATGTGTGAGGTAACATGGATATGGATACAGGGATAGGGGGAGATTTATCAGAAATGTCTGAGGTAAAACTGTTTCAATTACTCATGGAAAACAATCAGAGATCACCTGTAATTTTATAAACAACTGTGGAAAAATGAAGCTCGAGCTCTGATTGGTTGCTATGTGCAACTAGAACAGTTCGGCTCTCAGACACTTCTAATAAGTCCCCACCATAGACAAAGGGATAGTCAGAGACAGTCAAAGTCAGAGACAGACAGTCAGAGATAGACAGAGAAAGTCAGAGACAGTCAAAGACAGACAGTCTCCTAGACAGACAGTCAGAGAGAGGCGGAGACAGTCAAAAACAGTCAGAGACAGAGACAGTCAGAGACAGACAGTCAGAGACAGTCAGATACAGAGACTGTCAGAGATAGAAACATTCAGACAGTCAGAGAGAGATACACATAAAATATTTTTGTTAACCATTCTATTTTAATAAAGCTAAGGGCAGTTATTCACTATCCTGGGCAATGATGGGAGCTACAGCTAGTTATTTATAATAATCAAAAACTGTCATCCTTGATAAACAAGAAAACATACTTGTAGAATGTTGCTTAAAAATATCTGAATGAAAATGCAGATGATTTCTGTAGACAAGAGTGTAAGATCACGTCTGGCAGCTGTTACTGGACACCAACACCCACCCCAGCAGGGGAAGAAGTTCTGGTTACCAGGAATCCCATTTTGTTAGAAATGATCTTTATTATTTTTGGTTTTCAGTTGCTGTGCTTAATGTACTAAAATATGGCACATTCTGTACAGATCTACTACAGCTTTACCAACTGTTAGACATTAATAATCTACATCCAGAGGTGTAACTTTTAGTTGCTGGGCCCTAATGTAAAACCCTTGGGTCCCCACAAGTTGCAATCCCACCATTAATTTTTGTATTATAAGTTCTTCACTGATAACCATACTATATGAATACCTGGTATCGTGTCTTCTGTGGGTTAGTCCATCTGTGGCAATCCTAAATATTCTGATGTTCTGTTATAATTTATAACCCCTTCCAGATTGATGTGCAGCATCCATTGCAAAATTACGACCAAGCCAGTGATCGTTTACATAATTTAGATGATATGATTGGTAGTATTTTAGGGTACAAATGACTTATTGAATGCTATTTCTTTGTTTTGCACACCATGGGGCAGATTTACTTACCCGGTCCATTCGCGATCCAGCGGCACGTTCTCTGCGGAGGATTCGGGTTCTGCCGGGATTCACTAAGGTAGTTCCTCCGACGTTCACCAGATGTCGCTGCTGCGCTGAACTTCATCGGAATACACTGAACTTCACCAAGCCAGGCCGGGTGCAGGTAAGCGCGTGTAAAGCGACCCTTTTTTTTAAATGCGGCGGTTTTTCCGAATCCGTCGGGTTTTCGTATGGCCACTCCCCCCGATTTCCGTCATATGCATGCCGGCGCCGATGCGCCACAATCCGATCGTGTACGCCAAAATCTCGGGGAAAATCGGCGCAAATCGGAAATTTTCGGATAACCCGTGGGAAAAACGCGATTCGTGCCCTTAGTAAATGACCCCCCATATGTTAATGGTGCACCAAAATTAAAGTTTATGCACTGTGTTGCCAGATTCATGAAGAATGTGCCACACAATTCCTGAATCTGGCGCCCTCTGCACACTACACAGGCAACTGCACATAGTACAGAATGCTCTGTTCTTGATAAATATGAGCCTCCGTCTTGTATTTACAGCAATTTGCTCAACTCCTGCTCTATGCAGATACAACACTATGTACAAACTGCTTGGCTCAGAGTCTATAACATGCTGCATGCAGATTTCACACTATGTACATCTCCTCATGCTCTATAACATTATGTTTGTAAAAAGGACACTATGTATAATCTTCTCATCTCCTCATGCTCTATAACATGCTATCTGTAGAAAGGACACTATGTACAATCTCCTCATCTCCTCATGCTCTATAACATGTTGTGTGTAGAAAGGATGCTATGTACAATCTGCTAAGCCCCTCCTGTTCTATAACATGCTGTCTGTAGAAAGGACACTATGTACAATCTTCTTATCTCCTCCTGCTCTATAACATGCTGTGTGTAGAAATGATGCTATGTACAATCTGCTCAGCCCCTCCTGTTCTATAACAGGCTGTCTGTAGAAAGGACACTATGTACAATCTGCTCATCTCCTCCTGCTCTATAACATGCTGCCTGCAGATAAGACTAAAAGTGCAATCTGTTCAGCCCTGCTTGTTCTATAACACCTATAGCATATTGTCAGCAGTTTTGACTTTTCTATAACATGCTTCTTGCAGATAGTACACTACTTACACTCTAGGTTGCCTCTATTGCTCTATAACAAGTTTCCTACAGATAGGACACAATGTACAACTTGCTAAGCCCCTCTTACTCTGTACCATACTGTGTGAAGATAGATAATGATGTATAATCGGCTCAGTTCCTGCTCTATAACATGCTGCCTAAAGATAGGACACCGTGAACACTTTTTCTCAGCTCCCCATGCTCTATAACATGCTACCTGAAGTTTACACTGCATGTACAACTTTGAAAGTTGGCAAAACATGAAGCATAAAATTCTGATAATCTGGATGCGGTCCTCTGTGACATCAGCTTGCGTGCGATTACGTTGTATTTGCCGTTGACACTGCAAAGTTTCCTCCTTTCATTTATTACACATTCCTTGTAATCAGTGATATTAGATGAAGATTGTGTTCATATCCAAGCCTGAGTCAGATTTGTTGGGGTTTTTTTTTGTTGGGGGGGGGAGTTCCAGGTCTAGGTCAGGGTTTTGGCTTTGATATCATATTTGCTTATCTGTTTATCAGTTGCTGATTTTGTAAACATTTTGTGACCTGTGCAATTTATCCTAGGGTAATAGATTCTTAATAAAGTCATAAATCTACTGCACACTTCATCCAAAAAACATGTTTAAACAAGGTGTTCGGATAATTCTACAAGGAGACAAAACTTTCCATGTGAAGAGTCGATGTTGTTCAATTTGCAGAGCCTGAAGAAGAGCTCTAGGCAGTGCGCAATGCAGATCGACAGGCTCAGAATCTGTAAATAGACGGCATTATGGGAAATTAATGAATAATCAAGTCTCTTCAAGCAGTGAAGATCGCAGCCATTTGTTACTCTGTCTGAGACACTGAGATGACAGGAGGATGAGTTATTGTTCTGATGATGTTGCTTCTACCTTTAATAATGGACACTTCATATATTTTCCACTGCGATAAGCGATAAATCACATTTCCCATATGTTATTAAGACAAGGGCTAATCTGCAACTACTGTACACAGCACCCATATGTCAGCATTATTTATATGAGGAACATATGGGTCACGTGACTTTTCCTAATATGTGTGTTTTTAGCAGCGCTCCATCTTCATTCTCATCGGCCCTAAGGGAGCAGGTGGTGATCGTATTTACCAGACATTCACTAAAGAGGCTTTTTGCCTTGAAGTGTATTTTATTCTATATATTCAGGAATGTACAGAATGCAATAAATAGGGAGAGGGGCAGAAACAATGTTACATAATAAGTTAAGATTTTATTTGGAAAAGCATTAAATGGGTTTTACCAGCCCCCAAATCACCTGAAAGCTTTGTGAGGGACACGTTATAAGATTTCTAGGTATACATTTCCTTTGACTATAAACTTATAGCTTCAGTTTTTATGTGTGGCGGAACCTGTTGATTTACCTATTTTCTTAGTTGTACCCTGTGTATCTATGTGCTTTGTGCCACTTTACACAATGATGGAAATCCCATGTAGAAAGTGCAGAAGCAGTCACAGAGGTGTCCCTGGCCAAGCAACAATAGCATTTAAAGGGGTTATCTGGGTGTTAAAAATTACTGAGGGCGGGGCTGATGCAGCTATTGCCCCGCTGATGCCCCGCGTCGTGGTCCGTTTGATCCGTGCCCCTGTTTGTTTACAGGGGCACAGAAGCCGCGCACAGGGAACTTCCGGTCCGCGATGTGGACGGCTCCTCCCATCCGTTCCTATCTCTCAGCGTCATAAGCACTGAGAGATGGTGTTGGATGGGAGCTTCCGGACGGCCCTCTGTGTGCCCTTGTACTTAAACCGCCGCGCCGAGACAGACCGCGGCGTGAGACATCAGCAGCGTAGGACGAGGTAAGTACATGTTTATTATGTTTAAATAGCCCACCCCAGTCCGGCCCTCAGTAATTTTTAACACCCGGATAACCCCTTTAAATGTGCATTGCACCATAGATTTGGCAAAAATCTCAACAATTAACAATCTCTTCTTTTGATGCTTTTGATATAGAGGAAATCTCATGCGTATTTATATGCATGAGACTTTTCCCCAAAACATAAGTTTGTCTGTCCAAGTATTATTATCACTACCACCCCCCTCCTTCACAATTTGCAGCTCATATGCCTGATATAAGCCCTGCCCAGACGGCATGGTGAAAATCAATCCCTAATTCTGAGGAAAATTTGAATCACAGTATGACAAATTAATTGAATTAATTTGATTTATTTCCAGGCCCCACCAGTGGATATTGTACTAGGTATAAGTCAACCAGTGCCCAGTAGATATATGTCTGTTCAGTGTATTCCCCCATCTTAAAGACATCACCTCGACATGGTGGATGGGCACTAAGAACCTCATAATTCACATTTAGCAGTAATGCAATTCATATTTCCAATATTTATAAGTATCTGAACCTCTCAGTGGAGTCTTCTGCATTCTTTGTGGTTGTTTGATGGGCACATTCCTGGCATCTTGTAATGTGCATTTCTATTAACTTGTCAGGTAAAGTCAAGATTTAGGATCCGATTAATAATTGACACTTTATCTCATCTGTGTGCTATCTTCAGCCATACTAGTCGTCATCTTCTAAAGGTCCTGCCAGTGCTAACGTGGTTTGGATGTTCTGCATCTTATAAATCATGACAGATCAGATTTTATTGTTGACACGAACTAGGAAGCGTTAGCAATCTGAGAAAATATTCCGACAAAGTGCTACTATGACAGCAAATCCTAAATTGTGAATCAAGTTTAAAGTAATTTAAAAATGAAAACAACCCTTAAACTGGAAGATATTATCAACTGTTTCCTTCATTGTGACAGATATAGTTCAGTTGGCTCCAGCATGTCAGTATATTCTGCGCATATCTTCCCAGATAAAGAGTTGGGCTTTAACAGGCTATAGTTAATGGCATGAGGCATGCCAATGCGGCCCAATCCACACCCTGGCCCACTCTGCCCAATTGGCGCGGAGGTGACTTAAAGGGAACCTGTCACCAGGGTCCTCATTTTCACTAAAGACAGGTTACAGAAGTCCATTACACCTGCATTGCAAATATACCTTTCTAAGCATGTGCATCACAATATAATTGTGTGTTATAACTTAACGCGCACCCTTACAGAATCCTCTGTGTAGTCCCAGGGTTTGGGCTTTGGTTTGCATGCATTTCAAGAAACAACATATGAATTGCTTGTGCTGCTCACTCCTCAGCTCTCAGCCCCCACCTTTGTGCTGCTTAACAGGTCCCTGGTGACAGGTTCCCTTTAAGAAGGGAACTCTCAATTCCTGACCATCCACTGAAGGTTCTCAGAAGAATACTAGCCTAAATTGTATCAAAAAAAGGGTGAATATTCTGTGTGCCACCAATTTTTATGCTTATTAGACAGTTTGCCTAAGAAGGGGGTGTGGCTAAATGGAGGCGTAAAATGCTCCATGTTTGAATAAGGAAGTAAGAATGAATTAAATCTATTTATTGCACAGCATGTGCCACTGTGATAAAATCAGCATCTGTTACTTGCCTTGTTGTTTCACTAGTTTGTTTTTCACTACAAAATTCTAATGTCCTGGTATGCATTAAGGTACAAAAACAAATATTTATTTCCATCTACACTTGGAAAACAATGAAGTGACGCTTCCACTCTGGAGCCTGCAATCAGAGCATCTGCACTTTCCCAATAATACACCACAATAACGTAATACAATAAGCATTGCAACATAACACTATAGCAATATGAAAGTAATCAGAAATACAACTAAAAATGATTTGTGGTAAATACCAGTTAATTACAAAAACACATAAAAGTATAGATCTGCATTTTGGTCCTAGAGCAATGAATTCAATGATATAATTGTCACATTCATTTTCATGCGCTGTCGCCAGGTCTAGAAGTATGTTCTGGCTGGAGTTGTGTCTTGGGGGGTCAATGAGATCAGCGTTGGCTTCTGTGATAGTGGTTTTTGCTTCCAAATGAACATATAATAAATATATTTTTGCCAAAGATTCAGTCAGTTTATTAGAAATTTGTTAGAAATCAAATCATATGTAGGAATGAATACACATGTGTTTCCATCATGACTTTTCTATTGTAAACCACTAGTTGATTAATATATTCTTAGGGTCCTTCATATACTTAAAGGGAACTTGTCAACAGGATTTTACTTTTTCACCCATAGCCTTTTTAACACTTTTTCACCCATCTGCTTTTCTAATTAACATTACTGGTTCTAGACAGGGGCGTAGCGATTTGGCCTAGTGATGGAGAGGACTTCTGTTAGGGTTGGGTAACACAGAAGACAGGGGATAGTGAGCCCTGAGCTTACCCCAACCTCTGTCCCTTCCTATAGCCCACCCCCCACGCTAAACCGTGGGGCGACTACTTGAAGACTCGAAATACACTGGATAAGTGTGGGAAGGAAACACAAACAGACTGACAAACATAAAACACAAAAGAATGGTAAACTAGCCGGAGTCACAACGAGAGGGTACGTCAAGAGCAAAGAGTCAATGTCAAAAACTAGCCGAGGTCACCACGATACAGATACAGAGCAATACAACCTAATGCAGCAAGTGAGTGATGAAGGGATTTCAAACACTGGCACAGGTGACTAGTGAGGCTGCAATTTATGCAGCCAGAACTCCACCTCCAGAACCTGATAGGAGCTGGACAGCTTCTGGGAATTAACCCCTCATGGTGAGGAACAACCAGGCATCATGCAGAGGTACCACAAGTCCCAGCAGTTCTGAACACAACTCCTAGACAGCGCGAGATCTTAGCAGCCGCTGCCCAAGACGAGAGGTGGAGTTTGCGCGGATATGCGCCGGGGGTCGGAGAACGCTGCTGGCACCAGCAGAAGAACCAGAAGTCCCAGCATTCTCCCTAGCGACCCTGACAACTTCCCTCTAAACAACAAAGCAAAAACATATCATTGAGTTTAATAAAACATAAGAAACTGAGCCTTAGGAAACTATAAGCTGCTGTGACTTACTCCCCCTCCTTTCTCCATAGAGTTTCCACATAATCTGACACCTCACTGAGCATCTTCTGTCCGTCTTGCAAGCAAGATAGAAGTCAGCAGAGATTTCAAAGTGAAAAACAGATGAGAATCGTAGGAGAGAGGATAATAAGAGCCACAGTAAGTGGAAAATTAAGAAGTTTTCTTTGATAAGACATGTAACAAAAACAATTTGTCACTTTTTCTATTGATTTATGCACAGTGTGTTGAAAAGTTAGTGACCATTTAAAGTTTTATTCCATCCAAGTAAGTGTAATTCACTAGGGTATGCCTTCACATTATAATTAATAGGAGTTCAACTTCTGGGAACCCTGAAAGGATTGTGAATTTAGTTCCATATTTTCTCTGCACCTAAACGCTCTAGGCCACCTGGCTGGTGGTTGCATATGTTTAATGGCGAGGATAGGAAGGATGTCCCTTTACAGGCAAAAACTGCAAAAAGGACATGTATTGAAATAAGTGTTGTAGTTCTAATATAGATGGGTGATATTTAACAAGATCAGAAATGACCTTTAATCTTAAGAAGAAAGGGACCACATACCCCAGTTATAACACTATCATCTCATTTGATACCTGGCAATATAAATATTGTAAATCCTTCACTCTTTTGACATAGGCTGCCGGACATTGGCTGCCAGATATATCCCTGGCACATAATAAGCACACAAGGAGAACATTGAAACAAAGAGTCAAAAAAATATTAAGAGGTTTGGAGGGTCTCAGTTATGAGGAAAGATCAAAACAACTAGATTTATTTAGTCTACATAAGAGACAATTAAGAGGGGACATGATTAATTTATATAAATGGTTCATATAAAAATATGGTAGAAAGTTGTTCCAGGTTGAATCACATCAAAAGACAAGGGGGCACTGTCTCCGTTTGGAGAAAACAAGGTTTAATCACCAGAGGTGACAGGGCTTTTTTTTACTATGAGAACTGTCAATCTGTGGAATAGCCTGCCTCAGGCGCTGGTCACAGCAGGGATAGCTGAGAGCTTCAAGAAGGGTCTAGATGCCTTTTTACACCTAAATAACATTGACGGTTATGTTATATAGAATTGTTTCCCCATTTCCAAAAATATTTGTACCAAATGTTTCACATATTCATTGGATGTAATAACTGTCAGATCAGAATTTTTGACCCCCAATGATCAAAAAAAAAACCAATGGACTCTTCTCCCCCGATGTTATTATTGTTACTTATAGAGCTCCATGGTGCTGTACATTCAATAAGGGGTTTACATACATTACATTAAGACAAGAACAAATATAAATGCAAGATTACAGATATCAGGAGACAAGTGGAAGGAGGACCCTGCCTGTGAGGGCTCACAATCTATATGGAGGGGATGGAGACATGAAGTGAGGGAGCAGAGCAGTGCAGGTATTGTAGGCGGTCATGAACAGATGGGTTTTCAGGTTATGTTTGAAAGTGTGGAAGGTGGGGGACAATCTGACACATTTTAGTAGAGAGTTTCAGAATATGGGAGATGCCTGGAAGAAGTCCTGGTGATGGCTGTGAGAAGGACGGATGGTAATAGAGTGAAACTGAAGGTCCTGTGAGGAACAGAGTTTACGTGTGGGACAGTATCAATGACCTGCTGAACAGACACTCTATTTTCCTTGGTGGGACTGTCAAAAGAAAGTGTCAGTCCCATACAGATATTAAAAGGGATAATGCAAAGTTAACATCTAAAGTTTTTGGATCGGCAGGGGCTCCATTGCTCACATTCCCACCAATCAGACACTTTTCCTGTGGTCAGTTTGAAAATTAAAGTCTTAAAATGAAGGCCCTAAATATCTATTGAACTATAAATTGGTCATTTCCAATGAAGTAAAAACAAGGAGGACCATTATGATATGCAGTAGTTGGCAATTTTTTTTCTGGGATTGTTTTTACAGTTTTTAGTCAGAAAATCCTTTCTTTTTCCTTTGGGAATTGCAAAAGAATATGTGTGATTGAACAGAAGCACCACTTACATCAAACATTTGGCATTCAATTGGGTAACAGCTTTGTGTCCTTATAAAGTTTTTCTCTCTTAAATTGAAAGCATGCCTCCGAGATGTCTTGGGACTGAGCACAGAAGACACACATTTAATTTTTAGCTGGAGGAAATTCAAATTGCGAAATGTTTCAGACCCTCCTAGCCGAGCGTGAATCTGGGGGTCATAAATACTTGCAGCTGCTCCGTCTCATGAGTCATGATATTTTGAAATTCTATCTATGTTCTCAGTAATACAACAGATAATGCAGTTTAGAGTAAATGAATGATAAATGTACAATATTATAAAGTATGGGATTTCTCGGCATTCTATGTCCGTGATTTTAGAGGAATTTAGATTATTTTTGACTTGGATTTCTATTCTGTACGGAATACTATATTATATATGATAAGGATATTTCGCGTTTCCACATTTATATAATGTAGATTGCATGACATATAAAGGAGTTGCAGATGGTTTGGCCTCTACGAAAGAATTTAGAGAAAATCAAATTACCGTAATATTTCTGAATTCATGGAGTAGTTGCAAGGCCATCAAGAAGACGGAGTAAAGAACACATTCACATTGTCAGTAAGAAGCCAGACTACACATCAAATCATGCAACGATCTGAAGACACATTTTCACATTTTATTTCATGAATCTAATAAAAAAAATATAAAACAACTTTCTAAATTAATGTCCACATAAAATAAGTTCCCCAGCTATGAACTACCGTATGTATAGGCAGTTTCCGGGTACAAGATAGGTTCTGCAGGTTTGTTCTATGTATGTAACTTGGAACTGGTATATTTTATCATTGTAAAATTCCAGACAATTTTTTTTTGTCCCAGCGACAATTGGAATTTTAAAATTTGTTCCTGTCATGGGAACAAGGATCATCAATAAAGCTTCATTACAGACACCTTACAGCTGATCATTGCAACCTGGGAATAGAGTAAAGCATCCAGAGACGACCACCAGAGGTCACAGTGGTCAGAGAGGTCCCTCTGTAACTAGGGGTTGTCTGTAAGTCGTGTGTCCTTAACTTGGGGACTTCCAATCCTCAAATAAATCTCCTCCATCTGGCTCATTCATGTCAAGCTGTTTATGACATATCAAAATAGGAAATGGATCACACATGACTGCAGTATCCGACAAGACAAGGTCTATTTGTAGTCTTTAGAAACACATAGATCTGTATAGAAACCGGACAAAAGTTATTAAACTGCAAAGAACAGTGGGGAAGATTTAAAGGGAACTCTTCACCTCTTCACATCCTTTATAAACCTCACACAGTACCTTACAGACAGATGTAGAGGCATTCCAATGTTTCTAATCCAGGTTCTGTATATTTCTGAGGTTCACTAAATTCATCTTTAATTCATCTGGTTTCAGCTCTGGATACTCTCTGTGTTCCATTATGAGCCGTGCACCTGTGTGACATCACATGATCAAGGACCATTTTTCATTAACATGTGACCTGGAGTTGAAACATCGGGGCAGATTAACTTACCCGGTCCCGTTGCGATCCCGCGGTGCGTTGTCCGATGAGGATTCGGGTCTGCCACGATTTACTAAGATTGTGTGTCCCAGTTCCTGCATGTGTCGATTCTGCGCCGAGGTAAGCCGGAGTTCACCTGCTTCTTCCGGGTGCATGTGAGTGCTTAAACTTCCGACAAATTTCCTTTTTAAATTCAGCGGTTTGTCCTAATCCATCGGGTTGTCCGACGGCCATGCCCCCCATTTCTGTCGCATGCAAGCCGGCGCCGATGCGCCACAATCTTATCGCGTGCACCAAAAACCTGGGGCAATTCAGGGCAAAAGAAAAATATTCGGGAAACCGAAAGTGCAGCGTTCGGACCCTTAGTAAATGAGCCCCATCATTTTAAGGCAGTGGTCAAAGCACTAACTGTTTCCTCAGACAGAGCAACCAGAAAGGGAAAAAGTTAGTAAATAACATCACTCAGGATTTTTATATTCAAAATATGGCTTCAGTATGAAATATTATTGAAATAATGTTTTAAATATTCTTAAATTTGCATAATTATAAGTTGAGGTAAAACATTACCATTGAGGTAAAATATTGCACTGTTTGGGAACCAAGACTTACAGTATTATCCTCCACATAAAGAAACAAACTGTATGTATCAATTGCTTGTACATAAACCCATAATTGAAAACTTCATGTGGTTCATATTCTCCAGAGGTAAACAAAACACAATGTGAAATCTGCCAAACAGAGAAAAACTTCTGAGGATACAATCATGTCTTATTAAAAGGCTTCATTCTCTTTCATCTTCAAAGACTACAGAAAGTATGGTTTTAAGAGTAAATGAATTTAATTGAACGCAGTGTCTAGGAAACATGCGGTACAGATGTAGCGGTATTAAACTCAGAAAGGAAATCTACCATTAAAATCCATCATGATACTTTCTCCTAGATCCAGGCAGTGTGACTGTGGTAATCTTCTTATATTTAGTATCCATGGCCTCCTTCCTTCTAAAAACAACTTTTAAAATTAGGCTAATGAGCCCTAGGGGCTATTCAAGCCCCTCTATGGTCTGGCTTTACAGGCTGTTACACTGTCTCACCCTCCCCTCTACTTCCTCAGTATTTGTGCAGTGAGCAGGAAGTGTCATTGGATTTGCAGTCCCTTTATTATTGGATTACATTTGGACCATTACCAATGTGAATGAGCTGCGGATACCCTCCTCATCTTTAGGGCAGTGGTGGCGAACCTATGGCACGGGTGCCAGAGGTGGCACTCGGAGCTCTTTCTGTGGGCACCCAGGCCTTCATTCCAATTTAGAGTTTGCCAGATACTACTCAAGGCTTTCCTCTGTGATCTAATACAGCCCAGGACGTGCCAAGCTCTGTGCTATATTAAATCGCCATCCGTGGCTGCGAGGACTACAGGAGGATTGAGAAGGTGTGGATAGAGATGGGTTGGCATTGGAGCTCCTGCTCTGGGTTACCTGATCCTTCCTCTACAGGGGACCCTGGAGGGAAGCTACAATCCAAATTTCTCCATCATCTTTCTATTGTATTGGTGAACCAATACAATTAAAACCTGTGATACAGCAGGTTCCAATAAGTTACTATGCAACGCGTTTCGGCCCGGGAAACGGGCCTTCGTCAGGCTTAAAACATTATGAGATACAAACATTCACAGTTATATACCTTCCCGGTGACCGGAAACGGTCATCGAGAATGCTAATACAAACTGCTATTAAGTAGTATTTTATAAAATAGGTTAAAATGTTGGATCAATTTACTTCAAAATACTGTAAGATGTATTAGAATATAAAAAGGTCTTATCTTATAATAAATATGAATAAAAAGTCCACAACAAGGGTGGTAGTTGCTTGTGTGGTCCGGCTTCCGGTTTGCCGTTCGACTTCCGGTAATAGATTGTAACAGGCGTCTTGTTGCTAGGCAGTGTGGTTGTGACATACCCAACTCAAGACTTCCGGGGCGTGTTTGGTTGCGGGGCAACCCTGCCGCTGTTGTAATTCTACAAGTAACGGAGTTACAGTGTGGTCGCGCTATGTGTTTTGGTTAGTGGTAAGTAAACCTGTCTAGAGATTGATTAATTATATTCAATAGAGTCTTCGGACAGGTGCGGTTATTCTTTTTTTGGGATATTTTATATTGTTTCTAGTTTCTCGTTTAGACCATTTGGTGTCAGCGTGTTTAACTTGTATATCCAGAAAGCTTCTCTCCTGTTGAGAGTTTTTATCCTATTGTGCTGGTGAACAGAGATTTGTTCTAAAGGAGTTACAGTAAGGGCTTCAAAAGAACAATTTTTATCTACAGTTAGATGCTTAGAAAGGCTGTGTTTTAAAAAACCCGTTTTAGCTCTATGTCTATGTCCGTTTAATCGGACGCGAAGGGATTGCACTGTCCTCCCCACATACTGGAGACCACAACTGCAGTCTATCACATATATGACAAAATTTGAATTGCAGGACAAATTCTGTTTAATCGTAAATCTTTCCCCCGTGGATTTTGATGTCAAGTACTTTGCTTCCACGTTAATGTTCTTACAACAGAGGCACTTCGGATGCCCACATTTCTTCACTCCGTTGTTCGTATTCTTTGTCCATTGGTATGTTTCAACCTTTCTTAGTTTACTAGGGGCTAGGATATTTTTAATAGTTGTAGATTTACGAAATGTTATTTTGGGTTCACTGGGGATGATTTCCCTAAGTATGGGATCCCCTTGGAGAATACCCCAATGTTTGTTGAGGATACTCCTGATTCTCTTATTCCCTTTATCATAAGTTGTGATAAAGTTCAGTGTGTAGTTATTAGTCTTCTTTCTTATTGGAGTCGTTTCCACAGGTTTCTTCGTCCGGGGTTCTAAGATTTCCTCTTGCTCTCGATCGAGATTTAGTTGATAGGCTTTTTTAATTAGACTTTCAGGGTATTTTTTCTGTAGAAAACGTCTTTCCAGGATCGAGGATTGTTTTCTGTAGTCTTCAGTTTTAGTACAGTTTTTTCGAATGCGGTGGAACTGGCTGAACGGTACATTTTTCAGCCATTTTGGATAGTGTGCACTTTTATATTCCAGATAGCTATTAGTATCAACCGGTTTGAAATGCGTCTTTGTAATTAATTCTTCTTTTTCATGTGTGATCTCCAGGTCCAAAAAAATTATTTTTTCTTTTTCCAGGCTCATAGTAAATTTAAGTCCCCAGTCATTCGTGTTTAGGGACTCTATAAAATCCATGGTCTCCTGTTTCTCCCCTTGCCATAAGAAGAACAGGTCGTCAATATAGCGTTTGTAATATTTTATACAGTGTGACCATTTTGGGTTCGTTTGTATAAATAGGGACTCGAACCGCCCCATAAACAAGTTGGCGTAACTGGGAGCGGCCCGAGTCCCCATTGCGGTCCCCTTCTTCTGGAGGTACCATTTGTCTTCGAAGGTAAATGCATTGTGTTCTAAAATGAACTTTAGACCTTCTATTAGGAAGGATTTTTGTGCATCCGGTATTCGGCTGTCTGATTCTAGATGCCATTTGATTGCCTCGAGACCTTTTTGATGTGGTATGTTCGAGTACAATGCAGAAATGTCCAGAGTCAGGAACCAAAAAGTCTTCTCCCATTTGATATGTTTAAGATCAAGAATGAGACTAGTGGAGTCTCGTAAAAATGAAGGTAACTTGACCACTAAGGGTTGTAGGAATAGATCAATGAAGTGGGACAGGTTACAAGTTAGTGAGTCAATTCCTAATATTATATGGCGCCCTGGATTTTTTTCATCTTTATGTATTTTGGGAAGGTGGTAAAACGTGGGTGCCGCGGGATGGCTCACTGTTAAAAAATTGTTTTCTTTTTTGTTTAAAATTCTTCTTTCCCTTGCTTGTTTGGTAAGTGTATTGTATTCCTCTAAATGAGTTTTTAGAGGATTAGTTTGGAGAGGTTCATAGAATTCTTTATTCCTGAGTATGTTGTAAGCTTCTTTTAGGTAATCTACTCGATCCTGGATGACAATACCCCCCCCCCTTTGTCCGCCGATCTTATGACAATAGAGGTGTTTTCTTTTAGGGTTTTTAAGGCCATTTCTTCTCCATTGGTAAGATTTTTTCCTTGGGTTTGTGCAGTCCTTATAGTTTTAAAGTCATCGGTAATTAGTGATGCAAAGGTTTCTATATGGTGTCCCTTGTGGTGTACCGGATAAAAAGAGGATCTCATTTTTACTTCTTGGTGTAAGTAGTCGTCCTCTGGTGTGGCTGTGTGACATGTCCCATTTAGTGTTTCTGGTGTGGTGCCTTCTTTGCGTTCTTTTTCCTTCTTTGCGAAATATCTCAGCTGTGTGAGTTTTTTTACAAATAGGTTGGCATCAACAAACAGATTAAAGTCGTCGGTTACTTTACTGGGACAATAGTTCAGACCCTTCTTGAGTAAAGATTCCTCATTCGTATCCAAACTGTGTTTGGATAGATTGAAAATCCGTATTGTTCCGGCATCTTTTTTCTGTTGTTTTTCTATTGTTTTATTGGTGGTTTTTGGTGATCCCTTTTATTTGTCCTTTTTTCACTTCGGTTTTTTTCTTCCTCCTCTGCATCCTCTTTTTCTTCTTTTTTCTTTTCCTTTTTTCTGTTATCGGCGTATTCAGCGGGATAAAGTAATTCAAGATGTGATTTTTGCCTATTTGGATGTATTTGCTCGGGTCCACTGGGGGTAGTTGTGGAGTGGATGGTCTCGTCGGACCTATCTCTAAAAAAGACGATTGGGAGGGAGTGCTAGTCGGTGAAATCACTGGGAGTTCTTCAACATGAATATTAGGATAATCCAAATTATTTTTGTAGATACTGTTTTCTCGGATGGGTGATATACTGGTTTCATGTATCGTGAGGTTCAGTAGGTCTGATATAGGATTAGGACCTGGTGAGTGAGTGCTCTCATCGAGTTTTTTATTATTTTTATGAGGCTTGTGTGTAGTGTCAATAGGAGAAAAGTGTGATTTATATTTAGAGTTATGTATGGTTCTGACATTGCGGGTCTTATGGTCATAACCCATAGGGGGGTATGTACCCAGCGATATTGGGTGTGATTTTTGTGTATGACCCTTATCTGTTTTATGTTTATATTGGTATTGATTTCTTCTATTGTTTTTAGTTTTATTCCCTTTGATGTCATATAGTGTCCATGTGAGGTCTCCAGTCATGTGCTTATTATTATTAGTCTCCATTGGATTTATATTCCTATTTTTATCTTTGTTTAAAGGGTCACTGTGTGATGGATGGGTGTTGAGTTTTTTATTTTTCTTTAGTGCGATCTCTTCTTCTAATTTCGTTAGCCGGGTGAGGATGTTATTATTAATTTGTACAAAATCGGGAAGGTCCCTATACTCATTGAGTTTTATGAATATCTCATGTATAGATTTTGTGAGCTTATCGCATTCCATTGATCTTTTATTCATGATGCGAGATACCAAGCCCAGAGAACATTCATATAAATATTGTTGCCAGTCTGTTGTATATTTTACATCATCTGGAAAAGCTGAAGGGATTTTGATGTCTAGACCCTTAGGTATAATATTACGGTCAACATATATTTCTAAAAACATTATGTCCAGACTATGTGTAAGTTCTCTTTTTGCTAAGTCTTCAAAGGACATGAAAAGAGTAGTCATTTCTTTGGTACGAGATGATCCGTTGTTTCTTTTCTGATCGGGATTCGTCGGTGCTTCTCCAAGGATTTTATGTAGAAGTTCTCTCCTCTTTGGAATTCTTTTTTCAAAGTATTCCATCATAACAATGCAAAGATCCAATCTTTATAGACGGCTGTTCAACCTATTTTATAAAATACTACTTATTAGCAGTTTGTATTAGCATTCTCGATGACCGTTTCCGGTCACCGGGAAGGTATATAACTGTGAATGTTTGTATCTCATAATGTTTTAAGCCTGACGAAGGCCCGTTTCCCGGGCCGAAACGCGTTGCATATCAAATAAAACACGATTTTAAAGAAACTACAAGTTACGGAGCAGTTCATCCACGAGCGCCGGCACCAGGTACCTTCCATACTCCAGACTTTTGGGCCCACTTGTATGCATCATCACAGCGTCCTCTGAACCTTTGGAGCAGACGACCGTGAGGAAGGAGGAACCGGCAAGCTTCATAGGACAATTCTGCATAAAAGCGCTAAACCTAGCGCTACAAGGTGAGCGCATGATATTGACACCACATACTTCTGTCATTTATACCTACCTACTACACTAGGAAAGCGCCTGTTTTTGTCTCTCTCCCTCCTTCTTCTCCCCCCTGTTACCGAGTCTTACCCCGAAACATTCGAGGGCACCATACAGAGGGGATCCAATACGACTATTACAATGTTCCCATTCTGCAACAATGGAAGGAGAAGATGGGCTATAGTAGAAAGGAGCTGAGATATGGAAGAATAAAAGACTCACTAAAAGACTGGCTAGACTACAGTAAATCTTAAAAAGGAACACAAGTACAATTGTAGCACAAGCTTGTATAACAAAGTCTGAAGATTTCTGGTTAGATGTTAAACCTTTAATAACACACTACAGCTGCATTATTACAGGTTCCATTTCTAGGGTTCCATAGGTTTCCCAATGTGTCCTGGTAAGGAAAATACCATTGTATGAAATCATCTACCCCAGACAATGGATAAAAGCAAAAATCTCTATTTCAAGGAATAGTTAGAGAAGTAATAAAACCACAAGCCTTGTATTATAAAGTATTTCAACAAGCCACAAAACCAGGGGGGAAAATGCAAAAGTACAATTATGATGTGAAGTTGCTCATCCTCATGTCACGGCCACATAAAAGTCTATGCCATGGACAGTAAATGCCACTTTTTGCACAAAAAACAAACAAACATCAGAATTTCTCACCATCCAACAAAAAAAAGGAGTTAAATACACAATGTACCTGTATGAATATTTTTTTAACACTTCCATGACGCAAATTGAAAAATTGAGAAAGATTTTTTTGGAATGACGTGGAGACAGAAATCCTCGTGGAAAATATTTTTAAATCCTCTAATGCCATTTTTACTTTGTGAAAAATATAACTTTTCATGCTAAGGCTTAAATCTTTTCTTATAGTAAAAAATACAGTGTACTGACATGATCCATTTTTCCCTTAATGTGAGGCTATAAAATAGCTCATTCAATTTACGCAATCATCTTGTGGAATGTATGACATCATAGTTTGTTCTATCTATAGCTGAAGCTGTAGTTACCATAATATACACTCACCGGCCACTTTATTAGGTACACCATGCTAGTAACGGGTTGGACCCCCTTTTGCCTTCAGAACTGCCTCAATTTTTCGTGGCATAGATTCAACAAGGTGCTGGAAGCATTCCTCAGAGATTTTGGTCCATATTGACATGATGGCATCACACAGTTGCCGCAGATTTTTCGGCTGCACATCCATGATGCGAATCTCCCGTTCCACCACATCCCAAAGATGCTCTATTGGATTGAGATCTGGTGACTGTGGAGGCCATTTGAGTACAGTGACCTCATTGTCATGTTCAAGAAACCAGTCTGAGATGATTCCAGCTTTATGACATGGCGCATTATCCTGCTGAAAGTAGTCATCAGATGTTGGGTACATTGTGGTCATAAAGGGATGGACATGGTCAGCAACAATACTCAGGTAGGCTGTGGTGTTGCAACGATTCTCAATTGGTAACAAGGGGCCCAAAGAGTGCCAAGAAAATATTCCCCACACCATGACACCACCACCACCAGCCTGAACCGTTGATACAAGGCAGGATGGATCCATGCTTTCATGTTGTTGATGCCAAATTCTGACCCTACCATCCGAATGTCGCAGCAGAAATCGAGACTCATCAGACCAGGCAACGTTTTTCCAATCTTCTACTGTCCAATTTCGATGAGCTTGTGCAAATTGTAGCCTCAGTTTCCTGTTCTTAGCTGAAAGGAGTGGCACCCGGTGTGGCCATCTGCCTCAAAGTTCGACGTACTGTGCGTTCAGAGATGCTCTTCTGCCTACCTTGGTTGTAACGGGTGGCGATTTGAGTCACTGTTGCCTTTCTATCAGCTCGAACCAGTCTGCCCATTCTCCTTTGACCTCTGGCATCAACAAGGCATTTCCGCCCACAGAACTGCCGCTCACTGGATGGTTTTTCTTTTTCGGACCATTCTCTGTAAACCCTACGGATGGTTGTGTGTGAAAATCCCAGTAGATCAGCAGTTTCTGAAATACTCAGACCAGCCCTTCTGGCACCAACAACCATGCCACGTTCAAAGGCACTCAAATCACCTTTCTTCCCCATACTGATGCTCGGTTTGAACTGCAGGAGATTGTCTTGACCATGTCTACATGCCTAAATGCACTGAGTTGCCACCATGTGATTGGCTGATTAGAAATTAAGTGTTAACGAGCAGTTGGACAGGTGTACCTAATAAAGTGGCCGGTGAGTGTAATCGCATTAAGATTCTTATTAAATATAACTATATCTAATATAACTGATTGGCAAAAAAGTCATTATATAGCTTTGATGTAATGTCCATGCCAAAATGTCCCCCTTTTAGATGGCATACCGTATATACTCCAGTATAACACAAAAACCTGGGAAAACCTATATTTTTTTACTTGAGTATAAGCCAAGTTTGGGTTCTCAGCACATTTTTTTGTGCTGAAAAAGTAGGCTTATACTCGAGTATATATCCCTGTTTGTGTTTCTTTTGTGGACTGCGACATAGCCATCATTGAGCCACAACCTGCTCTCGGCAGTTCAGTTCTGTCCAGCAAGGGTTAATAGTGTGCCTATAAACTCAAATTCCAAAAGATCATAAAAGAAACAAAAAACTTTATGACTGTGAGTATTGGGAATACTTCTTGTCAGATATCTCTGACATGACTCCACATCTGACAGATTCAATTGTTTTCTGCTCTTTAAACAATAATGCTTGTGCCATGTTTCTGTTTCCTATATAAATGGGAGAAAGTTATTCCCTAGAAACAGAAAAAAATGGAGTGAAAAGTATTTAGGGAGATAGAAAGGGTAAAAAAAAACTTTATCTATAGGGCTGTTCAAATACTGTAAGCATGGTTTTTGTTTACAGTGAAAGATAATGATTTTCAATGGTTGAAAGTTTTTCAAGAAACACCTACACCCGGGGATGTTAGAAGTAGTCTTATAATCCCAGGTAGTGAGTTTCAGATCAAAGCTGCAGCATGAGAGAAGTCTTTTGGTAATAACGCTCAGAATACAGGCGGTCCCCCAGTTACATGCAAGATAGGGTCTGTAGGTTTGTTCTTAAGTTGAATTTGTTTGTAAGTCGGAACTGTATATTTTATCATTGTAATCCCAGCCAGAACTTTTTTGGTCTCTGTGACAATTGGATTTTAAAAATGTTGGGTTGTCATAAGAATCAGGATTAACAATAAATCTTCATTACAGATACATTTGATAACTGTTACAGCTGTTTATTGTAGCCTGGGACTAAAGTACAGTAAATTACCAATATCCAGTGGTCCTTTTGTAACTATGGGTCGTATGTAAGTCGAGTGTTCTTAAGTAGGGGACCGTCTGTACATAACTTTCTGATTGATGTTCTGTTAGGGCTCTTTCACACACACATATGCTACACCGAGGCGGGAACCTTCGTGTAGCATACATTTGACTGAAGGGGTGAGTGCTCCTCACCCCTCCTCTCTTCACAGGAAGACATGCAGCTGAAAAGTAGAAGCATGGAACGGTACGGTAACACACGTTGTGTACTCACCCTACCGTGCAATGCACAACGCTGACGTTCGTAAGGCCACCATTTAAGGTCGTGTGAAAAGGGCCTTAATATAATGTCCATCATATGACCAAGGTAGAATTTTACTTTTAGGTAAACAATGAATGACTGTAGAGACTAAAATCAAGGAGCTAAAATCTAAGTAACAAAAAACCTTCAAAATAGTAACTTAGGGGGAGATTTATCATCAAGTTTCTGAGGTAAAAATAGTTTAGTTGCCCATGGAAACCAATCAGAGCTCGGCTTTAATTTAATAAACAGCTGTGGGAAAATGGAAGCTGAGCTCTGATTGCAAAAAAAAAGATATTTGCAAACCTAATATCTGAAGAATAGAGGCAAAAACGGTGCAGGAGAAAAATAGGGAAAAAAGTCCAAAATGCCACACAGTCCAAACACCAAAAAGAAATTATTTCTCCGCTTCAACGTTCCTCCATTTTCAACATACGACAGGGTAATAAAGAGACAGTACCTTTCGAGCTTTTGAAAGCAATTGAAAGCCCGAAAGGTACTGTCTCCTTATTACCCTGTCGTATGTTGAAAATGGAGGGACGTTGAAATAATTTCTTTTTGGTGAGCTCTGATTAGTTGCCATGGGCAACTAGAACAGTTCTGCTCTAAGAGACTTACGATAAATCTCCCCCTTAGTGTATAATAGGGTGCTATATATATATATTTAAATGACCATTTCAGTGGAGATCAGAAATCAAATATTTGCATTCTGTAGACATTTTGTTTTCGGATTCATTTTGATGTTAAATTAATCTCATTGAGTTATTCCTGTGGGATTGAACTAGTCAGCAAAAAATGTACAAAATAGTAGTATTTCTGCCCACAGCTTCCTGTAAAACCACAATACTCATATAACATGTATGGTATAAACCTCACTGTAAATTATGAGTCGATTTTCTCTGAAGACTTCTCAGTAATGGTATCATTTGTGTGTACACTCAGCTGTTGAAAAAAAAATTGAGAATATTCTAACAATATGAAATCAACATCCAGATGTTTTAAAAGTGAAAATATAATATAAGATATAAAAACTTCATAAGCATCCACATGCCCACAAATGCAGTAGAACATATAATGTATAGCAAATAGTAGGAAGACACCTAGAATATGTGTCCGGTATGTGTGTAAAGGCCGCTCCACTTAAACTTCTCACTATGGTTCTGCAGGAGGATCCAGTTACTACACATTTGGGGGCATTCATTAATAGTGTTGCAGGGTCTATTAACCACAGGGTCTATTAACTAATTTTGGAGTACAGGCAGTCCCCGGGTTACGTACAAGATAGGGTCTATAGGTTTGTTTTTAAGTTGAATTTGTATGTAAGTCGTAACTGTATATTTTATAATTGTAACCCCAGACAATTTTTTTTGGTCTTTGTGACAATTGGATTTTAAAAATATTGGGTTGTCATAAGAATCAGGATTAACAATAAAGCTTCATTACAGACATGTTTGATAAATGTTACAGCTGTTTATTGTAGACTGGGACTAAAGTACAATGAATTACCAATATCCAGAGGTCTGTTTGTAACTAGGGTTTGTCTGTAAGTGAAGTGTTCTTAAGTAGGGGACCGCTTGTTTTTTGTAATGAAATATTAGATTTTGGCTCAAGTGCTTATTGAATTGTGCATGACGAAAAGGGTCTAAACTAACTCCATATTCATGAAGGTAAAGTAAAACTTTGTAGAAGTGACAAAAATTCTGGGCAAAAATGTGCCAGGAAGCAAAAAGCACAGGACTTGTGGGGATTCCAAAACTGTGCCAAACTGATTGACAAAAAAAAGTGTGAGTGTTGAAAAATGGGCAATATAGTGTTGCCGAAACATAATAAATATAATAAAATAAGGTGCAGCATGAAAAAAAATCCACCATACAACTAGCGGAAAGTGATTAATAATCTTGAGAATAGGTGACACATTTCATTTGTGGGAAATACTCTGGGGCATAATAAATTTTTTTTCTTAGGACCTGTCACAATACCAGTTCATGTGTAAAATCATAAACATATCAGCGCCTTGTGTCTCAGACATAACTACCTATGCGTTTCGGCAGAACACCTTATCCATGGTATCATACGGTGAACATCATTATAGAAATAATTGCCACTTTTACCACAGATAAAAATTTGAATAAAAAGTGATTAAAAGGTTATACACTTCTCAAAATGATATTGATGAAAAAGTCAGCTCGTCCCTCAAAAAAAGACACCCTACACAAGATACTATATCAATTTAAAGCTATTCAAACAGTATAAAACTATATAAATTTGGTATCTCTGTGATTGTACTGACTCTAAGAATAAAGTGAATGTGTCATTTGGACCACACACTGAAAGACGGAAAAACCAAGCCTGTATTTTGAAAATCAAAAGAAATGTTTTACAAAAAAAAAACGAGCCCGCATGAAAGTAGCATAAGTGCTTTTGTTTGTAATTTCTTTGCAGCTGTACATGGAAAAAAAAGATGTGGCTTTTGGAATGCTGGAAATTGGAAACGCAACCATTGAAAAATTGATGCTCATGGGGTTAAAGATGTGTTAATAAAGAGATCTGTGGATTATACCACAACGTGTGGACATAGTGGGATTTAATAGAAATTATTTAGCTGGAAAAGACTTATGGCTTGTGATTGAATGACATCATAATCATACGTAACCTTCTAAAATATGGAGGAGGAGGACACAGATACGACAGAGACGCTTCCCCTCTCATTTCTGTACAAAGACATCAGCCTCTGCCTCACAGTGACGATTAAATACACAAGTCTGGAATACAATGTTCATGCTCTTGTTCTTGGCAGAAGTAGAGAATGAAGGACATAAATTATTCGGCGGTTACAACTATGAATGTAGTTTACGGAAATGATAAGAATTTGTTCTTGAGATCAGACACAGGAGAGATCCTGCGTCATTTCATCATATTATAACCATCTTTGAAGACACTAGAACATTTTATTACACTGCAAAATGTCACTACGGGTTTATATTTTGTAGCTGAGCTCACACATAGCAAGTTCATGATAAGAAAATTAATGCTTGCTGACGCAAGGAACAAGAAATAACAGCTTGTATTAGGGCACATTCAGACGGCCATCTATGGGGATGTATATGGGGCCGCATATATACGTCCCCATAGAATTCAATGGTGGTCCAGCGGCATATGCTTTTCTCTATGGAGGGGTCACCTCCTCCTCCTGTACAGCGCACCCCGGGTATACGGCTATGTAAATGTACCCTTAGTCTATGGCCTCATGCACACAACAGTATGCTCTTTTCTGTTCTGTATATACATATATATATATACATATATTGGCTGGACGACAGAATTCACCTCCCACTGGTTCTGGATACTGCACGTATACATGGCAGCATACGTTGCACAGCCTTATGCAACACGTATTTAACCCTTATTTTATACATTCCCATTGACTTCTATGGGCCGTACGGGAACGGAAATACGGTAGAAAATAGGAGATGCTCTATATTTTTATACGGCTTGCTTATGGTACGGTGGATAATACGGCCATGTACATGGATGGCTGTATTGCCCAGTGGAATGCATGGGGCCGTATTCCGTATATACGACTGTTTTTATGCGGTCGTGTGCATGGGACCTATCTGTGTAATGTTCATCACATACAGTTCAGGAAGCATCACTTTGGTATTTGTATTTCGTCCATATAATGTTCAGTACCTCTATGCAGATTATTAAGGACTAATGATAAGCAGACCCTTAGAAGTTCAGGTCAGGCCCAGTTCAGCTGAACCAAAGCATGAAATTCTTCTGTAACCACATCCCCAGTAGCAACCACAATCGGCGCTTGCAGCGATTATGGGTGTTAATTGTCTAAATCCCAAAGGCAAAGTGTCCAGTGGTGTGTTGAGCCGGACCCGAACTTCTGATGAAATTCAGGGTCAGGTCTGAGGGACCCAAACTGCCAAAGTTCAGTATGTACCCAAGCTTTGCGGCTTAGTATGGTTAAACAATATTAAGAACAGCTCATAAAGTACCACGGCTTTCAGTAACAATCCTTCTGCATCTCAGATCTATATCTCTAACCAAGACATAAATCACCTCTGTGATATCCAGAATTCGAGGGATCTATAAGCCACATCTTCTCCTCCCACTTTCTAAAACTTGAACATAAAAAAATCGAAACTCATAGGAGGGAATTTATCACTGCTTCTAAGACAGTAGAAGAAACAATAACAAAGAGAACTAAGTATGATAAATGACCCCCAATGAATTGTAGAACAAAAGTCATCCTGCTCTCCGATGACATTTATGGGACTAGCAAGTTGTTTCCCAGATGTGAAGTCCCAACAGTTTGCCAATGGTCCCAGTAGTCAGACATCCATTTATCAGACATGTATTTCCTATTGTGTAAAGAGAGAATAAATGTTATAGTTCCCCAGGTCCTTCTTGGACCACAGTACCTCAGGTCTGTCTGGAACCACAGTACCTCAGGTCTTACTGGAACAACAGTACCTCAGGTTCTTCTCAACAAATGATACTCCCTATTTTATAGTCAACAAGTACACAGGCAGCAAAACAGATAAAAAGACCATTAAAATACAATAAAAAAAAAAAACACAAAAAGCAGTCCCCTCCCCTTCCCCCCTGCAGACAGAGAACTGTCCCAAAGTAGTCCTTGGACCATGACCAGTCCCTATATCCATTGCAACATACCTAGAGGGCAAGCAGCATTTTATCATGCTGCCATGTTGACCCTTAGAAACGAGATAGCTTCCTCGGATACGACTACGTCACACTCTGGCACCAATGGCCAGACTTGCGCTATAGAGTCCTGCCTGATCACCAGGATTCAGCAATCATTACCACAGGACGGCTGTGGGACCTGCAGTAACTCCCGGACATTTCATATACAATAACCTTTTGTTTGCACTCACTCCAGCAGAGGTGGCCGTATCCGAAAAAGCCAACTCGTTTCTAAGGGACAACATGGCGACATTTATGAGAAATTATCTTCACACAGGAACATTTTTTTTAATAACATCTAATTGAAGAAATGTTTACATATGGCAGATTAATGAAACTGAATGTGTGTGCCCAGACGAGAATACCCCTTTAACATAAACAGGACGAGAGCAATCCATAAAAGAATATATGGCTTTCGTAGCAGCCGGAGCCGGCGGCAGCGCGGTACTAAGAGGAATGGACAAGGGAGAAGCGGTAACAAACCGCAACAAACTTCTGCCTAGGGTCACTGGGTGCCTCTGAGACCGGGTCCTGCTATTGCATGACGTCACTGCAGACTCCAGACCTGCGCCCGCTGACGTCTAAAGTCATCAGGCAGTCCGAGAGGAGTTAAATATTCCTACAAGAGTCTATCATAAATAGTAGAAATAATATCTCTATTCGGGCCTCCCCCAACCACTTACTTTAAAAGACAAAGGCTTGAGGATTGAATAGTCCCAGAGCAGATAGATTTCTCAAATGTATGAAACAATTGAAGAACTTTATAAAACTATGTGAGCTCTGAGTAACCCCTTTAGACTCGGCGGTCACTTGACCGCTGAGTCTATGGAGCCGGCAGCAGCGCGGTATGTGAGGAATGGAGAAGGGAGAAGCAGTAACAAACCGCATCAAACTTCTCCCTAGGGTCTCCGGGTGCCTCTGAGACCGGGTCCTGCTCCTGCATGACGTCGCTGCAGACTCCAGACCTGCGCCCGCTGATGTCTAAAGTCATCAGGCAGTCCGAGAGGAGTCTATCATAAATAGTAGAAATAATATCTCTTTTCGGGCCTCCCCTAACCGCTTACTTTAAGACAAAGGCTCGAGGATTGAATAGTCCCAGCGCAGATAGATTTCTCAAATGTATGGAACAGTTGAAGAGCTTTATAAAACTATGTGTTAGGTAGATCAAAGCTTTCCTGTAATTGTGCAAAGGACTTTATATTGTATATTATTTAGATGCCCAAGCACTAAAGCATCTTGTCACCTATAAATATCCTCCATAGACTGCACTATACTATGGACCCTGCTGTCATCAGCAAGAATAGAAACAGATCCGGTACTGAACCCTGGGGTACATGAATTATAACTGGTGACCATTCTGAGTAGGAATCATTGACCACAACTCTCTCTGAATAGGATTCTACAATTAGTTTTCAATCCAATCACAGGTTACAATGTCTAAGCGAATAGACCGTATTTTGAGCATTCAACATTTTGGACAGATGGGGTCAACAGTTTTTGCAAAGTCACAACAGTCCCACTGGCTTTACTTCTGTAAGACAACATATTTGTGGGATTGTGGCTATAATTATTTTCATTTTATACAGAATCACAAATTTGCAAGTTCAAACTATCCCAAAGATCATTTTCACATGACCCTGAGTGCCAACATTTATGCAAATGACCTCATGATCATTGTCGTTAGGGAATCTATTCGGCAAACAAAAAGTAATAAGTAATAACTGCTCATTAAAAATAAAACTATGTATGCATATAAATAGTATTTAATAAAACAAAAAATAGACCTAACAGTCGCAACTATTACCCTGTTTCCCCAAAAATAAGACCTAGTACAATTTTGTTCAAGCTTAAAAATATAAGGTCTCTCCTGAAAATAAGACCTAGCGCCATCATTGCTACATCTCCCCCCACACCGTACATAAGTATTAGTAGATTATTGATGTAATAAGATTACTACAGCAGGTACCTGGGGAAGAAGGACTTATTTAAGGAGATTGCTAAACATGAGAGATACTAAAGAAATGGAGTCACAAGACATTCTGCATGAAATTCTTGGTTTGAAGAGTTATAACTTCAATAAGATGAGGTTATGACTGTCTTTAAATAAATGTTGCTTTTTGTTCATAAATTCTTTATGGAATTAAAAGTTTGGAGAGTTATTAGCATGTTAGATAAATTGTTGACATAATGGGGCTAAGGGTCCGAAGATTTTCGTCGGGTTTCCCGATGATTTCCCTTTTGCACCGCATTTAACATGGGATTTTGGCGCACGCAATCGGATTTTGGCACATCGGCGCCAGCTTGCATCCAACACAAATCGGGGGGCGGGCTGTCAGACGGATTCGGACTACGCGCGGGATGTAACATTTTGAATTGTATCGCAAGACATGCACTTACAAGCAACAGGAAGAAGAAGGTGAACTCCAGCGGACTTCATCTTCGACGGACCATCCGGATCGGGGATTGCGTCAGGACCGGGTAAGTAAAATGTCTTTAAATAAAAAATATAGGAACAGATTTATCAAGCTGTCTGAAAGTCCGAATATTCCTAGTTGCCCATGGCAACCAATCACAGCTCCCCTATAAAATATTTATGAGCACTGGTAAAATGAAAGCTGAGCTGTGATTGGTTGCCATGGGCAACTAGGAATATTCGGACTTTCAGACAGCTTGATAAATCTGCCCCATAGTTTTTTGTTCATAAATACCAGGATTGGAGTTGTGCCATAGATTATTGTACATGAAAATAGAGTCACAATAAATTCTTCATGGAATTCTGTAATATCTACACAGAGACCGGCTACAGCACTTAAAAGTAGCAGGGAGCAGGGCCTGCGCAACAGGTCAGTGAAGAGACTTCATACAGTAGTGCACCATGTCCAGCTACAATCCTGTAATACAAATATATCTTTCACAGTCCTGCTGCCTCTAATAGCACAGAAAAAGGTATGGTTACACAGATCTCCAGGGCCAATACCTACCACTGTCTTACATTGTCAAAACTGCTGTAGACTCCCTTTAAAGGCACTTGCCTTGTCATATATTTTTTTCCATATTATTATCAGACTATTATATAAGGAGTCCGTTCTTCTGCAGTGAGATCCACTCATTCCCAGCTGGGATGTCTCCAGTCTAAACTACTTCTTGTGTGCGTGTCAGATCTGGAAAGGAGTAATTTATTATGCAACCATTTAAGTAGCTAAAAACTTATTGCTTTCAGTCCAGTTGACCTTGTGTGGTCCAGAAGCCTCTTAAGCTCCAAATTATTATTCTCTACTGGAAAATAGATAATATTATGAAGAGATTTTTAACAAATTGAAATCCCATCCTTCAATTCCGCCCTTAGTATATTAAGAACTTAAAGATGGATTACACAGAAGAAGGTTATATTGCAAACTGTAAAATAATAACATTAAATAATAAAATTAAATAATAAAATTTAATAAAAGTCACTTGTCAACTAGCTATAGAAAGGAGGAAATGACAAATCTGGAGGATGCCTCTAGAATACAGGGAGCTCTCTGCTTACTCTATTTTAGAGGCACAAAAAATACTCAAAGAACAATGACCCACATTTATTAAAGTGTTTGCACCAGTTTTCTGTCTGACTTTGCACTGAAAGAAATTGAAAACTGCTTGCACACGTATTTATAAAGTGTCTGCGCCAGTTTTGTGTCGCGGCTGCTCTGTGTCCGACAAGACAGAAAAACGGCGCACCTAAAGAGGCTGTTACTGCTTAGTCAGACCATGCGACCACAATTCTGTCCGACATGCGACACAATTCTGTCCGACATGCGTCACAATTCTGCAGCATCACAATGTACACCAAAAATAATGTTGCATTGTGCTGGGGCAGTGCAGGGGGCCCAGATTCATGAAGAACGTCTAACACATTTCACGAATCTATTGCACACTGCACCCTCAACAGGGAAAGCAGTTTGCACCATTTTTATAAATGCGAGCCAATTCTTAGATTTGTCATTAGGGAGATATCTTTATCCATTAGACAGCTTGATAAATGGAGTTTCATATTTGCAAAAGGTCTGGATTAGATTTGCAACATTTGAAACATGACTAAAAAGCTATAAAAAAAAAAATTCTCAACTGCTGCAATAATTTTTTCCTGCCCCACTGGATGTGGTGGATTGGAGGGGATATTAACCTAAATTTGAAACTTTTCTAAATATTTCTACCATATCTTAGTTCACATGATAAATATCCAGTTGTCTCAAGTAACATTTGTATAGAAGTCACCCTCAGTCCGTGGTGTGTGATTGAGGAGGCGCTGATTTTATCTTTGTGTCTTGCTTGTATTCTGTAGTGTAAACATGGGTTTTTCTTCCCTTGTACCCATCTTTTTCCTGCAGCTTAGCCTGTGGTGATTAACAAGTCTTAAACTCACCTGCTATGCTGTATGGATCTTTGAGCTCAGACCCAATCACTGTTGAGACATATACATATACATGTCTTGCCTACCCTTCCTTCACTAAGTTCTGGTTATAGAAGTTTTTTGCCAGGTTCTTACAATTTCTAGCTTTGTACTGCTTTGCCCTGTTTGTTGTGACCTGGCTCTGTTTGTTCTTATCTGTTTTTATTAGAAAATAGCGAAAAAAGGTAGTCAGCTCACCTGGAAGCAGTGGAACATGCGGTAACAGCGTGCAAGTCCGCGAGCACGGAGACTATGGCTCTGAAGTTGTATGCAAACGAAAAATAAGGGAAAAAGTCCAGCTTCAAACGGAACCCACGTGGATATATATCCACGTGGGTTCCGTTTGAAGCTGGACTTTTTCCCTTATTTTTTATCTGTTTTTATTGTTTTTTCCTGGTGTTCGTGTTTTGGTCTTTGATGCAGGAAGAAAAAATCAACCAGTAGTCTTTTGCCTTTATCAGGCTATCAGGTAGGAGCACAGCTGGGAGCAGGTTTAGCATCAGGGCCCACAGTCTGTGTTATCTGTCCATTCCCAGAGTCTTTGTTAGACTCAAGTAAAAAATGAAGTGAGCTGACTCACTCTAAAGAAAATTGTAAATTTGGAACAAATCGGCAAAGGCAATTTTAAGGCTATATTCACACTGCTGTTGCCCGCCCGTACCGTAGCGGGCAACGGCAGTGCACGGGGAGAGGAGGAGGAGGTGAGCCCCCGTCCCTCTCCATAGAGATACATGGCGCATGGCGCCGTATTACAGGAAAAGATAGGACAGGCCCTATCTTTTTCCCGGGTACGCAGCGGTACGGTGCCGTACGTGTGCTGCACCGTACCGCTCCCGTAGGGCGCCATGTGCCCATTGCTGTCTATGGAGGACGTATATTGGCCGTATATACATCGGCCGTATATACGTCCTCCATGCAGTAGTGTGAATTTTAAAGACCAAGGCCTACATTTATCAAAACTAGTTGAAACTTCACTAGGTGCAGTGTCCTGTGTAGTGTGCAGAATATGCCAGATTCAGGATTTCTTGCACACATTCTTCATGAATCTGGCGCCCTCTGCTCCAAAAGAGTGCACCAACTTTTTTGGTGCACTTTTAACATAGGGCATTCGATACAGTTCAGTTGGACACTGCATGATAAACGTCCGAATGCCCCTTTCAGAGCAGAATTTTGTGTTACGTTGGGTATAGTGCAGCTTCTTCTTAAATATATGCATGAGCAGTTTGTACTGAATAGAACGTGCAAAGTCAGACAAAAAATGGTGCAGGGGCTTTAATAAATGTGGAAAAACTGCAATGATATATTCACTCACTACACATAGATTAGCTCAAACACTTCATAAGACTCTACAAATGTGATTTCAGAGTGACTTGTGGCAGTAGAAAAAATGTTTAAAAATGTATGGCTCCCTGAGCCCCAAAACTGAGAGCAGGTCCTCTTCCTGCCCAAGTTTGTAGCTCGGGCAGTACTTTTCTACTGTCATCAGCGTGTGAAAGGAACTCACACACTGACGACACATGATCAGATAACAATGGACAGGTAGTCCATTGTTTGTGGCCCTTCATATGAGCAAATTCAGCCAATGATATGCACGCATTCAGCCTATGATATGCACATGTTCATGTGCACATGGCCTTACTAATAGTCCCGCAATTAAACAAAAAAAAGATAGGCCCCTCATATAAGGTATACAGAGGCCATCGGCTGTGTGTTTGCTTTTGCTGGAAGCCTTCACTACAGCCTTTTGAAAGTAAACCCATAGTTCCAGCAAGGTGCCACCCTCACTCAACAACCTCTAATAGACTATCTTGGGAACCTATGCAAAATCACGGCCAATCCTTATAAGAGTTGTTCCCAAAATGGGGAATTATTTCACTTGACCCCTACAATGCTCTATTGGAAACTTTCACATATGTGAAATCTGACAGCTTCTGAATACAAGAAATATTTTTTATCTGTGTCCCTTTAAATCTCTACTTCTTCCAGCTTAAGTCTTTCTTTTATTGTTATATTTCCATTTTTCGAGCAGGATTGTGTCAGCCAGAATCTTTAATGTTAGATATTATCAGCACCGAATTTTACAATTCTATTGCTTCCAAAAGAAAACACACTCCAGAAGTATTTTCCAGGCTTTCCAGTTCTTGCTTCTTTTTCTACTATGTCCCTGGATCCAATCCATATTCCTTATTCCGAGCTTCCTATTATTGATTTAACCATAATCAGTTCCAGTCCAGGTTCCACATTGTCCTTAACTTGCCTTGCATTGTCTTCATATCTTTATATTTTATATTAATAGTTTTTAAATGTTGGAGATATATAAACACTACTTTGTAAAGTCTAGGTAAAGATAATTGGGATCTCAGAGTAATAATTTGTGATTTGCAGGGTTAATATTAGTGATAGAGTTTTGCCAGACAAAATTCCATTCACCTGGCACATTTTCTAAGTTGCCGTGGCATCTTAGCACAGAAATGGTCTGCATCATGGTAAAGTCATGGGCCACACATTAAGCTTTTCCTTTCAGCGATTTCATTAAAACATTCCCTGACTGTAAGCAATTAAATTATCTGAAATCGCCTATTATAATGACCAGAGTCATCCATGACTCATTCAAGAAAACTTATCATTAACTTAAAGGCAACCTGTCACCAAATTTTTCACAAATACAGCTAGTGACACGTTCCCATAGAGCCCTGGTAACGATTGGACCCCCTTCTTTTAGCTTAAAATTGTTTCCCTCGCATCCCCATGAAATCAGAGTTATAAACTTGCTTGGTATCTAGGGATCTATAGATTGAGTCGAGAGGCGTGGCCTAATGTCATGTGACCAGGGTGATATCATCACAGGTCCTTTAGCCTCTTAGCAAACTGTACCCCATATCTGACCACATAAAAAATCATAGAATGCCTGCATGGACTTTTACTTGGACTTCTACTCCTCTCCATGCAGGTCGATGTGATTTCATGTGATATGATATGCTGTGATTTCATGAACTATTTGCTTGGTGTAAAGCTTGCAAATGTTAGAAGGCAAAAGGACCTGTGATGATGTCAGCCGGGTCACATGAAATTACTGCTGCATGCAGAGAAAGCATGGGGAGGAGCTGGATTCCACACCCACCTCGACTCACTATAGACATCCTTGGATACCAGGTACAATTATAAAGTTGAATATATGGGAATCTCAGGGGAACAATTTTTAGCTAAAAGAAACTAAAAGGAAACTTGCAACTAGTTGTATTTGTGAAACATGTGGTGACAGGTTCCTTTTAACCCCTTAATTTTCACCATTAGGACACAATTTCAAATTTGCCATGTGTCACGATATGCACTTATAACTTTGGAACGCTTCAATTTACAGAGTGTATTTTTATATGACATGTTGTACTTTTAATCAAAACCAGAGATTATAAAAATCTAAGGAATTGATATAGAAAATAAACCGAAATGTTGGATAACTGTTTATTGGAAATGTGTGTACTGACCCTACAGAAGTTGTATTATATTATTTTAAAACTGTTATTTTTTATTTTAAATAAAAAAATTCATATATTTAACAGGCTACCATAACAATTCTGGGTTATATAAAGCCCCATATGTAGGCATCTATAGTGATGCTCCACCGCCAGCCGCTAAAGTGACTCCTCTCAGGCCAAAAGTCACAAAAACCCTCAATGTGACTACTTTAAGACTTTTTTATGCCAAAAAGCCCAGGAAAACCCGAACGGGGGGTTATTATCATAGCCCAGCTACTTGGGAGGGACATTCTAAGTCTGATTTTGATCTCCGCTGCCCATCAGTTTATTAGAAATGGTCTTGGACCTTTAATAAATTTCTTATGTTCTATTTTCTGTCTGGGATTTTTTTTTCAAAAAGTCCCAAAAAAGTCTTAAATTGCCTAACAAGTCAGCAGGGGACTGGAGTGACTATAAGACTTTTTATGAGACTTATTGCAAAAGTCTCAAGTCATAAATCTGGCTTTGCATGGTGTTGCACTAGCAGTAGTTCTATGTTTAGGCCAGGTTAATAAAGAGGTGTATATAGTCAGACCTTTTAGCAGTGAAAAGTCTAAAAAAAAAAGAGGGAATTCTAGAAAGGACATTTCATTTCATGCCCTACCTAAACGGGCTAGAAGTTTAATGTATAACAGCTACTGTATGCCATTAAAACTAAATCTTGTTTCCCATTTCGATATAAGGCAAACACTTGACTGACTGAAGAGAGTTAAGCATTTTGTCATTTTTTAAAGGTGTTTATAAAAAGGTCACAATTGCCAGAATTCTCATATGTAAAAATGTGCACAATCAATTTCCCTGATGTATAAGGCTTGGCAGCTGGAATAACCATTGAAGCTAAGCACTTATTTATCAGCATTACAGATGCTTATTACTAGGCCGCCGGCCAAGTAGCAGCCGGATGTTAAACTTGACATCTAAAAATAAATCAGAATGAAACTACTGGAGCTGTTATAATATGTAAGACTACAATAACTCAAACTTTCTGTATCCTAAAACCATAGGTTCACCTATTCATTTCCAAGGAGCTCTGGGCCTGGCCCTTGCCCAGGTCATGCACGTTCTGTCGCCGGCAATGATCAAATGCAATGATATGGCAATAACCAGGTCAATGAGGCCAAAAGTTCTTACCC